>OY757310.1:75639688-76239688 GCA_963583905.1 Stenurella melanura | reverse complement strand
ATCGCGTGATGGAGACGGATAATGCATTGACATTGGGAATTGTCGAGTTATGGTGGTGTAGAGTGGAAGAGAAGGAGAATTGTATTAATTAGATCTTAAATCTTAACACCTTACGTTATTTTAGTTCAGTTTAGTTGAGTTTAGTAAAAAAATAGGGTAAGATTGTGTGACTTACGTAAAACGAGAGGCTTCTCTGTTTCTCTGAAAACAATAGCATCAATCCGAATTGAATAGAATTTTAAACCCTAAAGAGGTTCCTCGATTAGCTTTCGGATATAAATCTATCACTGATTGGATAACCTCGCAAAAATCAATCCCAAACCAACATAAGTGAATCTGGAGCAAATGTTGTATTGTCACTGCTGCTGAAGAAAAATCTTTTAAGAAGATCTTGAAATCCTACTCGACACTAGTTCCATTAGGGAAGTCACCATTGCCGTGGATGACTTTAACGCTAAAGTTAGTTCTACATTTGAAGATGATTACTTACGACTATTGTTGGTGAATGCAGCACCGGAGAATGAAGTGAAAGAAAGAAAGGCTGGCTAGATTATACCTGGACAATACGCGTAGTTAATGCTACATTCCAATCAAATTTGCGACGCCTATATACGTGGCTGTCATCAGGTAGTTTTGATCAAATTGATTATTTTATGGTAAGAACTTGGTGGAGATCATCACTAATGCTTTGTAAAACTTTACCTTCACAGCATTAGTTGCTCACGTACACCATCGTTGAAAATGAAAATGTGTTGAACATAAGGACAAGTGACAATGCCTATTTAAATTCATTGGCTATGGGGATTCAGTTCTACAAACCAAATTCAGGAAGTACACAATTGAAGTGAACTCATAAATAGATGATATTGAAATGCATCGTAGGTATTTCTAAAAGGAAAATATCACAAGAGCTGCAACGGGAATACAAACCAACATACGTAGAAATGTGAAACTAATTGAAGTAATATTCAGGAAAATCTTGAAGACTCTAAGTATTACCATTGCTTTGCAATTGAATGATTATAACAGATTGATGCGTATTACTTCAGAATCTTTGTCGAATGTACAAGTAAATTATTTTCCGGACATTACAGATGATTAAACATAAATTCAAACCCAACATGTAGTCAATTAAGAACTACACCTCTACTCTAAGAACTGACAGAGTTGGAGATGTTGACATTTGGCATCAACACTGCAAAAAATTCTTTGAAGGAACTATTTTGATGAACTGCAATAGAACTACGAACCGATCCTTTTCAGAAGTGGAGACAGTCATACAGAAATAAAAACTGACAGCGCAGCTATGGTGGACAATGCCAATTAGTTAGTGAATAAGAAGTGGAATCCTTTACAGATTATGCCAAGAAATATGTGAGGCATACTGGAGAACCTCAATATTCAAACCACTATATAAACAAACGGCCCAACACAACTCGGTTTAACTTTCTCATATGGGAGAAAGACCTCAATAGTACCGCACAATTTATAATTAGATTTCTGTCCCTTATCTACACAAACTCAATTCCCGTCTTTTCTATGAAAACCGCTGCCTAAGGAATCACTACTTCCACATCCAGATTATTCGTCCAAGTCACTTTAAAGGAAACACCTTGACTATATTTGCACTCTAGTATGTGGAAATTATTGGTCATAGAATTTTAATAATATTTGGGGTAGATATCATAGAAAAGTTTGAGGAGTTGGTTTCTACCATATACGTTAAAAATGAAGTTTCTAGTTTACCGTACTTATTTTCCACTATTTACAACCTACCACCTCAATGGAGTCATCTCAATCAGATGTCACTACAATACATACGTGTACTAACTTTCAAGTGAATATCTCAATTTGATGTTATCAATCCCATTAATAATGAAGCGGAGGTGGTAGAAAAATATTAGAAAGAAATATGAGGCCTTGGTTTCTAGTATATACACCGAATCCCAAATTTCTGTAGTCATACCAGCTTGCTTTACTTATTTTCCCCTATTTGCCCCTATTTAACCCCCAACCCTTCAACGGCATCATCTCAAATTATGATCTAGTTTCAGACGTCCTTATAATACATACGTGTACCAAATTTCAAATGAATATCTCAATTTTATTTTATCAACCCTTTTCATATTGGAGTAGGGGTGGTTGGGTTGAAAAATATTATAAGAAAATCTGACGCTGTGGCTTCTAGTACATACACCGAATTTCAAGTTTCTGTAGTCTTACCAACGTTTTACTCATATTCCTCTATTTACCCCAAATTAACCCCCAACCCTTCAACGGAATCATCTCAAAATATAAACTAATTCTAGACGTCGTTATAATACATACGTGTACGAAATTTCAAATGAATATCTCAACTTTATTTTGTCAACCCCATTAATGGGGTAGGGGTGGTGGGGGGGTTGAAAAATATTATAAAAAAATCTGAGGCCTTAACTTCTTGTACATACACCAAATTTCAAGTTTCTGTACTCATACCAGCTTGCTTTACTTATTTCCCACTATTGACCCCTAAATAACCCCCAACCCTTCAACGGAATCATCTCAAAGTATAATCTAGTTCCAGATGTCGTTATAATTCATACGTGTACCAAATTTCAAATGAATATCTCGATTTTATTTTATCAACCCTTTTAATAATGAAGTAGGGGTGGTGGGGGTTGAAAAATATTATAAATAATCTGAGACCTTGGCTTCTAGTACATACACCGAATTTCAAGTTTCTGTAGTTTTACCAGCTTGCTTTATTTATTTTCCCCTATTTACCCCTATTTAACCCCCAACCCTTCAACGGAATTATCTCAAAATATAATCTAGTTCCAGATGTCGTTATAATACATACGTGTAGAAAATTTCAAATGAATATATCAATTTTATTTTATCAACCCTTTCCAAATTGGAGTAGGGGTGGTGGCGGTTGAAAAATATTATTAAAAAATCTGACGCTTTGGCTTCTAGTACATACACCGAATTTCAAGTTTCTGTACTCTTACCAACTTGTTTTACTTATATTTCTCTATTTACCCCAAATTAACTCCCAACCCTTCAACGGAATCATCCCAAAATATAATATAATTCTAGACATCGTTATAATACATACGTGTACGAAATTTCAAATGAATATCTCAACTTTATTTTATCAACCCCTTTAATGGGGTAGGGGTGGTGGGGGGTTGAAAAATATTATAAAAAAATCTGAGGCCTTAACTTCTAGTACATACACCGAATTTCAAGTTTCTGTACTCTTACAAGCTTGCTTTACTTATTTCCCCCTATTTACCCCTATTTAACCCCCAACCCTTCACCGGATTTCCTCAAAAAACAATCCAGTTCCAGATTTCGTTATAATATATACGTGTACAAAATTTCAGGTCAATATCTTAAACCGTTCCGGAGAAAGCGTGCGGGCAAAAAAAGTTACAGACAGACAGACCGACAGACAGACAGAAAATTTTTTTTCGCTCAAATTTAAAATCTCGACGTTTCATGACATTCTAAACCTATTTCACGAATAAAAATTTTTGAAAATTTTTTTGCGATTACTATACTTCCAATCCACTACGTGGATGTGGAAGTAAAAACTGAACATTCCATCTCATACTGGTACTAAGGAAGCATCCATGTGTTAAATTTGATCTAAATCATTAGAAAAGTTTTAATGAAAAAAGATTTCATTTTTTCACCACTACCTCCTCCCTGTATTTTCTAGGAGCTATTAGCCATATATCTCCACTGGTACTAAGAAAATATGTTAAATTTAATCAATATTGTTAGACTCGTTTTGAAAATAATATATTTAATTCATTAAATCATGCCCCCAGAGCTACTCATTTTATAGCAGTAATTAGTTATGTAATCCCATTCTGGAACGACAAGAGTGTGTTAGATTTGATTTAAAAAACTTGACATATTTAAAAATATATATATTCAATTCTTTAAACCATAACCTCCACAGCCTCCCTCCCTGCATTTTGTAGGAGCAATTCATGTTGTCCACTCATTCTTGTACCATATATCAGATCTGATCAAATTTATTAGAGAAATACATTTTATATTTTTTTGCAGGTTTTCAGAGGTCCAGTTGCCTCATAGTTCTATTAATTTTTATTCAGGTCAATAATATAGAATTATTGATGGTTTATATAATCACAACACAAGCGTTTAAGAAGACGCCCTTCATAACGTTAGGCTGATGTCACCAAAGAAGTGATAAAAATTTAATGAGTCATATTCCTAACAGACAACCACGACAGTTGACATGACGCTGTTAGGTATGCCACACAGTAAAATAGATCAAGAAGAATAATGCTTAGCTCATAGAACATCGATTACATCAATACTCGAAGAAATACTCTCCAGCAACGTATTATCTGAGCCCTATCAATGTTTGCCTACGTGAACTATAGAGAAAACAATATGGAATAATCAGTGTTTTAGAGAATGGCAAGCGGTTAAGAGGATGCCGTCCAAAACGTTGGGCTGATGTCACCAAACAACTATTGTGGAAGAACTTTGATGAGTCATGCTTAACAGGCAACCACAACAGGTGGCACGATGCTGTTAGACGTGACATGTAATAAAGATACATCAAATGTTTAGGTCACAAAACGTGTTGTAAATTCGAACGAAAATGTACATTTTCTCTATTTGGTTTTAAAAATGTAACTTTTTTTCCTCATCTGAAATATTTTCAAATGTCAAATTATGTATCAGGTATTTTACACATTTATTTTTCAATGTCGTACAGCATATGCTAAAGTAAAATGGTAATCAAAAGAAACACAGTGGGCATTGTCCTAGTGCAATTATTATAACTAATTTTCTGAAATGTTATAAATAAAAGCTTTCATTATTCTTTCCAGGTTCAGCGTCAACAAAATAAGTGTATTTCAATGACCTTTCGTTAATACTTTTTCGCAAAAATATTTGCATTAAAAAAAATTCTTAAGTTAACGCATTCAACATAAAGATAGTGCTGCAATGGACTAAGATAAAATATACACGACATGTGGGTGGTAATAGAACCACGTAATGATTAAAAACAGAAGAAAAAATCTTAGATATAACATCTTATGTCAACTTGGCTCTTTGCGTTTGCTGCTGGTAAAACAACCAACAAGAAATTCATCCAGCTGCTTACACACATGTTTCACGAATTTTTACTAGTTTCCTAAGGTTTGGAGTTGCGTGGTATTATCCCACGAATGTTTCTTGTTTTATTTTACTAAATGTGTGTAATCTGCCTTAGTATGAGCATGTTCATGTTTCCATTTCCTTTTTGTCTAATATAATAAAATAATGTTAGTCAATTTTGCACTCAACTTTTACCAGCTAAATACTTATTTGAATGACATATTGTTGAAAATTTTATCGACTTACTACTTTGGAGCTATTCTGAGCTGACAGAGTTGACCACTTTTTTGCCTGAATTGTACTATATTAATGACTATAAGTTACTTATAAAATCCCTGTTAAATATAACTCAAAATTTTATACACGACGAAAGTTTAAAATGTGATTTTCCAACAAGTTATCTGATGCTACGGATAATACAAAAAACCGCTGCCTAAGGAATCACTACTTCCACATTCAGATTTTAATCCAGGTCACTTTAAAGGAAATATCTTGACTAGATTTGCACTCTAGTATGTGGAAATTATTGGTCATAGAATTTTAATAATATTTGGAGCAGATGTCATAGAAAAGTTTGAGGCGTTGGTTCCTACCATATACGTTAAAAATTAAGTATTTAGTTTACCCTACTTATTTTCCCCTATTCACAACCTACCACGTCTCACCCCTTCAATGGAATCATCTCAATCAGATGTCAGTAGAATACATACGTATAGTAACTTATAAGTAAATATCTCAATTTTATGTTATTAAACCCATTAATAATGGAGTGGAGATGGCGGTGTTTGAAAAATATTAGAAAGTAATCTGAGGCCTTGGTTTATAGTATATACACTAAATCCCACATTTCTGTACTCTTACCAGTTTGATTTACTTATTTTCCCCTAACTACTCGTTTTTAACCTTCAACGGAATCACCTCAAAATATAATCTAGTTCCAGATGTCATTATAATACATACGTGTCCCAAATTTCAAGTGAATATTTCAATTTCATTTTATTAACTCATTTAATAATGGATTAAGGGTGGTGGAGGGTTGAAAAATATTACTAAAAAATCTTAGGCCTTGGCTTCTAGGACATATACCGAATTTCAAGTTTCTGTACTCTTAGCAGATTTTTCCCTATTTTTCCCTATTTACCAATTACCCCCACACGTTCATCATGTCAAAATGTAATCTAAGATATCGTTATACGTGTAACAAATTTCAAGTGAAAATCTATAATTTAATTTTATCAATTTGTTTAATAAGGGAGTGGGGGTGGTGGGGGGATGGAAAATGTTATAAAAAAACCTGAGGCCATCACTTCTAGTACATACACCAAATCCCAAATTTTTATACTCTTACTAGCTGCTTTACTTACTTTCCCCTATCTACCACTATTTAACCCCCAACCCTTCAACGGAATCATCTCAAAATATAATCTAGTTCCAGATGTCGTTATAATACATACGTGTACCAAATTTCAAGTGAATATTTCAATTTTATTTAATCATGGAGTAGGGGTGGTGGGGGTTGAAAGATATTATAAATAATCAGAGACCTTGGCTTCTAGTACATACACCGAATTTCAAGTTTCTGTACTCTTACCAGCTTGCTTTACTTTTTTCCCCTATTTATACCTATTCAACCCCCAACCCTTCAACGAAATCATCCCAAAACATAATCTAGTTCCAGATGTCGTTATAATACATACGTGTACCAAATTTCAAATGAATATCTCAATTCTATTTTATCAACCCCTTTAATAATGGAGTAGGGGTGGTGGGGGGTTGAAAGATATTATAAAAAAATATGAGTCTTTAGCTTCTAGTACATACACCAAATTTCTAGTTTCTGTACTCTTACCAACTTGCTTTACTTATATTCCTCTATTTATCCCTATTTAACCCCCAACCCTTCAACGGAATCATCTGAAAATATAATCTAGTTCCAGATGTCGTTATAGTACATACGTATACCAAATTTCAAACGGATATCTCAATTTTGTTTTATCAACCCGTTTAATAATGGAGTAGGGGTGGTGGGCGGTTGAAAGATATTATAAAAAAGTTTGAGGCTTCGGCTTCTAGTATATACACTGACTTTGAAGTTTCTGTATTCGTACCAGCTTGTTTAACTTATTTTCCCCTATTAACCCCTCTTTAACCCCCAACCCTTCAACGGACTCATCTCAAAATATAATCCAGTTAGAAATGCCGCTATAATACATACGTGTACCAAATTTCAAATGAGTATCCCAATTTTATTTTATCAACCCCTTTATTAATGGACTAGGGGTAGTGGGGGTTGAAAAATATTATAAAAAATCTGAGGCATTGGCTTATAGTACACACATCTAATTTGAAGTTTCTGTACTCTTACCAGCTTGCTTTACATATTTCCCCACATTTACCCCTATTTACCCCCCAACCCTTCACCGGATATCTTCAAAAAACAATCCAGTTCCAGATCTCATTATAATATATACGTGTACAAAATTTCATGTCAATATCTTAAACCGTTCCGGAGAAAGCGTGCGGACAAAAAAAAGTTACAGACAGACCGACAGACCGACGGACCGACAGACAGAAAATTTTTTTTTTTCGCTCAAATTTAAAATCTCGACGTTTCATGACATTCTAAATCTGTTTCAAGAAAAAAAAATGATTTTTTTTTTACGATTACTATACTTCCAATCCACTACGTGGATGTGGAAGTAATTAGGCACTCCAACTCAATTAATAAAGATGATCGCTTAAGATATCAGCATTAAATAGCTGATGGTGAAAATATCAACGATACTTGAATAATTAACCTCACAAATATACAACATATTTCAAGACCTGTTAATGATAAAAGAATAGAAAATTAAAACTGAAAAAAAAATAGATAGAGTAATCTTTACTGAAATCTATGCGTATAAAGCTGAATTGTACGTACTCTTAGATAAACTAAATTAACGAGAAATTTTCCAAAACTGAAAGATGCTATGTATGGATGTTCAAGGATTGTGACGTTAAAATTTAGTACATGATTAGATAATGGTCTCAAACTTAAGCAAAAAAACCCAAAAACTATAGAATGAGTAACTTGAGGGGAGGGGGGGGGGGGTTGTCAAAGGTTTTAAAGCACTTTGATATAAGCATAGAAAATATCTATTTATGTGCTATATTAGTAAAATGACAATAATATTTTCCTTGACATATTTATTAAAGAACTAGCTAAAAAAATCTTAATGAAATCAATTCATGTAAATCACCGGTGGTAAAGGGAAGGCAGAGACAGGACAGTAATAACAAAGAACTGAATTATTCTTGTTTTATTGGTAATAAAATTATTAAAGATGTCTAAAATTAAAATTTCATTAAAGTAATTTCATAAGTAAAGCCCAAGTGGGTAAAAAATGTCTAAATTATAATTTCTTTTCTCGTGTGTATCGGCAAAGAATCGTGAAGAACATTTGCAATTACTTCACTCTGCAAAGGAGTACATGTAAAACAGTCCCTACTGAACTTAGTTCCTCATACACGGTGATCGCCAGACATGTGTAAACTGTTATTCTTTATGTAAATTATATTTTATTATAATTTTAGAGCAGAATGTTAGTAAGGTTAATCACCCAAAAATACGAAGATGTACTTCAGAATACGTCAAGTAACTAAGAATTATGAAATAAAATTTCACCCAGTCGCTCGGTTAATTTGAACTTTATTACCTAATATCAATATTGGGGTCGGTGTAAAAAATTAACAAATAAAATTAAACATATTTTTAAACAACTTAATATTAGGTAATAAGGTTCTGGTGTAGTGAACGACGGTGACATTTTGTTCATAATTCTTTTTGGTTATTAGTATCATGCACATTCCCGAATTAGAAAATATAGAGCATATGATTATGTTATGTTATTCGTGAGAAATTACAAAATTCTTATTTATCTACTATTAAATCATAACATTCTAAAGCGCATGTATATTTTTACCAAATAAGGTCCGGAAGTCTTCGCCCACAGGTTGCAACATAAACCTTAGTTTCATGTTAAATATATTAAAAATGATATCACGTATAGAAACAATTTGTAAATATAATTGTACTTATGCAATATAATATAGACCCTTTTCAAATTTATAATTTTTTTAGTCGGTATCAAATATGTACGTATGTAACTTTTTGACTATTTATCATTTTATTTTATGTACGGATATTAAATACTTATAAACATGAGTGCATTAATCTATACACAGTGTCCTCTGTTTTCTCATGGCAGTCTATTTTTTCTGCGTGACCACCTTATTCTACAATATAAAACGTCTGGCAGCATCTATTGCAGTTGCCTGTTGGGCATTAGCCTAACGTTTTGAGGATCTTGTGCTTATTAAATACCATTTAATTGTCCCTGAACTCAAAGTATCTTAAAAAATAATGATAGGTTGTGAAGAATATAATGCTAGAAAGTCATTTTGATGAAATATTTCAATTTTGCAAAATTTTTACTTTATTGGCAGCTATGTAAAAATAGTTATATGTAATGTAACACACCAATAAAAACAGAGTAAATCTCATTTGTAGCAGGTATTGTTAAGAAAAAGTTTTTATAGATTTACTACGTGCCCACCATCACGCCACGTTAAAGAACAAAACGTTAGAATCGTAAACAATGATAAACTTCAACTTTTCTGAATGCACATACGCTACGTTACTTTAAAATTATATTCATTTATTTATTTCTTCTGGTTACAACTGTCCAGGCAGAAATGTATGTATAACGAAATATCTTTATATTTCTTCATATATAAATTTGACACCCACCTTAAGGAGTACTGTAGAAATACACTAAAAGCAATATTAAATTTACAAACAATTAGCTAATAGAAATACTATTATCCAGGGAACAGCGTTCTGGCTCCATCTTTTTACAGCTTGTATATCAGCGCTTACGTAGAAGATACGTAATTTTAGGAACGGAGAAAACATGATATTAGAATTTGGTATAAAACTAATAATACCTAATAAAAAATAATAAAGAAGAACAACGAAAGAAAGTAAAGCGAAGTCTCTGAGCTGTTTGGCACGTGCTCTAAAAGGTATATTGAAAAGTGATAATTTCAAAATTCTAAATCAGGAAAATAAAACATTAAAATTGATAATGTTAGAATCATCAGAAATCAATAAATTAAATAACACTCATACTATATTAAACGATCAATTAAATAAAAATCGTTCACCAGTTTTAAAGTTTTAAATTACAGCGTTCAGTTATTTGCATAATTTTGTAAATTTATTACCTACTTAAGAATTAGATATAAATAATTTATATTAAATAATATTATACTCAACATCTAAAGAAGGGGGAGAGTGAGTTAAGCGTCGTCGTGAATAGACGTGTTTTAAGATGCTCGCTAAAAAGCGATAAAAAAGCGGTAAAAACCTCGCTAAACTCGAAAAAATTTCAGCCACCGGTAGATTAAGAAATTCTGCGTGAAATGAAGCGTCTCAATAGAAAAACAGAGTTCATATGGAATTAATAATTACAAAATTTTCGAATAATATTAAATCAAATAAAGCAAACATGCTCAAGTGAATTGCAGTGTCCCTACGTACACCCTAGATGACCCAACAAGATACTTTTTAAGTGTTTCATGGGCAATAAATAATAGCATAGTCAGTGTCAAAATGAGGCACATATGTTTACAAAGCAATATAGCTGTGTTGTGACCTAACGTAATTGTATACAGTGGAAAGTTTTTAAATGGACAAAATCAACTCAACCCAAGAAAGAAAAGGAAAGGAAATAAAATAAAACAGCAATCACAAGACGCTACAGAAAGACAGATAAGCTATAAAATAATTTATTTTATTTTATCTGATTTAATTGATATTATTCTGTTCTATCTTTCTATCTGATCTTTACCATTTTAATTTTTATCAGCTTGATTTATTGATTCAAAACATAATATTTTATTATTAATTTGGAAGGCAAAAATTGAAACCGATTGTCTCAAAGAAACGACATACAGGGTGAGCAAACTTTCCCTTCGGACCTCTTTTCCATAACGCGCAAAAAATGTTATTACCGCGAGATAGGGCCCTTTCTAGTAACTCCACTGTAAATGGATATTTACCTGTGGAACGGTTAATAAATAAAAACAAAGCAAAAAAAAAAAAATATATTAAGCTGCCAGATTCAGAAACAGAAGAAACAAAGAACTTTCAAGAAGAAAAATAAGGAAATGACGACAGATGGAAGCTTAAAAGAAGCATGGAAACTAAAAAGAAGCATCTCGCAAACACCTGCACACCCCAACCGATAATGACAGCTGGAGACTTAAGAGAAGCATGGAAACTTAAAAGAAGCATCTCACAAACACCTACACTTCCCACCCTATATTGCCACCCCCATGCGTCATGCGGCTCTCGCTGCTGACAACAAGCATGTCCAATGTCCAACCCGGTGTGTTCGACGGACGACCAAGCTGCGTGTTGGAACGAACCTCCATGGATGCCCGGAATCGGCAGCAATGCCCACCTTACGCTGGCAAATCAATCAATCGATCAATACTCAACATCTAAAGAAACTACTGTGTGGCGAAACAATTATTATGTGGCGAAGAATAAAATAAAATTGTGAAAATGAAGCAATTAAATTTATGTTTGTGTTTGTTAGGAAAGTGTTCGAAAAAAATTCAACCACTTTGTCAACCACAGATGTACCGAAGCAAGATAATAGAAGAAAAAGAATATGTACTAATAATTCCCAGCCAAGTACTAAAAGTAACTAACCTGAAAGCCTACCGTTTTCAAGTGACACTATTAATTTTTACAACAAATTTTTCAACGACTGCAACTCCAATTAGAGAGGAGAAAGTAAAAATGGACATTCCAGCGTCTTTATTAATAATAGATGTAGCAAAAAAAAAGTAAAGAAACAACGGAAATATTTGCGAATACGTTTCAAGGATTGAAAGTAATCAGTTTTAAAGCCTGAAACTTTTATTTGGCAGCAACCATTGTACCTTCAGGCGGAAAGGAAAGTGTAGCAATGGAAATATCAAAGCCTTTGACAGCAACGAATGTACCAAAGGAATATACAGACACAACAAAAATATTTGCAAATAATTTTCAAGCATGTACTAAAAGTAATACGTCTGAAGGCGCTACAATTTCAGCCATATATAGAGTCGCCATATTTAATTGGCAACTCTGCACCACTGTCTTGAATAGGAATGTATTTTGTTTAGTAAGTTAACTTATGGACCTCCATCACTCACCCAAGTTTGTGAGGGACATCCATTCAATAATAACAGGCTTACTGAGGTGTTGAAATAAAACGTGAAGCTGCTATACCGGGTGGCATAAAAGATTGGAAACAGTAAGATAAGTTGAAAAATACGAATCCTAGAAAAAAACTTTAAATACAAAAGTTGTAGGAAATTTCCCTGGATATTTGACCTTGAATTTCACGACCGTGACCTTCAAGGTCATTTGAAGGTCAAGTCGATCTTTTCAAATGGAATCCCCTACTTTTCATTCCGGAAATGAACGAGCGGAAAATTTTACATTCGGAGATGACCTTCGGCAATTACAAAATTTTGGCGTAAAGATGACCTTTAGAGTTCAATTTTGTATGTGCCTATCCTATACTTTTATGCCACCCGGTATATAAAGTTGGCATCAAAGTTATAATATTATTAATCACTCTTAAGTCTTTTATAGATATTTAGAGGATGGTAAATAAATAGCAAATAATGGTATAGGTTTCGCAATTAGCTCCATGTTGGTACCTCAGAGCAATCAACTGTATCATTTAAAAGCATAAAAAGAAATAAAAGAAATTATTACCAAATTCGATGCAAGTGAACATCATTTGTGTGAAATCCATGTAAATAATTCACAATGGAAAAGTCTGCCTGTGTAACAGAATTTTAAATTTTATTTAAAAAACATCTCTGAAGTTTTTCAATATTAGATTTATGAAGTACATCCCAGGTTTCACCTAGCAAATGAGTTAAATAATAATAATGTATTTTTATGCTGGTTCGATTATTTCCATGGAATGGAATAAGCGCAATCCATGGAAATCTTTTGCTAACTGTAGACCATGGCTTGGCGGTGGTCTAGTATAAGATGAACAAAAATCGGAATAAAGATTTTTCTATTTGGGAATTTGTGAAAATACGGATAAAATTGTATTAAAATTGGTAGTTAGGTTGTCGAAGTCCCTGATACTGAATATGATGGTCTAAGCAAAAGTTATACATTCAAAATGACGAATCCAATAGGGCCATCATAACTGCATCTTTTGCAAAGTATAAAATTGGAAATATGCAGACATTTATTTCCCTCTATTCGAGGCATTGCGAAAATATGGCGATTGTGACATGGACGAAATTGTGTTAAAATTGGTAGTTAAGTATTTTATATTATCATTCTTGGTTGTCTTCTTTAAAGGCGGGTTAATTTTTCAAACAAAATGTTTACGCTTCAATATTAGAGTCATTAATTCCATGTACCAAAATTTTTGCAAATCCAAAATATCACTATTACGAATCGTTTTGTGTCACCACTAGCGCATTTACAACACTTATGGTGAATGTGCCAGATCTAGCTTTATGAAACTCCGACGGGACTACCGCCGAGAAATGTTCTAGAGTTTGCAAAACATGTCATAGAAATCGTTTAAACCAGTTCAAAGCTATGATTGACCAAACACAAAAAATATACATGCTGGTTGAACAGAGAACCTCCTCCTTTTTAATTTTTTTTTTCAAATCGATTAATATAACAATAGATGAAACAAAAATGTTTAAACAATCACAAGTAGAATACAATAAGCTGTGTGATATTATCCAAATCCAAAATGGCGGATTACTTATTTCTTTACAACCCCCTTGATATGGGTATCAAATGAAAGAGTTTGACAAGAGTAAACGAAATTATGGCGTTTGAATAAAAAAGAATGAGGCAGACGGGAAACAAAATAAAAAAAATAAATAAATAAATACATTTTTAACAACGGTTTTCTTTTAAAACTGAATTGCACTAAAAAGTAGAAAATAATTTTTTTTCAGTCATTAAATTAAAGAATGATGATGAAAAAAACCATTGGACGCTCATAAGATATAATATATTACCTTTATCAACAATCAGCATTAATATAAAACGTTATGAATGGTATGTTGTAATATAACAGCAACAGCAATACTTTATGAGCGCTCAATGGTTCTCTTTTTCTTTCATCATCATTTTGTAAGTTAATCACTGAATAAAAATTGTTTTCTACATTTTTTTTTCTTTTTAGTTTCCCGTCTGCCTCATTTTTTTTTATTCAAACGCCATGATTTCGTTTACTCTTGTCAAACTCTTTCATTCGATACCCATATCAAGGGGGTTGTAAAGAAATAGGCAATCCGCCATTTTGGATTTGGAATAATATCACATAGCTTATTGTATTCTACTTGTGATACCCTTTTATTTGATACCCATGCCGAGGGGGTTATAGAAAAATAGATTAACCGCCATTTTGTGTTGGTCGCCATATTGGATTTAAAATAACATCATACAGCAGTATTTTACTTGTCATACCCTTTCATTTGATACCCATGCCGAGGGTGTTGTAAAAAATGGCCGCCATATTGGATCTACCATAATATTGTATTGTCTTCAGAGCCAAAGTTGTTTGCAAAATTTCAGCATAATTGGATATCGAGAAGTGGTAAACCAGATTTGCGCATACATACATACACACACACCATCACACACACAACATTTCGAGTTAAAGAAAACCATTGAATAAAAGAGAGCATCAAATATTTAATTTTTAACATGAACTGAACGTTTTGGTTTGAAACTTCTTCTACGGATATTATTTTTGAAGAGGAAGAATAAACTAAATTAACCGCAGTCAGGTAGGTCAAGCTGTTTTTATTTTCGTCGTAAATATTTTCGGGGATATTTTATATTTTGATTGTCACTCTTATGTTTCTAATTATTTCGTGCTCCATATGCATTAATGTATTCAACTTCTTTGAAGTGTTTGACACCCACTTAAATTTTATCCGGTATATTTAGTTACCTACCATTGTTTAGTTCAACTACCTTTTAGTTACGCTACAATAAAGAGGGCAAATAAAACCGCATGAACTTAATTTATGGAACATTGGTGGTTTTTTGATCGCTGTAATAGAAATTCCTTTGAAACAAATGGTGCGAAATGGAATTTACACTTTTTATCGTCTCCCACACGGCCGGTAAGTGTTGGTCATTCCTTATTGTTGTCATATTTTTAAAATAATATAAATAATTATTAACAGAATCTTCTCAGGCTTGCGAGAAGGTTCAATTTAAAATAGCCTAAGGATGCAAAATAAAAATAGGAATACACTATTGAAGTTTATGACGAAGAAAGCTAACGAGTTCTTAACAGTAAAGCACGAGTTGAATATTTAACGCATACAGAACGAACCTAGTGGTATCAGTTGCACTCTGGCGTTGTAAACTCCACGAATGCATTGCCTAAATGAGTTCTATTATTGTAGATTGCTGAGAGAGTAGCTCGTCTCTTCAGCCCTTGTTCACCTCGACCTAAAGGTCTTTTGTGAATTACTCTTCAAACAGTTGTTACACAAGACTATTAAACATTTCACAACGTTTGAAATTTTCCTTTCCGCAGTCTCTGTTGTATTGTTACAATATTTGCATTTATCATTTTTTGCCTCGCCCATATTATTAAGGTGATAAGGGGTCGCTCGGTTCCTTGGCTCTTACGCACCTCGGCAGGAACTAAAAAGTCCGGAAATGGTCTACAAAGTGAACGGTAATGAAACTGTAACATTAGCAGATTAATATACAGAGTGTCTCAAATATTCTCTCAGGCCATCGTAAATTATTTTATCGTGGTACAGTTAATAATAACATTATTAACAGCAAACTAATACAGATCTTGGAAAATAAACGAAGTAGACACACGTTGAAACGAAAACGCATTTCAAGGATACCTGAAACCACATCTGAACGCAAACGGGCATAATGAATATTTAGGCAGATCACCCAAGAAACTAGACCAAATAAGAACAGCAAAATGGCTAGTGGTAGTAGTGCCTACCGTTATCAATCAATCAGTTACCAAATTCCACTACAATCAGTTATAGCACGAAATTCTCACGCATAAGTCAGACTTTTCGAGTTAGAGAAGCCTCATAGCATCTTTTGTCGAATAAGTTAAAAACTCCTCGCTTGACTTTGGTTTAGAATATTCCTCTTCTTTTCCAGGACTTTTTCTGTACCTTTCCGAGTTCGGTTGAGTTTCTCAGAGTGAATAGACGTATTAAAGAAAGCTCCCGGAAAAAGCTTAGAAACATAGGTGAAAACACCGCTAAATTATATAAAATTTAAGTCATCGAAACAAGTAAGATAATAAGTGCGGTGTGTTAAGATTAGGCCTATCTGTAACCAAAAGGCCTCTTAAAGTGATTTAGTGCTCAAGACCAGGGTAATAAATATTCAGTGTCAAACACCAATAGAGGATATAAACGGACTAACACAAAACCCCAATACTTTCCTGGAAAGTGTAAATAAATAAATAATAAGCGTTGTGTGTAGTGGATATTTTTGATGCACTAACCGCAAAAAAGAAGAAAGAAACAAGCCAGCAATCCAGAGGCGCCGCAGAAAGATAAGCTATATATTTAATTAATTTATAATTTAATTTATAATTTATTTTTTATTATTATTTCTTACTTTATTTTCATAATATTCCATTTTATTTCAATTTGGGAAATAGCAGCTTGAAGATGATCACAGACAGAAACTAAGAAGACGCATCTCACAAAATCCTGAAAGTTAAAAGAGGCACGGAAACCTAAAGGAAGCATCTCACAAACGCCTACACTTCCCAACTGATGAATACAGATGGAAAACAAGAATAAACATCTCACAAACACCTACACGCTCCATCCTATATTCCTACCCCATACGCCGTGCGGCTCTCGCTGCTGACAACAGGCATGTCCAATATCCAATCCAGCGTATGCAGCCGGTCCGGCGGTATATAAAAGCATCGGGGGTTTGTTCCGGCACACGGAGAGATCGTCCATTCGTCGGTCAGGTGGGGTTGACTGCAGTTGGCCGTCGGCGGGCGATCGGGCTGCGTGGTGGAACAAATCTCCATGCCCCGAAATCGGCATCAATGCCCACCTTACGCTGGCAAATCAATCAATCAGTAGAACTTTTTCTGTACCTTTCCAATTTTAGGATCTCTTCTGCTGTGTCCCTTAGTTAAGCCACAAAACAAGAGTGTCAGATAATTCATTGTATTCCCTCCCGCCCTGGTATCCACATGAGGGTAACCTTGTTGTCTTTTCTTGGTAAGTTGCTTCAGCGCTTCTCTGCATTAAAGGGAATTTCAGATTTATAGGTGTTAGACCTGAAAGCCTTCAACGGTGCCTAGCTATCTGACAATATATGCCCTTCGAATACATTTGCTTATTCAATCCTGCGTACATAGATCTATAGCATGGATTTCTGCCTGGAAAGTGGTTGGGGTTCAGGGTTCTGGATAACCTGCAATTAGGCACCGCTACTCAGACACCAACCTCTTCAGCCATCTTCGATTCATCTGTGTATCAGATGACTGGCCCTTTCTTCAACCGAAGTTCTTCGGAACTGCTATTTTGACGGCTCTGAATTGGCCCATCAAAGACACAGTCCTGCTGAAGGTGCAGGTATGCACTAATAATAGTGGTAGTAAGTAAAGATAAGTTTTTTTTCAAATAATTGTATGTTAGTACGTGTCAGTATCATATTTCTTGCATTTCACCAATGGAAAAATATTGTTTCTGATTAAAGTTTATATGATATATTTGGTGGATGCGCCGGGCGTTGGAGAGATGGGCTTTTAGAGCTTTTTGTATCTTATACAGCTTTCCAATGTTAGGTTATCACAAAAATGCAAATATTAGATATGTACCTGCACAAATACACAAATTTTCGTTTATTATATGTTTTACAATATTTTCAATTGTTTACTAAATACTATAAAATAATGTTATCTACTTTAACGAATAAGTCTTATTAACTTCACGTTATTTAAAAAATCAGTGATTGAAGATTATTTCATCATAAAAACTTGCAACAGAACAAAACAGTTGTTGCTACTTTCAGCTGTCTAAGTGATTATAATCATATTTTTACGCAATCGTACTGTGACAAGATTTGTCTAGCGGCCATACACTCATAAATAATATCTGTATGAATGGGAATTTGTAACAGTACTAATAAATAATTCTATTAGAATGTAGTGTAGGAAATATCATTTATGATAAGAGTTGTTTTGCAACAGGTGCAGCCTGAATTCGTCTAATGCACTACTGTGTCGATTGCGGACAACGGTAGCGACCTCTAATGTTTGTTTTTGTTAAATAAACAAATCATAATATATGCAATACTAGAAATAACTGCAACGGTACCTCACCTCGGAAAAATAGAGGCTATAATCTTATAGCAAAGCGTCTGAGAACAGAAATCGTGTGAGTATATTATAATGAGTTACGAAATAAAGCCATATGCAGGTAAGTGTATATTGAAGTGGTAGGATCTGAAGACTGTTTGTGTCATTAAAAATTTGATACATTTGTTATTAAATTTAGTACAATCAATAAAGTTTCTTTCTTTAGAACTCACAGCAACTCAAATCGTTTAAACAATTACAACAAATTTATATAAACTTCCTTTTTTCGATGATATCAATGAAAAGTGATTTTTTATTGAGAATCTAGTACAAGTAATAATATTTGAGTAACACAGCAACAACCCTTTCATTGACAAGTTTTCATTTTCAATTGATGATGGAATCTCCTCACATTCGTTTCACAGATCATTTACTGTGTTAAAAATAATTGTTGAATTTTGATGAAATTTGGATAATAAACGTTTGCCCTTTTATAAATAAATGTTCAATATTGATTAAATTATTTGTGCTTATTTGACACGTATGATTAGCAAAAACGCAGAATCTACAGAAAAATAATAATGGAGAAAAATAGCTTTTTCTTTTTGTTGCAGCCGTAGCAACTTACACGGTTTTGGCAAAATTTTTATACCATAAATAGTTGTCCTTTTCTCGATAAATAATAATTTCCCCAAAAAGTTAAATAAAAATAAAGGGTGCTATTTGTATGTCAGATACTAAGCATAAACCTATATTTCCGTAGATACGGCACAATAAGGGGTCGGTATTCTTGTTAAGTTCTATAGATATAAAACTGAATTTTAAGCCAGTATGTGCTAAAATCTCACTGTTGAAACTTTTTTTATAAATACTGCGTTTTCGCTAAGCACGGCAGTATTATCCTAACAATTCTGAAAGTTTTAACCCCCTTAGTCGAATATTTATAATTAAATTAAATTAAAACAATAATTTCTGTTCTAATTTTATCTATTACAAAAAATATTAATTTCCCTTCTGTGTTAGTGGTAAATCAGGTGTGAGGCAACCTAAATCTGGTATTAAATACAATTGGGAACTAGCTCAAGCTTCCTTGCCACATTCTTTTTCGAGCTGTAATTCTTCCAATGATTTAAAAATCTAAATATTATTTTTTGTCATTTGGAATGATTGAGGTAAGAAAAATCTTTGACTCCAACATTGAATTTTTGACAAATTCTGATAAAATAGCTCATGCATTTTACCATGTTAATATCTCAGAGTAATAATTCATCTCGAGAAGTGCGCCATTTCTGAATCACTCAGTACATTCTTTGTATCGTAAACCTTTTATTTACGAAGCAATTTTCTAGACTCGTGTCTTGGCCATATTCCACAAGAACTACACTTTACGAGTTTGTAATTGTGTAAATAGCCAGTATTTGTTGTTCTGTTATGCCTCAAATAAGTATATTTGTAAAACTTGTTAGACTGTGGAAATTCTTATTCAGGTTGAAATATACGACTTTGCCATAAATTTATCGAGGCAATATAACCTACAAGAAGACATTGTACTGGAATGAGGCAGAACAATATTTATATTGACGAAAATGTGTCAGTAACTGTGTGTGGAGTTTTTACGACCGTCTTAATAGACAATAATTTTTAGGTTCACTATATTAATTATTTGCCACGCGCTATTCGAGTGTCACCAATTAATGGATAAGTAAGTTTTCAATATTTTTTAAAAAATACGCCGATGTCCCTTATGCATACCAGAGTGGCATAAGAAGAATAATCCAAGGTTTCAGGCTGCATGCGCGAAGCAGCTAATAAAAAAGATCATTTCTTAAAAGCCTTACAGCATCAAATCGGCCACGGGTTAACTGCTGTAGGCCAGGTATTAGATTTTTTCATATCGGAGAAACAGACACCTGAAAAAATAACATGCTTGGTAGATGCAGCATTGCTGTTTTCAAATGTTCACAATGCCATTTCTATATTAAGAAAGCAAAATATTCTAACATTATTAAATACAGAGTCCAAAAAAGTAGGGTTAAAGTCTTCTATAGATGAATTACTTCCACATCCACGTAGTGGATTGGAAGTATAGTAATCGCAAAAAAATATTCAAAAATTTTTATTCGTGAAATAGGTTTAGAATGTCATGAAAAAAAAAATTTCTGTGTGTCTGTCGGTCTGTCTGTCGGTCTGTCTGTCGGTCTGTCTGTCGGTCTGTCTGTCTGTAACTTTTTTTTTTTTGTCCGCACGTTTTCTCCGGAACGGTTTGAGATATTGACTTGAAATTTTGTACACGTATATATTATGACGAGATCTGGAACTGGATTGTTTTTTGAGGAAATCCGGTGAAGGGCTGGGGGGGGGTTAAATAGGGGAAAATAGGGAAAAATAAGTAAAGCAAGCTTGTAAGAGAACAGACACTTGAAATTTGGTGTATGTACTAGAAGTTAAGGCCTAAGATTTTTTTATAACATCTTTCAACCCCCCACCACCCCTACCCCATTAATGGGGTTGATAAAATAAAGTTGAGATTTTCATTTGAAATTTCGTACACGTATGTATTATAACGACGTCTGAAATTAGATTATATTTTGAGATGATTCCATTGAAGGGTTGGGGGTTAATTTGGGGTAAATAGGGGAATATGAGTAAAACAAGTTGGTAAGAGTACAGAAACTTGAAATTCGGTATACGTACTAGAAGCCAAGGAGTCAGATTTTTTTATAATATTTTTCAACCTCCACCACCCCTACTCCAATATGAAAAGGGTTGATTAAATAAAATTGAGTTATTCATTTGAAGTTTGGTACACGTATGCATTATGACGACATCTGGAACTAGATTATAATTTGAGATGATTCCGTTGAAGAGTTGGGGGTTAAATAGTGGTAAATAGGGGAAAATAAGTAAAGCAAGCTGGTAAGACCACAGAAACTTGAAATTCGGTGTATATACTAGAAGCCAAGGTCTCAGATTATTTATAATATTTTTCAACCCCCACCACCCCTACTTCATTATTACAAGGGTTGATAAAATAAAATTGAGATATTCATTTGAAATTTGATACACGTATGAATTATAACGACATCTGGAACTAGATTATTCTTTGAGATGATTCCTTTGAAGGGTTCGGGGTTATTTAGGGGTAAATAGGGGGAAATAAGTAAAGCAAGCAGGTATGACTACAGAAACTTGAAATTCGGTGTATGTACAAGAGGCAAAGGCCCCAGATTTTTTGATAATTTATTTCAGCCCCCACCACCCCTACTCCATTACTCAAGGGGTTGATAAAATGAAATTGAGATATTCACATGAAATTTAGTACGCATATGTATCATAACGACATCTGGAACTAGATTATATTTTGAGATGATTCCGTTGAAGGGTTGGAGGTTAAATAGGGGTAAATAGGGGAAAATAAGTAAAGCAAGCTGGTAAGACTACAGAAACTTGAAATTCGGTGTATGTACTAGAAGCGAAGGTCTCAGGTTTTTTTTATTAGTATTTTCTATTTCTCCCCACCACCCCCACTCCCTTATTAAGAGTTGATAAAATTAAATTTAAATTTTCACTTGAAATTTGGTACATTTATATATTATAATTATATCTGAAACTAGATTATATTTTGACATGATTGCGTTGAAGGAGTGGGGGTAAGTAGAGGTAAATAGGGAAAAATAAGTAAAGCAAGCTGGTAAGAGTATTGCAACTTGAAATTCGGTGTATGTCCTAGAAGCCAAGACCTCAAATTTTTTAACAATATGTTTCAACCCTTCCACTACCCTTACTACATTATTAAAGGGGTTGATAAAATAAAATTGAGATTTCACTTGTAATTTGGTAGACGTATGTATTATAATGACATCTGGAACTAGATTATATTTTGGGATGATTCCGTAGAAGGGTTAGGGTTAATAGGAGTGACTAGGGGAAAATAAGTAAATCAAGGTGATAAGAGTACAGAAATTTGGGATTCGGTGTATATACTAGAAACCAAGGCCTCAGATTTCTTTCTAATATTTTTCAAACTCCACCACCTCCGCTTCATTATTAATGGGATTGATAACATCAAATTGAGATATTCACTTGAGATTAGTACACGTATGTATTGTAGTGACATCTGATTGAGATGCCTCCATTGAAGGGGTGGGAGGTGAATAGTAGAAAATAAGTAGGGTGAACTAAAAACTTCATTTTTAACGTATATGGTAGAAACCAACTCCTCAAACTTTTCTATGACATCTGCCCCAAATATTATTAAAATTCTATGACCAATAATTTCCACATACTAGAGTGCAAATATAGTCAACATGTTTCCTTTAAAACGACTTGGATGAAGAATCTGGATGTGGAAGTAGTGATTCCTTAGGCAGCGGTTTTTTATTTGGGTCAACTTTCGGAGACTCTTTAAAAACAGGCGGTAAAGAGAACAAGCGGTGAAATAAAAAAGAAACATTGGCGACCTACAGCGGCTACCGCATCTACCTCCTCATCAAAAGTGACTCTCTGTTCGCCCTTTAAACTAACAGCGAGGAGTATTCAGGTCCAGAATAAAAACTGGAAATTGGAATCAGGAATACAAGAGAGTACCGTCGAAAAATCAACAGTATTGCAAGAGGCAATAAATTCGGTAAATAGAAATTATGCTGCTAGACTAAATAAAATTTTGAGGTCTTGGCAAGAAATGACAGACGATAAAATTGTATTACAATGGATAAAAGTAATTAAATTAAATTTTCTTTATAAATCCAAGTCAGTTAATTATTTACAGAAAAAATATTTACAGTGCGAGATCAAGGTTTATGAAAAATCCATTAGAAAACTGCTAGATATTGGAGCAATTTCAAGATGCTCTTACATCAAGAACCAATTCTTGTCTCCATTCTTTCTTGCCACTAAACCAAATGGGGAAAAGAGGTTCATTTTGAATTTGAAATCATTAAATAAACACATTCAAGCACCGCATTCTAAATTAGAAAACTCGACTAAAATTTTTAATCCGTAACATTTGTTTGTAATAATTTTTCAAAATATTCACTTCACTCTTTGTAGTATTCACATTATTGCAAATACCCTATATTATAATATTTGAAAACAGTAAGTTTCGAACTCTCTGTATAAAACAGACGTTTTATAAAGAATAACTTAAGAATAAAAGAGCTTTTCCTCTTCCGAACTCAATATATGGATACTGCATATTTTATTTTAATGAGCTCAAACGTTAAATTAAAAAAAGAATATATGTGTCTGTCGGTCTGTCACATAAAGCTTCACTACTTCGACATAAATTATAACGGTATATTATGTTGTACAAAGTGGGTCTCGTATCTGCTTCGGTAGATATTGCAGGCCCTTCTTATTCTTTTCTTCTTCTTCGTTTTTTTCTTTCTTTCGATAATGGTATAAACGTTAACAAAACGTATTTTGCTTGATTTTTTTCTTCTAAAAGGAACCGTTTTTAGTAACACTATCATTTTACAGTTCTTAATAATAATTTTTTCGATCTTTCATAGCACTATTTTTTAGACTATATAAAATCAGACCGTGGGACTACTGTTACTTATAAACAGTGAATTTAAGCAAAAGCTATGCTATAAAAAATTATGAAAGCACATCAGGAAATATATCAAATATTTTAAATACCGTCGTTTATTTACTTTTTTAATTCCGTCTATTTTAAATATCAAATTCTGAAAGAAATACTCAAATGCATTCTAGATGCATCTTTTAATGCTTAATTAAAAAAAATAACTAGGTGCAAGATAAAACCAAATAAGTATAAAACATTCAAGTTGAGAACAAGGTTCGTACCACCATCAGATTGAACGAAAGGAATTCAGCGGTACTCAACCCTATCTTGGTCCAGTATTTCGGTATTATAGTTATAAAAATCATTAAAATTCTTCTACTGCAACTGCTGCGAGGTTCAGTCGTCTTGTGCTGTTGTATTTTTTACCGACGTAGACAAAACTTTATGAAGCTCGTGTCGTCCAGCACATATGTCGGTGGCTTTTCGTCGTACTGTTCTAATTCTATGGTCACTCCTCAAATGCATTATACAGAGTGGACAAACAAATATTTTTTGAGAAAATTCAAGCAATAGAGCTGGTGTTATATTTTAAGTTACACGTAAAATGTATCTTAATGGAGTAAGAAAATTCTGTATAACACGAATTTGGGAAATTAGTGATTTTAATTATTTATACTCTGTTTATTCTGCAAACACACAAAAAACTTCGATCCAAAAAATAACAAACAAAGAATAACAAAATGAACCGAAGAAGGCGGACTGAAGAAGTGGGGAAATATGGAGTAAATACTTGATATTTTAGTGAACTACATGTGCTGCCGAGAGACGGATAGCTCTTGATAAAGTAATTTGTGTGTGATACGAAAAGGTGCATTATGCTGTCTTATTTATGTAATGTTGCTTGTTAGCTGACTATCGCTAAGTCGCTGACGGTACGTGCTCTAGTTGGAAATAAGGAGGAGGGATTTGCGTATGTAAGGGCTGGCTTAACGACAGCCTTGTAGATGCACTTTTTGCAGCTTCTGTTCTCTGCCATCAAATAGTACAGACTCCTAGACAGGCAGTACACTTCCTTAATCGAGATGATTTTGATTTTCGTGATGTTCTGGAAGATATAATTAAATGTGTATTTGTAAAATATGTAAATAAATAGTGATAAGCTTTCTATTCAATTACAAAACAGTAAGAAGGCAATTTTTTAAAATTGAAATGATTAATAACTTTTTGTTTTCTGACTTATTTTGTTAAAAAAGCAATGCTCCTCTAGCAAACGCTAATTTTCTATAAACGTGTTAATACAATACACGATAACTTAAAAGAAAGACGCTACTTTCTATTAAGTTATCGTACTTACAATAAAGGAGGTAGATGGACGGATGGACAGACGAACGGGCGGCGGACGGACAGATGAACAGACGGTGGGCGGACAGACGGACACACTAACAAAATACCAAAGATTAGAGAACTATCGAGATAGGACAGTCAGACGGAGAAGACGAAATAGACGAAGACAGTTGTGTACTCCAAATTAAAGAGACACGACATCCAGTGGAAACGGCTTCGGGATTTGTCGGTTATGCATTAAACGAATTTGACCAAGCTTACTAAAAGATAGGTTAGCTCATTAAATTCGACAAGTGCTACGTCACGTATAGACCTCGATGACAGCTGCGTGTGGCTGGTTTTTCCCAAAGAATTTATATAAATAGAAGCCGAGATAAAGCGTAAAAGTTATGCGATACTGTTGCCATCATGTCCAACATACCTTTTTCTCACCATTTCGTTCTAAGATACAATATTGCTTATAACGCTACCTCTGTTGCAATCACTCCAAGACCGTGATATGAGTGTAGTAAAGACATATGTGGAATTTAGTAATTTAAGAACTGTGTCTGTTTTAACTACTCTAACCTCAAAATTATTTTCGTGTTTTGTAAATTTAAACAATTATTCTCGTTGAATCGTAAAAATAGTGAAGAAATATGTTGTTTGTGGTGTAGTTGAGGATAAGAATAGCCCGTTGTCTTACATTTACTTGTCATGTTAAAAACAGTAGTACTGCAACAAAGATGGGGCTAAAGTAATTTTTATCATAAAGAAAGAGATAGTTATAAAATGTAATGTCTGAACTTGAGTACGAGATGTTGACAACACACTTATAAATGTGTATCTGCTTCTATTTATATAAATTCTTTGGTTTTTCCTCATTTTACAGAAAAAAGTTTCCAAATTATTCTTTCAATGTTCAATTCTATCCTAACCAAATATATACCTTACATATAAACATAGAAATAAGTACTTCATATGGCATGTATTACAAAGCAACCTGCTTTTTTACTGACCTTGGCTACTGACAGTCAGCCGAGTTCGGTCGTTCTATCAGGACAGGGTTGTCCATTTTTCACTATTGGCCTCTCTTTCTAATGTTACCTTCTCCGTCTCATTGTCGCATTGTGGCAACTGCGCTAGTACTCCAATTTAAATGTCAGGGTCAATGGAGCCATTGCTGAAAGATAAAAGGTTTTCCGCCGGCGGCAGTCCTATCTTGTTAATTCCCTAATCTTTGACAATAGTATGAATTTGTTCCCTCTGCGAGCGATAATTAGGGTTTTAAAAATGTTTTTTGATTTTTTTCTGTGAAGAGTATAATAAATATACAGCTATTCAAATGAGTTCTTTAGCTTCAGAAGGGAATGAATGAATAAACTGTCTCAACAATATCAGTGGTCTAGGTCATGAAAAAACAACAAACAAATAAAACTATAAATGTTATTGTTGTTCTCATATTATGTTCTGTTATTTTGTATACTTAGATAATTTGTAATTTTGTAGAGTAGAATGCTTTAAATAAATATGCATAAAGATAAATACAAAGTAAAGCAGTATTACCCATATTAAATTAAGTTTTCAAGTTACAATTACAAATGATAAATTACTTTTAAATTCTTTTCAGTAAATTAATTGGCTAAATCACACATATAAGAGACCTCGAGGAGTGACAAATTAGTATTTAAATGTTAATTAATAACGGCCAGTTGCCAATTAAAGACGCGAAGTATGAAAACAACATTATAATACTTACTTGCGACCACATAGAAGACATTTTTACGGTTCCACAATTAACAATTCGCACACAACTACTGCCGACATCAATCAATACTAGATAATTAATTGTATTCAATAAGTCGTTATGAATAAAATTTAATTAAAGTTTTTCACTCAGTGTGAGTAAGAGACGGGAATTATACAGAGGAAACTAATTTATGATGATTTTAATATTGTGTTTCCATTATATTGTGGTTAGACGATAGCCGTAATATTATTGGCAGTATGTTGATAACATTTATATAGAGATTCAAGAAGTAAAATAAAATGTACATAACAATGAATGTAAATAAGCGTCTAGGGAAATCGAAATACGAAAACGACCATGCGCAAAATGTGATATCATTTGTCTGACTATTTCTTCTTTGCTCTAGTGTTTACCTTCAGCCAGATGATTATCGCATAGGTAACGCTTTCGCGTAACACCACTAGTGGACTACATCGAAACTACATCTCAGAAATTTTATCAATTCAAGGTTGGTGATAGTCCTCTTACAAACAAAATCACACAAATCAGAGAGCATAATGCACAATTTCGCATTAAACACAAATTACCATATCAAGCGTTGCCCATCTTTCGGCAAAACTCTTTTTCCACTTATTTAATTGCTATCTGACACAATTTTCAATCTTCGTTCCTTCCTATCCCCTTCTTCGTTTCTTTTTGTAATTTTTGTCTCTTGTCGAAATTTTGTTCTTCCTAATTATATTTCTGATTAATTTTGAAGTGGTTTCACATAGCCACACCTCGCTCTTGTTGAATTTCCTGAAACGGGTATTTTGGTTCATAATTTTCCCGTAAAACCAATTTTATTAATATTTTATGCCTTTATACTACTTACATATTTACAAATTATTTTAAATTTGCATAGTTCGATAAGCCTTTATTTTTATTTGCCTTTTAATTTACTTTTTGTAAAAGGAGTTGGTACTTGTTAATAATTTTTTATAATCCTACTTGACCTCACTCCGTCCAGCTTTACAAGTACTATGGCATTTCTCGCTGTAGATGTTCGGCTGGCTCCGGACATGGGTGTTCGGGTGGGACAGATTGTTCTTAATTTTTAATAAATATGGTTTTGATTTGATTTGATTTGACTTTCGTTTATGGTCCGCAGGGTCCCAGGATCAAATTCCTACGTCCGCTGAGTTTTTTTTCTTTAATTTTGTAACGATTAATAGTATATTTTTTCACAAATTCTTTTCCGATTTCTTTAGGTTTTCCTTCTTTTTATATAATAATTTCATTCGTTTGTGTGATTTCTTTAGGTTAGGTTAGTAGGTTTTTATTTTGATATCTAATTGTTAATAATTGTTAGCACCGCAGGCAGTATTAGCGTCGGAGACAAAGAAAAGGGGGGTGCGGAGGGTGCCCCCCCGCCTTTTTTCACAAAATAACACGAAATATTTCAATTTCTCGACTTCCGCGTATTTATTACATATTTACAAGGTAATGCGCATGCTCGAAACTTTCGCATTTCTGTTTACCTAAACGCTTGTTGAATGTAACCGTCCGAAAGAAGGATTTACGAAGAAAAACTGTGCGTATCCTTTATATACCTACAAAAATATAGTATTTTTGGGGTTCTGTAAAATTATTATAGTTTTGTCACGTCCTCTTGTTCGCTCATCTGTACCCCACAGGTGTATTTCTTGGAAAATATGGGGTCTATACGGTTTATATTTTGAAAAGTTATGGGTTGTTATATCTACAATACAGAAATAAAATAAAATCGTGAAAAAAAATTAATTTGGGCACCTCCACTATATGTAAACCGGAGGTGAAATTTTACTTCATGCATTCCATAGAGTAAGGGGTGTCATTATACAGATCTTTGAAAGTGAGGATCAAGTTTCTTAAACAGAGTTTCAAACTTTCGTCTTTGAAGTGTTTGGTTTCAAAGTCATATATATTGTTTCTCCGCCCTATAATTTTCCAACCGTGTGTTCCAAAAATCTAATTTCTTTCCAATAGTACCTTTCAACAAGCACTTTCAATAAAAATTATAAAGAACACTGGAACATGGGTACCTGTTTTAAAAGAAAATGAAAAACCGTTTTTGTTACCTACATATACAGACTATAAACTATACAGGCATTACTTTTTGTCTATTAACTTACTCTGTTATTTTTAAATGCGTTAATGTTTGATTGTAGTAAAGATTTGAATGACTTAATGAATTTTTTCATCGTTTTATTTAATCATACTTCTCTACGACAAGTACGACGCTAGTTAAAAAAATAGTCTATTTATTATTGGCCTAATAACGCGTTTATAATTATTTGCTTAGTTGTAATGAATAAATGTGGCAGTGATATACTGTTGAAAAGGGAGGAATATACTTAATTTAATGCCACCATTTCCCGCCCGTTTCAAAGAATTTTTTTAGCACCATAAAGAGTAAATCTCAAAATGCAGCTGTTTTCGAAAAATTTAGATATAACCTCGTTGAAATCCTTTGTTTTGCCGCCTTAGAATTTTTGTCGTATATCTTCAAATAACGGTGATATTTTGTTTAGACATATTCCGCATTTTCGATATTTTCCGTCATAACTCTTAAAGTAGGCCATGGATTTCAAATGTATTTAAACCATTTTGTAGCTTAAGCAAATCGGCGCAATTTTCATAGAAGCAATATCGATATAAGTGAGATATTCTCCAGCGCCCTGCTAAAATGGACAGCCTGTATATTAAATAGAACAAATAAAATGTTGTCAAGGTAAAATAAACGGTAGTTTCTATGACAAATTAAATGTACACCTTTTAATTCTGAAACGACTATGGAACCCTTTTGTGCGTACCCAACACTCTCTTGGTCGATTTTTTTTTCATTTACTTATTTAACGTCGACCTATTTCCACTATTGAGACGTGCTACCCCAATATGGAAATTTTGCCGAGCTCTTCTCATGAGAAGAGTAGGAATTTTTTACTTGCCTAATATTTAATAGAGAAGAGGCCGACTGCTTTACATTCCCTTTGAAAGATGATATATCCTTGCAATCCTCGCCTAAAATTGCATAGCTATTACATATGCGCTGATATATCAGCGTATATATAGGAGCTATGCACTTTTAGGATTACATGAAAATACCAAGCGGCCAGATACTGGAGCGAGATCCCTGCATTTTGCTGGAGGGTCACCTGTCCAAGAATTAACCGTAATTAACGTTGTTAACTTTTCGTATCGAAATGCGAGTATAACAAGGAAACATCTACGATTACCCCCAAAAATGTACCATTTGGTTGTCATTTCATTATCTTTTGCCTGGATGGTAAACTTTTAAAGACTAAAGTTTCTTTCATTGACTCACTTATTTCTTGCTATTATATATCATTTTAAAAAAGTTTTATTCAAAATGCTTGAAAATCAAAAATGCACATCGCAAGTTTTTTTCTTTAGTTCAATGGTCAAATTTCTTCACATGCGACTTTCTCGAAAACTGCCAATCCTAGAATAAAAATCGAGAAAGTCGTTTACATAGAACTTTTCTCTTTATTTATACAGGATGGTCACTCTACAAAATTATTAAGTAAGAAACGACATAGAAGAATAATAATCAGAATGTAGTTACCACTATTGCTACAAAGAAAACTCGATAACTTGGTTAAAAAAAAATATAGTGGTCATCTGACAAAGAATAAATAATAAATAATAGTTGTCAAATATGAAAAAGTTGCATCAATACCTTTTCGAATTTCCACCATAATTCGCTGGTACTAGTAACTACCTACCGAATTTGACTATTTTCCGTCATTAGATATAGCGCCAACAGACAGGCATCAGGCCGACAGATAGACAGAGAGACAAACAGACGAACAAACGGAATTGAGAGACCTTCATTTCCGTAATCCACATGGTGACTTTTTCACGAATACAATACTTCCTTCGGTAAGCGAGGTAGGTAAAAAGTGTGAAACAAAAAAATTGCCTCCGTCCTTCCTTTTATTTCTTTTCAACACACTTGGTATTTATTTCGTAAGATAAAACAGTTTTCCGCTCATATTATATTCATATAATATTTTTACACTTTGATCTTCCAATTAAATTCACACAGACTACTGTCTATACCCTCATATAAACACTTCAGCTAGTGCGCTAGTAGTTATTGTTACTCTTCGTAAATATAAAACGAAGAGTATATTGCATTCGATCGGCACATTTCTAAAACCGGTAATCGTAGGGAAAACATTCTCATATCACATTGTTGGTGATCGAATTCTGAACAACATTCAAAATATCCGTCCGTCCGTCTGTCTGTCCGTCCGTCCGTCCGTCCGTCCGTCCCGTCTCTTGTAAGCACGATAACTTAAGAACGAAAAGTAGGATAATAGTGAGAATTGGACAGTAAGTTAGTGTTGGTAGAACCATGTTGCTTTTAAACAAAATCGATCAATAAATAAAAAAGTTATTAATTGTTTAAGTTCTTTAAATTTATATTATATAATAGTGTTATTACGTCGCAAAGCCGGCAATAGTCCCTATCCACAATCAACCTAACAGCAATAAATTTGTCAAAAATGCGATAAGATTATGGATCAAGCTTTGGCGCCTTTCATTCATCTCGCCGTTAGACAAGTCCGTTACTCGTTAAAAATACAAACTAATATTATTATACTGTTTGAAAATATTTCTTTATTAACAAAAAAAGTGCGAAGAGTATTCTATAGAATGTGCAACAATTATATAAAAAGTGCAGTTAATCGGCGAAGAGTATAATGGTTAGTTTGTTTAAGACCTCATTTAAATAATACTACATTATTGTAATATAAACATTTAGCCTGTGTGGCGAAAATTATACCATCCGTATACTACCGTTTCAGGCTTTTGGCCTTCGTCAGTACGGGTTAGGTAGTAAGTACTCCATCAGATATAAATTTTCTCTCTCGTGCAAGTAGAGCAAGAGTAATGACACATAATCTTTATAGGATTTTGCAAACAGCGGAAAGAAAAACTATCTATGAGAACTAAAAGAAAAAATTTATGTAAAAACATTAATGAAATATTTGCATTCTTTCGATAACCTGACTTCTGGTTATGCTAACAAGTAAAAATTCTTATTTGTCATTCTCATTATAACACTAGCATCCCACATAGTTCCCTACGGCTAGGCAGGTTAAACTAGTATCTACATGATCCCCTACGATATGTAAATTCAGTTAAAAATGAGAACAAAGGCCTGAAATTAATTTATTTACCTACCTTGTCTTTAAAAATTTTTTCGTTCTAATGAATTACATTTTCATAAAATCTCATTCAGTTTCTTGGAAATGCTCTTAGCCTTTGAAACGTTTTTCGTCCTAGTTGTGGACTCATCAGAAAAGCCCAAAGCCACTCATAACGATGTTCCATGCAAAACCAAGACAGTATCCATGAATAAGTATTAAATATTTATATTTGACATTGACTGATAAAAAACAACAGATCTTCACCTATCGTACATATCGTAGGGGATCATGTAGATACTAGTTTAACCTGCCTAGCCGTAGGGGACTATGTGGGATTCTAGTGTTATAATGAGAATGGCAAATAAGAATTTTTACTTGTTAGCATAACCAGAAGTCAGGTTATCGAAAGAATGCAAAGATTTCATTAATATTTTTTCTTTTAGTTCTCATAGTTTTCTTTCCGCTGTTTGCAAAATCCTATAAAGAATATGTTTCATTACTATAAGCAAAAAAATAATAAATAATTCACTTCTGAGCAATTTGCAAGTGGAGACATCTACCGACCACTTATTGCAATTAATCGATGATCAAATAGCCAAACAAGTATGAAATACTAAAGATACCTATGACACATTTTGGAGTCATAACACTGTAAAAATCAATTGTTCCGTTTCTGAATCAGAAAAAGAGATAAATAAAACAAATAGCGGTTTACTAATTTTATTTTAAATTATTTGTCCAATAGAAACTGTGAACGAGAGAAATGGTTGCCTGAAGATTTGTGCTGGTGCTCAATAATTAATTATAATAGTTAAACTACTCGACGGATCATTATGGAATTCAATAAGGTTCTATTCTAATAATAGTCAGTGATTTAAAAAATCAAGCGGGTTCGTTCAGAATTGCTATCTGTAGAGTGTTTCCTTATCTATTTGCGTACGTACAGAATACAGATCAACTGACGAATGAGTAATGTAATTTTCAATAGCTATTTTAGAATTCAATAAACGCTCAAATCAATCGGAACTTGTCAACAATTTCGTTTCCCAAACATCTACAATTAAATTCGATTTCCTGCAGAATTAATTGATTAAAAATGACTATTATCAGCGAAACTAAGAGTTGGCGCGCTATGCCAGAACATATCCATCGTGGCGCAAAAAAGATTGTGGCGTTACAGTCCCAACCAAAAGTAAGTCGAATTCTAAATCTAAACTTTTCCATAATACATTATTACAAAAGGTTATAAGTCGATGATACCAATAATTACTGTCATAAAGGCATAAATAAATCATTTTTTATTATTAATTAATTATTTAAGTAGATTTAATTATTTTACTTAATGAACTAACTTTTTGATGTTTTGTCAAAACGTATTAAAAATTAAATAAACTTATGTAAATATCTGTGTATTTTACAAATTTGTTGCAGTAAATAATTTTTTAAAAAATGGGAAGCAGTAAGAATTAAAATTAAATCATTAAATAATTGAAAAATCAGTTAAAATTCATTAACGAAATGAGAAATTTGACAGTTTACAAACGTTCAATTTTTTTTTATTTATTAAAATTCTCGTAATTAAATTTTAAATAATTGAAAAATCAGTTAAAATTCATTAACGAAATGAGAAATTTGACAGTTTACAAACGTTCAATTTTTTTTAATTTATTAAAATTCTCGTAATTAAATTGAAAACGTAAGACATCAAGGCTTTACATAGTTAGTTTTCGGAACTGCTGACATTATTTGGCTATTTGCTATAAAATAAAATGTACCATTTACATGCTGGGTTGACATATTTTCCATGAAACTACATGTAAAAGTTTTTTAAAATTTTATTTTTTTATGAGTTTCCTAATGAGTTTGGATTTTTATAGAAAATTATGTCATACAAAAAACTGTATTTTAGATATTTTCATTATTTTCGTCTAACGCCTCAACCACCTTAAAATGTACTAAGTGTATAAAAATATTACTGAAACCTTCCATGTATTAAGCATATAATTCTTTACCAACAAGCGTTCCCTTCTTTTTTTAAATCACTCTGTATTATAATATCTGTGGCCGTAGATTTTAGTAGCCACTAACAAGCTACCTCGTACTAACCCCGAAGGCAATCGCATGTTCTTTGTCGCTCCTCAGCCTCACTTCCAACATGATAGATCTTTCAGATTACTGTGGATGGAGAGAATTTCTTATAAAGAAGGTACTAAAATGTAACATTATGTACTTATAAGAATAACGAGAAAATTATTTCCTTAATATCATACCTTAAGATAATTAGGCATTTAGACGAAAGCGGCTTAATTTAAAATTCCTGTTCTGATATTACTGATGATGGACTCATTTATTTTAAAACCTTAAATAGTATTCTTTGAGTATATTCCGTTTATATTTTTTATTGAATAATATGATACCATTACTCAGGTCTCAGAAAGAGGCGTCTCGAAGAAATACTATTTTAATGGGCCAATCGATCAACTAATAATCTTCAGGGGAAGACAAAAAGAAGAAATATTACCATTAATTTTTTTACATTAGACTGGAAAACACACTGCAACTTATAATTATTAACTCAACATACTGGACTAATTTATAACCCAAATGGGTACAATATATAAATAATGGCCATATATGGACTGTTACACACAATAAATCGCCAGATTCATATGTATATGATTTAGATTAGCAGTGGATTTTCGGCTTTTTTATTGTTAATGCCATTTGACACCGCATATTACCGGTTAGTTGTATGGCCAGTCAAGGTAGTGTCTATTTGTGGTGTCAAATATCAGTAGCAAGGCTTTTTAAGAGTTCAGGAATAGCAATTAAATTACAGATAGGTCTGTAATTTGTTAGGTACGTCTCCTTTATCTCCTCCTGAGTCAAGTATTAATGTTTATGAAACTCTATCTGAAACAATTTCTTCATTGGATTATATCCAAGACAGTAATATGCTTATATTAGGTGATTTTAATTTGCGTCTGTACTCTCTTCATGTCTCGAATAGTGTTAAATGTCCTAAAGTATCAACACTTATCAATTTTCTAAACCTTCAAAACTTGCGTCAATACAACTCTGATTTTAATAATAACAATAGACTTTTAGACTTGGCTATATGTAAGGCACATTGCGTTGTATAAAAATCAATTGAATTATTGGTTTCAGAAGATATACATCATCCTGCTCTTATTGTTAACTTCGAAACTCAATTTGTAAATCCGAATATCAAATTTCCAATGAAATCTACTAATTCTTTCAACTTTCGAAAGGCAAATTTTCCTCTTCTGTATGAACAATTACTGCACATTAACTGGTCGTTCCTAAATGACTATGATGATGTTAAAATCTGTGTTGACTTATTTTATAAGAAATTAACTGAAGTTTTTAATGAGAACATACCCAAGTTCAAAACTCTAGAAAATAAAAGACAGTTTCCCCCTTGGTTTAACGGTGAAATTATAAAAAATATAAAGCTAAAGCATAAAAAAATGATATTATTTAAACGCCATGGTAATAACGAATCGCTAACTGAATTTCGTAGACTTAGATCACAAATCAAGTCGGATATTAAAATTGCATTTCAAATTTATACAAATCGAATCGAAAATAATATCACATCGTAACCCAATAAATTTTGGGCTTACATCAATGGAAAAAAAGGAAAAAACTAGCATACCTAAAGACATGACTTATAACAATAAGCATCTAGAGACCCCTAATGATATCGTCGATGCATTTGCTAACTTTTTCGAGCAATATTAGTTCCTTAACATCTCGGACGCCCCTGTAACCGAGTCTAGTAATCTTTCGGTTGACTGTTTGGACATTAAACGCTCTTCCGAGGCTGAAGTTTGCATGGCGTTAAAAAGAATTAAACCTAAACTTACTGCGGGCCCAGATAGAATTCCAGCATTTCTACTGAAAGACTGTGCCAGCATTTTTGCATATCCTCTCTGCATAATTTTTAATTTATGTCTTAGGAAATGCTATTTTCCTGATATTTGGAAATACTCCAAAGTGTGCACTGTATAAAAAAGGTGAAAGAAATGATGTTACCAATTATAGACCGATAACAATCATATGTAACTTTGGTAAAGCTTTCGAAATCCTACTACATGATAACATTTATGCACATGTTCAACTGAAAATATCTACGCAACAACACGGTTTTATGAAAGGTCGCTCCACCCTAACGAACTTAATCTGCGCTACTCAGTACATTGCTGAATCAATTGATTCTAAAATACAGGTAGACTCAGTCTATACTGACTTTTCTAAGGCGTTTGACAGACTGAACCATGTGAAACTTCTCTGTAAACTTGACAAATTTGGATTATCTGACGGTTTACTTCAATTTCTTGAGAGTTACTTGACTGATAGTGTTCAGTTCGTATCATATAATGGATATAAATCTGTTGAATACCGAGCCACATCAGGAGTACCCCAGGGATCAATACTTGGACCCCTTTTCTTTAATATTTTTATTAACGACATCAGTGATCACGTAGACGTAGATTTCTTAATATATGATGTTGCATAGGATTAATGATTTTAATGACTGCAAAAAACTTCAAAACAACTCAACTAAGTTATCGGCTTGGTGCGATGAAAATGATCTTCACCTAAATATCAGCAAGTACAATGTTATGAGTTATACAACCAAGGAATCCCCAATTACATATAATTATAATGTTGATGGCGACATGCTGAACAGACCATCTACGTTCTAGGATCTAGGTGTAACTTTTGATAAAAAATTAACCTTCAATAACCATATTGATGCTGTAATTTCGCATGCATACAGAATGTTAGGCTTCATTTTGTGTAACAGCCATGATTTTAATGATGCGAAAACCTTAAAGATGCTTTATTTTGCTTTCTGTCGGTCTAAACTAGAGTATGCTTCACTTGTCTGGCAATCTGGGTATAATACTCATAATGATAAATTGGAAACCATTCAGCGCCGCTTCCTGAAATTTTTAAACTGGAAAACTGAAGGTACATATCCACCAATTGGAGCTTCTCAAAATCAATTACTTGAAAAATTTGATATTACTAGTCTTTCCGTGAGTCCTTTGCTTTGCGTTTTCTAGATAAAATTATGCATAATAAAATAGATTGTAGTGAAATATTAAGCCAACTGAACTTCTATGTCCCACGGATTAATTCTCGTCATTCTCATACTTATTTATCCACTCCTAGATCTAACGTATTAAATATTTCTCCTCTGTTTAATATTTGTACTAGTTATGATACTCATTGCAATTGGACATATTTGCCTAGCAGTCAGAAATTTCATCTACTGTCGTGCAGTCTAATCGCCTTCATAATTTCTATTTGTACTTTTTAGTTCGGTTAGGTTAAGTTAGTTTAGATTTCCATCCTATAAATGGTTTTGTACTGTTGGATGATGTATGATTAAATAAAAAAAAATAAAAATTATTTCCCTAATGATCTTTGCTGAATCTAAAGAATTCTATTGTATTTTGGGGTGGGTTTGTTCTATAGCGGCGCATTGTTTGCTAAGTAAACATCACTGTCATGAAGTATACAGTAATTCTGGTGAGCGCACAGTGGTACCATTGCAATGTAAAACGCGACAAAAGGGTGAAACTAAATATTTATTTCAATGAGTATTTACTACATTTACTGTTTTACAACCCTCCCCTGTACAGCCCTTTCGAGAAATTAACCTGTTTTTTTCCTTTTCGGTTTTTTATATTGGCAAAAATATGCGATTGTATAAAATGTGGATAAAAAAACATTTCCATTTTTATTGTTCTTAACTCTACATAGAGTTGTAAACAAAAGTACCAATAGTATTTTCAAATTATAATTTATTCAGTTGCAGTATATGTTTGTGAAACAGGGTGTTACAAAATTGTTTGCTCGATTTTGCCCTTTTTTTATAAATTATTATTAAGTAAAACGTAGCATAATTCTTTTATTATTTCTAATAATGAGATTGTGTGGTTAAAACATTCTTTTAAGGTATCAGGTGTACAAGAAGAGAGTAATTGGACGCCTTACTGACAAGAAGGAAAAATAATGCGTCCCATATGGTTAATAAATTGCTTAGTTTTCTAATAGCAAAAAAACATTTCAAAAACGATTTCGCGTCTAGAATTGAGTCTGATAATTTCTTTGAAATTATTTTATGCGAAATTCCCGTCAATTTGGGAGGTAAGCAACCTTGTTCGCGACCGTTTCGTAGCAAATAATTCAGAATGGTTAAACGAAGAATTTATATTACCTCGAAAATTTTATAGTTCAAATCCAACTGGCCGGCCTAAAAGAGATTTCGTCGAAATTTTACTGCGAAGTAAACAACGAAGAACTAAGGATCTCAGAGAGCAACTAAGCCCCAAGAATTAAGTTTTGCAGCTGGCAGAATTTAAGATCGGCCGGCATCGCACTAACTTTTAAAACAGCCTTCTACTACACCTACACGTGCGAAAAAAATATGTCCAGCCTATCGTTCCAAACACAATGAAAGCCCAAAGTTTACCAAAGATGAAGCATCGTCCTTATTTACAACTGCAAAATTCACAAAGCATCAATATTATCAAAATTTATTGAATGTGAAAAATAAAATTAATTTAGTCAGCAGAAATTTATTATTTTCACGAAAATGGCACACTTTTTAATGTTATTACTATTATTATTACTTATATTTAACATATTTTTCTCATTTGCAACAAAAAGGTGCCGAAAATAGTCTTGTCGAACATTTGATGTCAACGGTACCACCGTGGGGCGGTGTAAACGCCACAGTTCTCAGGTAGTTGGAAATCTCGTAGATTTGTATAGAAGCCTACATACAAAAAATATTTTGAAGTACACTTCTTAAACAATCAGTAGGTACTTTAATCCGTAATTGTAAATAGTGCTTAAAATAGTTTTGTATTCATCTGGATAAATCTTGAGGTCCCATTCATAATAGATGGTGTGCCAAGATATTTAAAACACTTTTAAACAGCATGAGTCTAGAGACAATAATTATCGATGATATATTATGTGGAAACCATCAGACGACATTTTAAACATGGTCTGTATACAAAAGAACGCCTCCTAGTCCAGTTTTAACCATAGATCACCACACATCCTAACTTATCTCCCTACAATAACAGTATGTAGGTTAGATTGACAATGATTAGGTATGTACACTGTTCGGTCTAGGTTTTAAAACTCAACATTTTCAATAGAAATTCGTAATTCCATAACGATTTGATCTGCAAATATACAGTTTGACTTATTCATCTAAGTATGCTTTAATCGTAGGTAAATCAATATCTTTTATAGAACTCTTGATAGATAGAAGAAAATTACATACCTACAAAATTACTTATATATAAAAATATTAGAATCACCGGAATATACTTCATCTTAACATCAAATTGAAGTGTATTTTCATAAATCGTAATAACAAGTAAAATGTATATTTCAATTTACCTATAGGATAGTTCAATAGTTCGTGTTCATAAATAAATTACCTAATTGTAAAGGCACAATAAGTGTATAACATACTTGTGCGTGCCCTTAATTCAACTTTAATATTATACAACTTTAAAGATCATAATTTAAAACTCATAACAAGCTATAACAATGTTATGGTAGGTACCTACTGAAAAGCAACGATCGAAGTATTTATAATCTATAAACTTTAATTTTATTTACCTTTGGGACTAAATTAATTCTATTGTCATTCATGTATTTTTAGGTATTATAATTGTGGTTAATGCGTCAAGTATCATATAGTCTTTAAGTGAGTGTTTATGGGAATGGCTTCATATTAAACAACAAACGAGCTAACCATTATACTCTTCGCCGATTTACTACACTTGTTATATAATTGTTCCACGTCCTATAGGATACTCGCAGTATTTTTGTAAATGATGTTAGTTTTAGACATTTTATGTTTAATTACAAAATTTAAAAAAAATCACTTAAAAAATTGATAACTTTTGTATGTATTGATCGATTTTGTTCAATACAGTTCTTCCTCCAGCTAACTCTAACTTACTGTCCAAATTTCAATACAATTGGACTCGTCGTTCTGAAGTTATCGCGCTTACAAGAAACGTGACGGACGGACAGACACAGTCATATGAAATTTTTTTCTCTACGGGCAATATTGCCGGTTTTAGAAATGTGCCGATCGAATGCAATATACTCTTCGTTTTGTATTTGCGAAGAGTATAATAACAAGTTAAAAAAAAACTACATTTTGATATGCTTTTTGTCCCTGTTGGGATGATTCAGTACATTTTCAGCAGAGGGTCAAGATGACTCAGAACATTTTGACGTTTTATTTTTCTTTTTGCAATGACTAAAGTATAGGCTAACTACATTTTGAAACACAGAAAGGGCATTGGTGCTATTTTTATTTAGTAAATGAAAATCGGTCAAATATTTATAGATATAGAGTTTTCTCCGGTATGATCTTCATTTTTTTTGCTATAAATAATTTCGTGTATAACTAAAATAGACACTTTTTCGAGAAGGCACGATATCAAAATCTATTTCATAGTAAAACCTGTTTTGTTTTACAAAAGATGCAAATTTATCATAATCAGTTTTTCTACTTTATAAAATTGGAATTATTTTAGCTACAATAATTGAAGCTTAAAGCGCCACCCCAAAAATTTAACACAATTACTTAACCAAACAAGGAAATGAATGACAATATTTTAAATATAACTTTATATAATTTTTTTGCACCTATATCGCACAGACAATTTATCAATTTGTAATATTTTTTTAAATAATTCTATGGAATGCATCTTCGTAAATACCTCGTTTATTTTGCTCCAAAATGACCCGTGCCTTATACTGGTTATAGAGATTGATCGATGGAACACTTAATTTTCGATTTTTATGAGGGAAGTGTTCGGTATTTGTAGAATTTATCAAAAAAATCAAGTTTTCCTGGATTTGTAGATTCGCTTTTTTTTGTCAAATTTCTCACAAACGTCACCTAATCGACCTAATCGAGCCCTACAAACGCCATTTTTGATAATTTCTTTGGAAAACCATACTCGGCCCTGGAAAAAATACTTGCGGTCAACGGATCCGGGCCGGCCGCAATAGGCTTCATTTGTGGCCAAATACCTTTGATCCCACAAAGTTTCATCAAAATCGAACAATATCCTGGACAATTATCGTGCTTCCTAGCCCAATTTCGAGAAAACCAGTTTTTTGCAAAAAAAAAGAAATTTTCATTTGGTTTTCGACATAGTCTCTGGTATACTTATTTGTAGAGCGGTGCTGGCGGCACCATTTCATTTTTGAAATATCTCGATCCGACTGCCGGTTACCGAGTTATTCAATTTTTCCCGAAAAACTCGAAACGTCTATATCGGATACCGGTTTCCGAACGGAGCCGAGCTTCCAGCGTTAAGGTTTTCTAAAGGCCTCCTATTAACCACCCAAGTTTCATCGAAATCCGAAAACGGATTAGGGGGCGGGGCTGGGCGTGTCAGACAGACAGATAGACCGACCGACAGACCGACTGACCGACGCACAGTGGGCAAAATGCCCGAAAACGTGGCCAAAACTCTTACTCCACCGTAGATCCGTAGATGGATATTTACTTGTGGAGCGATTAATAAATAAAAAAATTAAATAAAAAATAAAAGCTGCCAGATTTAGAGACACAAGAAGCAGAAAACTTGAAGAAAAATAAGGAGATGACGATAGATGGAAACTTAAAAAAAGCATGGAAACTTAAAAGAAGCATCTCTAAACACCTACACTTCTCATCCTATATTCCCACCCAATGCAGCCGGTCCGGCGATATAGAAAACATCCAAGATTTTGTTCCGGCACGCGGTTTGGCCGTACACGGACGACCAAGCTGCGTGTTGGAACGAACCTCCATGGATGCCCGGAATTGGCAGCAATGCCCACCTTACGGTGGCAAATCAATCAATCAATCAATACAATTGTATTGCAACTGCTACTCGTCGTCAGACGAAGAAATACTTTCATCATCGCTACTTTGCATTGCTGAATTTGAATGTTCAAGTGTTGACTCATTTAACAATTCCACCGCTTCGGATGACAAGAATTTCATTTTTTCGCTGGTAGGTAATCTACGTAGTCTCGAAATAAAAGGATCTGACGCTACACCATGAACGTCAAAGAAAATCTCACAATATGTTTTTGTAAAATATTTAACACATTTAGTGTACAAAAATATTTTTTGATACATTCTTAGTAATGTACCTGCTACACTAAATTTGTCAAAAACCATTTTAAAAAAAAGCGAGCGTAGTGTGCGCGAGCTTCAATGTATTCATGCATCGCGACCGAAACAATTAAATAAATAAAAATGGAGAAGCTTCGCGAAGCTGATTTTCATAGGCATTATGAAGAAGCGAACACGGGGAAATTGGTTTCAGGGTGGGACGCCGTGGGAAAATTAACTTAATGCTTTTTTTGTTTACATTTCTTGAAACAGGAACAAATAAAATCCAGATTTTACATGCTAAATTTGATTATTAATAAAGTAATTTTGATAAATTTGAAACACATAGTTAAAATATGCTTACTCTCAAGAACAGAATCCAAAATCAAATTCGGACATCTGCAAAACACACAATGAAGATTCTAAGGGAACGTCATGACTCTCGGTTTTACAATGGATTTTTGGACGAGATATATACACACGGGTCTTATAAACAGTCACGTCATATAGTAGACATATCACACTAGGTATCTAGGGCATAAATAGTAATTAAATCGAAATTTCTCTTTTGGCCACGTTTTCGGTCATTTTGCCCACTGTGCGACGGACAGAATTTTCTAAATTCGCTCTCGAGTCGATAGATATGACTTTCACTTCGATCCGACGTATTTTTCGGGTTTCGATGGTCCACCGGAAAAAGCAAAACCTATACTACATTTTTTTTTCAAAATGTAGCAATGTATATGAATTGATAACGATCAACACTAATCTATTTTGCATGAGCTAAAAGTACTGGATGATTCAATGCTGATTTTTCTACACCATTTCATTACTTCCGTTGATTTTTTCTAAATGATAATAATACGCTTTTAAGCATTCACCACTTAGATACTTTTACCACAATTAATCGCATTTCATATACCACTAAACATAAACATGAAAGGAATTCTTTTAAAAATAATCAGTACGAACGTTCACATACAATTATTTTCATTTACCTAATGAATAATTTGTTTAAGTATATACCTAAGAAAATGACTGCCGGGTACCAGATGCCTTGTAGAGTGATTTGTAACTGAAATTTGTAATAGTCGGCTTCTGTTTCTTCTTCCTTTCTCATACCTCTTACTGATATTTCTAGATGACAGTGGCGTATCAAACTTACATTACTGCGAAAAATATATTAGAACAATATTTCCCACAATAATAAAACATTAAAGAAAGTATAAACAAGAACAAAGTTTAAGAAACGAAAGACAGATATTACTAGTATTTTAGACATTAACAATGTTTTTTGAATAGACTATTAGACTATTTACCATTATTTATTGGTCGAATTAAAAATTAAAAATTTATCTTTAGGCTGATAAGATATTTTGAAATAAAATATTGTTGTTAATAACCATAACCTATGTCCCTGGGAGAAGTGAGTTCAGTGTCGTCATGAATAGACGTGTTTTTAAGATGCTCTCTAAAAAGCGGTAAAAAAGCGGTAGAAACCCCGTTAAACTAAAAAAAAATTCAGCCACCGGTAGATTAAGAAATTTTGCGTGAAATGAAGCGGTTCAATAGAAAAACAGAGTTCATATGGTATTAATAATTACAAGATTTTCTAATAATATTAAATCAAATAAAGCAAACAAGCTCAAGTGAAGTGCAATGTCCCTAGGTACACCCTAGACGACCCAACAAGATACGTTTTAAGTGGTTCATGGTCAATAAATAATAGCATAGTCAGTGTCAAAATGAGGCACATATGTACAAAGCAATATAGCTGTGTTGTGCCCTAAAGTAATTGTATACAGTGGAAAGTTTTTAAATTGACAAAATGAACTGAACCCAAGAAAGAAAAGGAAATAAAATAAAACAGCAATTACAAGACACTGCAGAAAGACAGATAAGCTATAAATTATTTTATTTTATCTGATTTAATTGATATTATTCTAATCTATCTTTCTATAATATAAAACATAATTTTTTATTATTAATTTGGAAGGCGGAAATTGAAACCGATTGTCTCAAAGAAACGACAGGTTGAGCAAACTATCCCTTCAGACCTCTTTTTTCTCATAACGCCCAAAAATAATTGTTACCGCGAGATAGGGCCCTTCCCAGCAACTCTACTGTAAATGGATATTTACCTGTGGAACGGTTAATAACTACAAAGCAACAAAAACGAAAGCTGCTAGATTTAGAAACAGGAGAAACAGAAAACTTAGAAGAAGAAAATTAAGGAGATGACGATAGACGGAAACTTAAAAGAAGCGTGGAAACTGAAAAGAAGCATCTCGCAAACACCTGCACACCCCAACCGATGATGACAGATGGAAACTTAATAGAAGCATGGAAACTTAAAAGAAGTATCTCACAAACACCTACACTTCCCATCCTATATTCACACCCCATGCGTCATGTCCAATGTACAACCCGATGTATTCAGCCGATCCGGCGGTATATAAAACATCCGAGATTTGATTCCGCACGGGGTTGGGCCGTCCGTTGGGCGTGTTCGACGGACGACCGAGCTGCGTATTCAATCAATCAATCAATCAATCAATCAATAACCATAACCTGTATCCCTGGACAGTCACAGATACATACTCAATTGAATGATCTTAATCTATTTTTTTAGTATAAATTAAATTTTATTAAATATTTGTTATAATAATAATTATTTTTTATTTAAGGGATTTATTACCTTTTATTAATCATAGTAATGTTTAGTTAAAATCATTTTGAGCCGGAACAATTAACTGATCTGTCATTGAATTGGGGAGTTTAATGCGTTAAGTAAGGCTCATTTGAACCAGATTGTTGGTTGATCTATTAAAGTATTGGGAAGTTTAATGAGTTAATTAAGGTTAACTTAAACTAAATGGTTCGTTGATCTGTTAAAAAACATTGAATTGGGGATGTTAATGAGTTAATTAAGGTTCATTTGAGCCAGATTGTTGGTTGACCCGTTAAACCTCATTGAATTGGAGAGTTTTATGAGTTAACTAAGGTTAATTTGAGCTAGATTGTTAGCTAATCTGTCAAAGCCATTGAAATTTAGAGTTTAATGAGTTAATTAAGGATAATTTGAGCTGGATTGTTGGTTGTTCTGTTAAATTCATTGAATTGGAGAGTTTAATGAGCTAACTAAAGTTCATTTAAGCTAGATTGTTGGTTAATCTGTTAAAGTCATGTTTATGAGTTAATTAAGGATAATTTGAGCTAGATTATTGGTAAATCGGTTAAAGTAATTGAATTGAGGAGTTTAATTAATTCAGGGTAATTTGAGATTAATTGTTGGTTAATCTGTTAAAGTTATTGAGTTGGGGAGTTTAATGAGTTAACCAAGGTCAATTTGAGCTGGATTGTTAGTTGATCTGTTAAAGTAATAGAATTTGGAAGTTTAATGAGTTAATTAAGGTTAACTTGAAGTAGATGGTTCGTTGATCTGTTAAAGGTCATTGAATTGGGGAGGTTAATGAGTTAATTAAGGTTCATTTGAGCCAGGTTGTTGGTTGATCTGTTAAATATCATTGAATTGGAGAGTTAACTAAGTAATTAAGTTAAGTTAACTAAGTAACTAGTTAACTAAGGTTAATTTGAGCTAGAATGTTGGCTAATCTGTCAATCCATTGAAATTTAGAGTTTAATGAGTTAATTAAGAATAATTTGAGCTGGATTGTTGGTTGATCTGTTAAATTCATTGAATTGGGGAGTTCAATGAGCCGGTTAAAGTTCATTTGAGCTAGATTGTTAGTTAATCTGTTAAAATCATGTTTAATGAGTTAATTAAGGATAATTTGAGCTAGATTGTTGGTAAATATGTTAAAGTAATTGTATTGGGAAGTTTAATTAGTTGAGTTAATTTGAGCTTGATTGTTGGTTAATCTGTTAATGTTATTGAGTTGGGGAGTTAATGGGTTAACCAAGATCAATTTGTGCTATACTGTTAGTCGATCTGTTAAAACTATTAAATTAGTGAGTTTAGTAAGTTGATTAAGGTTAATTAGAGCTAGATTGTTGGTTGTTAGGGAACTGAGAGTAATCCCCTAACTGGCGGTGAATAAAAATAATTTTAATGTATTAAAAAAAGAAAGAGACAGTGGACTGTTGCGGAAAAAGAGATTTATATGGATCCTACCTTTACTCCTTCCAGAATCCAGTGGTCCAGCTTCCGGAGGCCTCCAGATAGGGAATCCCAAGATGTTGTTAATCTTCAAAGATCAAAATGACCCTTGTACACACACACAAGCGGTAATATATATACACAAAAGCGAAGTTAATAATTAATAATAATTTTTGCGGTATACGACACTCGTCTACAGTGACACGAGGTTAGACAGCGAATGTTTTGTTAGGCATCACAAAAAATCTCTTTTTGTTAGCGCGCAAAGATACAGGGTGAGCCAAAAATGAAAGACGCACGAGTGCATTTTATTTCTACTTAAAGCTAGCGTTAAATAAAGTTAATGAAAGATAAAATTAAAGTAATATAATATCTATAATAATTAAAAATAAAACTAGTAAATAACTGTGGATGGAACATACCGCCCACCTAAAATACAACGTATTTTACGATTTAGAATAGGGCAATAAGCATAGTTTAACAACAGGGCGCTTTAGGAGTCCATTAGTTGTACGCACAGTAGCAACGCGAACAACGCCGTCTGCACCAGGATGCACAGATTCAATGCGACCTAGTTGCCATTGTAAAGGGCGAGCCAGTGAATTTTTTATCAAAACCATGGATCCCGGTATAACAGAATCAGAGGATGAAGTCCACTTACTTTTTTGCAGCAGAGTATGTAGATACTCAGAATGCCACTGCGACCAGAAATCCTGGTGCAAACGTTGTAGCATTTGCCAACGAGTTAGACGTCCCACGGGCACCGCAGTTAGGTCAGTTTCCGGGAGGGCAGTTAGAGGTTCAAGCGTTAAAAAATGTCCGGGTGTTAAAACGGAGAGATCATTAGGATCAGTGCTTATTGGAGTTAAGGGACGTGAATTTAAAAATGCCTCAATTTGAACCAATAATGTGTATAATTCTTCGTATGTCAGAATTTGTTGGCCAATAACGCGGTTTAAGTGTGTCTTAACCGACTTAATTCCGGCTTCCCAAAGTCCCCCGAAATGCGGAGCGGAAGGAGGGTTAAAATGCCATTCAATGGCCTCAGATTCAGCAGCGGATTTTAAGAGTGCGGAAAGCTGATTATAAGCGCCAACGAAATTGGTGCCACAATCACTATAAAGATGGTTGCATCGTCCGCGACGTGCAATAAAACGTCGCAATGCGGCAAGAAATGCATCAGCTGTCAGGTCGGACACAAGCTCTAGGTGCAAAGCCTTTATGGCGCAGCAAACAAATAGACATAAGTATGCCTTGTGGGACTTAGTACCTCGTCGTTTACCCAAAGTAATCTGAAACGGGCCGCCAAAGTCCAGACCAGTGTGCAAAAATGGTTTGACCTGTGAGATGCGTGCGGAAGGCAAATTTCCCATGACAGGTTGACAGGGGATAGGGTGAAGTCGCCAACAAGTATGACACTTAGATAAGACGCCACGTATTGCTCTTTTTGAGGACATTATCCAAAACTGTTGCATAATCAGAAATTGAACAGATTGTAAGCCAGCGTGTAAGTATTTTTTATGAAAATATTCAATAATTAATTCCGTAAGACGACCAGAACGTGGCAACAAAACAGGATGTTTTTTATCGTAAGACAATGAAGAATGGTGTAATCGACCTCCTACTCTTATGATACCTTGATCATCAAGAAAAACGCTGAGTTTTCGAAAAGGTTTAGAAAGCGGTTTCCCAACTTTGAGTTGATTTAAAATATCAGAAAATACCAAATGTTGGGTGCGTTTAACTAACATTAATAGAGCTTGATGTAATTCACGAAAGGAAAAAGAAGAATTTTTTTTAATAGCGGGATTTTTTATATTATATATAAAGCGTTGAACATACGCGACCACGCGTTGTAGTTTGCTAAGGGAAGAGTAGTTATTTAACAGAGGATCAAAAATATTTAAAGAAACTGCAGAATGTAAAGTAATTTTTCTTTCCTCTGCGAGTGCTTCAGAAGATAACGCAACGTCAGAAACATGAGAGGGCCAGGAGGCTTGTGGGTCAGACAAAAAACTTGGTCCCGCCCACCATAAAGCGTTATTAAGTAACTCGGATGGAAATAAACCTCTAGAGGCAAGATCTGCTGGATTATCACCAGAAGAAATGTGAAACCAATTTTCGGATGCGATTTTGTCTTGTATAAAAGTAATACGATTACTTACAAATATTTTCCATCTGTGTGGAGAGGACTTTATCCATGATAAAGTAATAGTGGAATCAGTCCAGGCACAAATCTTACTGAAATGTATCTTATCATGGTACGTACGTAAAACAAAAGAAAACAAATCGGCAAGAAGTACAGCACCACAAAGTTCAAGGCGCGGTATTGAAATGCGGCGCAGTGGCGCTATCTTAGACTTTGCACAAACTAAAAGGGTAGTAATATCGCCGTTTTCATTAAGCACTTTAAAATATACTACTGCACTGTAGCCTTTCATGGATGCATCACAAAAACCATGTGCTTCACAAGATAAACTGTCAAATATGCGTAAGTGACGGGGAATGGCAACACGAGACAACAGAGGAAAGTCAGATTTAAATCGTGACCAAAGAGAGAGCACATCATCTGGCGGTGTTTCATCCCAATTTATACCTAAAGACCACAATAATTGAATAATATATTTAGTAAAGAATGTAATGGGAGCTAAAAAACCTAGTGGATCGAAAATTCTGGCTAACTCTGATAAGATATGACGTTTAGTACATGATCTTTCTATAGGTTCTACGTTGTATGAAAATGTATCCAAAGCTGGATACCAATGTAAACCTAAGATTTTTAAAATACACTCGTCGTCCAAAGAAAGGGGACTACTAGACAAGTGAGAGGCAGGTAAATCACTTAATAAATTGGGGTCATTACTAGCCCACTTTCTTAGCTCGAAACCACCTCTCTTTAGAAGTTCCACTAGTTCATTTTTTAAATGACAAGCATTTTCCAGCGATGGACTTCCTGTCACTACATCATCGATATAAGTGTCAAAATTAAGAACATTAGCGGCTGAAGGAAAATCAGATTTTTCCTCCTCAGCCAACTGCAATAAAATACGTATAGCAAGGTAGGGGGCCGAAGAAATACCGTAAGTAACGGTTTTCAAACGAAAATCTTGCACAGGACCATCAGATGTGAAGCGCCACAATATTCTCTGATAATCTGTATGAGCGGAATTAATTAAAATTTGTCTGTACATTTGTTTGATATCTGCGGTAAATGCGATTTTATGAAGCCGAAAATTTAACAAAATGGTGACGATATCTCTTTGTAACTTGGGACCGGTTAAAAGGGTATCATTAAGTGAAGAATAAGGCGGAATTTTAGCGGAAGCATTAAATACTACTCGTAGTTTCGTAGTACTGCTTGAAGGTTTAAGAACACAATGATGCGGGATATAATAAGTTTTTTGAGAATCGGAAGGAAACATGAGAAGCTCCATGTGACCAAGATCTAAATATTCTTGCATGAAATCTGAATACTGTTTATATAAAGCGGGGTCTCTACGTAGTCTACGCTCCAAAGAAAGAAAATATTTTAGAGCTAAATTACGAGAGTTGGGAAAAATGGGTTCATTACTACGAAAAGGAAGTGAGACAATAAATCTGCCCGATTCATTGCGAGAAAAGGTTGTTATAAATTTTTGTTCGCAGAGTGTATCGTCAGGAGACAGAGAATTGACTTCTGGAACAGTTTCAACTTCCCAAAATTTTTTTAGAACGTCTTCTACGGATGGTGTGGAAAGAGAACAAAAAAAAGATTTAATCACAGTCAAAGCTGTGATAGGCAGTTTTCCCATTAAAACATAACCAAATATTGTATTTAAAGCTATAGGATGATCGCCATTTCCAACAATTCGACCAGTTTCGATGATATTAGGAAAGACGTCAGCTCCAAGTAAAATATCAATCGCCCCTGGTATATTAAAAGTAGGATCAGCTAATTGCAAATGTTTAATATGAGACCAAGTTTCGGAAGAAAAACTAATAGTTGGCAAATTATTACAAATTTTCGGAAGTACTATAGCCATCAAATCTAAATAAGGCGTTGATTTTCCGAGCGGGCGGATTTTAAGAGACACTCCACTAGAACTAGTAAAAGTATGCATGGGACCCAAACCTTGGATTGATAGAGATGTATTAAAATGTGTTAGGCCTAACCTATGAACACACTTTTTTGTTTGGGAACCTGAATCTATAAGTGCCCTACATTTATGAAAATTACCGTATTTATCGGATATTTCTATTAAAGCGGTTGAAAGTAAAACGGGGGTGGTTTGTGGTGTGAAACCTGAGAAAGAATGTGTCGAAGTAGCGACAACCGCGGTCTCATTATTAGGTGAAATACTAGGTACTTGTTGCGTAGGCGTATCAGCTGAGACAGCCGGTATATGAGTATCGGTTTTTTCGAAATGCAACAGAGTATGATGTCTCTGCTGACATTTGCGACAGGTAGATGTAGAATTGCACGTTTTAAAAGTATGCGACGAACTTAAACAATTTACACACAATCGATTCTGTTTTGAAAAATGATATCTATCCTGAGGGGATTTATTATGAAATTCCTGACATTTATATAGTACGTGACCTTTCTTGCATAGAGGGCAAACTATCAAATTATTAGTATTGGCAAAAAATGACGAACTAGATGGCCGAGTGGATGGTGTTAATGATTTTGTTGGTTTATTTTGCGAAGCAGAAAAATTTAAGGTTTCTAAAGCATTACAATGACTTTCTAAAAAGTTCATTAAAATCTTAAAAGTGGGTATTTCATTAGAATTAAAATGTAATTCAAAACGTGATATGGTCGTTGTATCAAGTCGGCTCAAAAGCATATGCATCAAAATAAAATCCCAGTGCTCTACGGGGAGTCCTAAATTTTCCAAAGCGGATACATTTTCCTGAAAAATGTCTAGCAGATATCTCAAAGCCCGAAAATTTTCCGAATGTAATCTTTTAGCATTTTCAATTTCTACCCAATGGGCAGTAGTGAGTAAACGTTTATTCGAATAGCGTTGCACTAAACGGTCATAAGCAATTTTATAATTATTTGCGGTCATAGGAACGCATTTTACGATATTAAGCGGAGGGCCTGTTAAAGAAGTAAGTAAATAGTTGAATTTATCAATGTCATTTAAATTTTGATTATTGTGTACCCTAGAATTATACATATCTATGAATGATGGAAAATTTTTCAAATCCCCCTTAAATTTAGGCAATTCAACTGGAGGTAAATTAATATGCGAAAAATTGTTAATAACGGGCGCTTGAACGTCCGTGTTTACAGAATTGGCCATATTCTCAAATAAATCGGAATAAATTACTTTAATATCAAAGTATTCATTGTCAAATGATTCACGAACTTGAGCCTCAACTTCCAAATCAGATCCATCTGTAACAGCTAACAGGGCGAGAATAGAATTATGATTTTTATCAAACTCTTTTTTAATCGGTTCCATAACTGCGTAGCGAACCTTAAAAGATCGACGTGAAGCCTGACTATCAATGGCCATTTGTGCAATATTATATAATTCGTGCATTTTGGTAATTTCGTTCTGTCGAAAAATGCGTAATTTCTTTAATTTGTCCTCCATTGCAAGAAACTTAATTCGGTAACAAATGCAAAAGTAAATAGGAAATAAAAGGTATTCAATATTTTTAGCGTCACAAAAACTGCCCTAACTGATAAGAGCCCGTGAACACGTTCGAGCCGCTATCGATATAAATTTTATATTTTACGCGATGCCTTGATAATTCTAAATCGTACTTATATCAAATATAAAAATGGCGAGATTTGATGTTAAGGAAATTATGCTAATTTAATAAAGTAACCTTAAGCCGAAATAAAATACACCTATGGTCGAAAAGATATAGTAAATAACGTGAAACTGATAATGATAATGAATTTAAATGATTTAAATGAAATATAATTTAAAATAAAATGAAAAAAAACTAAATTTGAAAGCGAAAAAACAATATTTGAATGAAATATGCTAGAAGAGCAAAAAAAACGTAATCCTTGGCTCGATGGACCAAAAAAAATGTTAGGGAACTGAGAGTAATCCCCTAACTGGCGGTGAATAAAAATAATTTTAATGTATTAAAAAAAGAAAGAGACAGTGGACTGTTGCGGAAAAAGAGATTTATATGGATCCTACCTTTACTCCTTCCAGAATCCAGTGGTCCAGCTTCCGGAGGCCTCCAGATAGGGAATCCCAAGATGTTGTTAATCTTCAAAGATCAAAATGACCCTTGTACACACACACAAGCGGTAATATATATACACAAAAGCGAAGTTAATAATTAATAATAATTTTTGCGGTATACGACACTCGTCTACAGCGACACGAGGTTAGACAGCGAATGTTTTGTTAGGCATCACAAAAAATCTCTTTTTGTTAGCGCGCAAAGATACAGGGTGAGCCAAAAATGAAAGACGCACGAGTGCATTTTATTTCTACTTAAAGCTAGCGTTAAATAAAGTTAATGAAAGATAAAATTAAAGTAATATAATATCTATAATAATTAAAAATAAAACTAGTAAATAACTGTGGATGGAACAGTTGGTTGATCTGTCAAATGTCATTGAATTGGAGAGTTTAATGAGTTAACTAAGATTAATTTGAGCTAGATTGTTGACTAATCTGTCAAAGCCATTGAAATTTAGAGTTTAATGAGTTAATTAAGGATCATTTGAGCTTGGTTGATCTGTTAGTCATTGAATTGGAGAGTTTAATGAGCTAGTTAAAGTTCATTTGAGCTAGATCGCTGGTTAATCTGTTAAAATCATGTTTAATGAGTTAATTAAGGATAATTTGAGCTAGATTGTTAGTAAATCCGTTTAAGTAATTGAATTGGGGAGTTTAATTAGTTAATTGAGTTTAATTTGAGCTTGATTGTTGGTTAATCCGCTAAAGCTATTGAGTCGGGGAGTTTAATGAGTTAACCAAGGTCAAGTTGAGCTAGATTGTTAGTTGATATGTTAAAGCTATTAAATTGGTGAGTTTAATGAGTGAATTAATGTCAATTTGAGCTAGATTGTTGGTTGACATGTTAAAGCTATTGAATTGGGCAGTTTAATGGGTTAGTTAAGGTTAATTTGAGATTAATTATTGTTAATCTGTTAAAGTCATTGAATTGAGGAAGTTTAAGGAGTTAATTAAGGATAATATGAGCTAGATTGTTGGTTGATTAAAGTCATTAAATTGGGGGGTGTAATGAGTTAATTAAGATTAATTTGAGCTACATTATGAACTTATGGTTTTGTGAACGCCAGGAGATTCATAATCTACAGGGTAACATCTTTGGTTAGGTTACACATTTTATCTGAAGTAACCAACGGAATCAAAAACTAAGTGGTTTCTGCTAGTCTGAACTACTATGAGCTATCACCACTTATTATTTGTTTTTTGCCAACACTGTATAGTTAATTCTGTATTACTAAAACTATTGTTAATGAACTATATATAATATATTTAATGCAGTAAAGCCATTTATAATTATCAATAATATTATCGTTGATATAATAAAATAAAACAATAATTTAAAATCTCCAAATTGTGTGAGTGAATTTTAGTTTTCTCCTGTCGCTATAGAAAAGGTAAATATTTTAGTACGTTCTATTAAATCTCAAGACGGCAGTTCTGATGAAAACAACATTAAAATATTATCTTTCGTATTTCCACAATTGACCGAATATTTTAAATTTGTATTTCCATTTCTGTTTATCAAAAAGTGCAGGGAACTCTATTTTATATTATTGAAGTTATTTTATATATAGATGAATATGAATGTGTAGGTTATGTATACAATGTATTTATTACTTTAGTTAATAAATATAGTAAGATAATTATTTTGAGAATATCCTCATTGAGAATAATTAATTGATCATCAATATAATTATTCAAAAAATCGGTAAAGGTATTTACACAGAACTTCCCTCTTTATTTGTGCATGGCGGTCACTCTAAAAAATTAATAATTACGAAATGGCATTGAAAATAATCGGAATATAGTTATCACTATTATTACAAAGAAAACCTGATAAGTTTTAGTCAAAAAAATATACAGAGTGCTCATCCAACAGCAAAAGATCAATACTAAATAGCAGGTGCCAAATATGGAAGGCTTGCGCAAATACCTTTACAAATGTCCACCATGACTAAATTATTTCTTGGGATGACCACCCTGTACATTTTTCAATAAAAGTATAATAGATGCATATGCCAAATATTATTGCCATCTGTCACATTTTCAATGGTGTTTAAAAAAAATTTTTTTTTTTTAATTTTTCAAAATTGTTAAAAAAATTTCAAAAATGTATTTTTTTGAAATAGGTTTAGAATGTCATGAAACGTGGAAATTTTAAATTTGAACAAAACATTTTTCATTATTTATTCTCTTTAGACGGTCCACCCTGTATATTTTCCAGTGAAACTTTAATCATTTGTTCGCTGACAGTAGCGTCAACCACCTACCAAGTTTGACTGCTCTCCGTCAAGTAGTTTTTTTTAGTTAATGCACCAACAGACAGACAGACAGACAGAGAGACAGACGGAATTGAAAAACTTATATTTTCGTAATCTACGTGATCTGAAACGTCAAAATCCGAAAAAATCTCGGAGGGTGATTTTTTCTCGAATCGGTAAAATAATTTTTTGACAAACTTACTATGTTACTGACATCCGTTTAATTATTCAAACCATATAATGCTTTCGGCAATATAGAATGACTTAGTCAACATAATAATCTCTCGAGCAACATGTTATTAGACATAGATTCACCCCAAATAAGTGTCTACCTCATGAAGCTAAGAATACACTCATAGAACAAAAAAGTAAGAGCTGACGCCCTTCTAAGGCACTTTTCACTTATTGTTCAATAACGCCATGTCTGTTCTTTCAGAGTCTAGTTTCTTAGCAAAACTAAGTATTGAGGAGCAAAAGAACTGGTTGGGCTGCGGAATTATAAATAGAATAGCCCAAAAAAATCAGCAGTTAATAGTGATTTGAACTTTTTGCTTAGCATTAATAGTTACAAACTAATAACTTGATCGGCCCATAAAACAAATGATTGTTATTGTACTTGTACTACTCGTTCTTTTGAAAAATATAAAAAATATTTCAGTAGTTGACAAGTTAAACTGCGACTTGAGAAGAGTGGAAACTTGGTTCTGTCGAATGTTTTACAAAATGTGCATCTGTAAACATGTTATTAGACATAGATTCACCTCAAATAAGTCTCTACCTCATGAAACTAAGAATACACTCATAGAACAAAAAAGTAAGTGCGGACGCCCTTCTAAGGCCAAGCGTGCACTTTGTACTTATTGTTCAATAATCTCATGTCTTGAAAACTTCAGGCGCCTACTATATTGTTTTAATCATGTATGCTTTGATTACACTTATTTTTAATAATTGCGCTTCTTATTGTAAATTTATTCTAGCGAACATGGAGATGTTATCTTATTCACGTTACCTATGTTTAAAGGTATATAAAAATGATTATTAAATACTACACATATTGCAGTTAAGAGTTCTTTTCATGTCATCTGCTATATTTAAATGGCTATACTTTAATGACACCCAACAATATCTTAATTTATATATCTAAATTTCGTATTAGAGCTGATCGGACAATCTTTAAAACGAATCAAACTATGATGACCAAATATTTATTTTTGATGATTACTCTGTTTCGGAGGTCTCCAAGAAGATATTAACAACTGAACAAAGTATATTGAACAAAGTTGTTCAACAATACAACAAAATGAAGTATATAAACCAAGTAAAGCACTCATTGCACCCTCAACCACTTATAGTTTGAGTAAGCCACTGATATTATAAACTCAGAGTGTGTAGCAGGCAAGACATTCCTACAAATTAAGACTGTCCCTAATCCGTTCACATAAAAATAAAATATTAATGCCTTTGTGATGTAATCTTGCACCCCGATGGGCAAACGATTAGATTAAAAGCGATGCGTCGGAAATTTTTATAGGAATACCAAGAAGAAGGTTCCTCGACAGTGGTAATTATATGTTTTGAAAAGGCTAATAACAAACACTTCGGCTACTTTAAAGAGATCTAGATTTAATAAAACTTTTTTGCAAGAAATAGAACCACCTTAAAAAAAACGATGACGTTATCGTTGGTTGCCCCATTTTTCTCATCGATATTGATGTAGGTTAAAAATACAATACGTTTGGTTTTGTTATTTGTTAATTTTTACACTGGCCTAAATATTAATATTTGGAGCCCACAAATACTTTTCTTTTCATGGGGGAGGGGGTAGTCGCCGAGAATGGCGAGAATGTGACAAAATGAACGATAGGAGAGTGGGTTCTCACAAAAAGTGAACGCAAACTGAAAAATAGCTATGTTCAACCATTTAAATTCGTTCTCTCATAACAAACTAATCAACACATTATTATAAAACATAATCAAATGCAAATGCAAATTCCCTACAATGTAAGAGTAATCTAAAATAGAATTGAGGAAATGAATATATTACTAGCAAAAATACTCGTAATTATTTCAAACTCTTACTAAAGACTCATCATAGATAAGTACAAAAACATATATCCTTCTAAACAAAATACTTTGCTGGCTACATGCCACGAACAACATTGAATTATAAGAAAGAAATATGCACATTACGTACAGATAACTGTCACAATAATGTTAGTTTTAATTTTAAATTATCCTGTTCAACAAAACCAAAAACAACCAAAGACAAAAACACTTACCAAAAACTTTAAAAACTTTCACAGACACGTGTTTCTGTATCCTACACAAGGATACTTCTTCAGTGCTACTTCTTTCAAAGTTGAAAATGAACTAAACAGTCACTTACCAGGTAATACGTATTTATGCAATAATTATTTATGGTTCTAACGAACAGGATAATCCAAAACAGATTTCGGAGAATTACCAATACAGGTATAATCATAAAACATAATCAAATGCAAATGCAAATTCCCTACAATGTAAGAGTAATCTAAAATAGAATTGAGGAAATGAATATATTACTAGCAAAAATACTCGTAATTATTTCAAACTCTTACTAAAGTATTTTTGCTAGTAATATATTCATTTCCTCAATTCTATTTTAGATTACTCTTACATTGTAGGGAATTTGCATTTGCATTTGATTATGTTTTATGTATTGGTAATTCTCCGAAATCTGTTTTGGATTATCCTGTTCGTTAGAACCATAAATAATTATTGCATAAATACGTATTACCTGGTAAGTGACTGTTTAGTTCATTTTCAACTTTGAAAGAAGTAGCACTGAAGAAGTATCCTTGTGTAGGATACAGAAACACGTGTCTGTGAAAGTTTTTAAAGTTTTTGGTAAGTGTTTTTGTCTTTGGTTGTTTTTGGTTTTGTTGAACAGGATAATTTAAAATTAAAACTAACATTATTGTGACAGTTATCTGTACGTAATGTGCATATTTCTTTCTTATAATTCAATGTTGTTCGTGGCATGTAGCCAGCAAAGTATTCTGTTTAGAAGGATATATGTTTTTGTACTTATCTATGATGAGTCTTTAGTAAGAGTTTGAAATAATTACGAGTATTTTTGCTAGTAATATATTCATTTCCTCAATTCTATTTTAGATTACTCTTACATTGTAGGGAATTTGCATTTGCATTTGATTATGTTTTATGATTATACCTGTATTGGCAATTCTCCGAAATCTGTTTTGGATTATCCTGTTCGTTAGAACCATAAATAATTATTGCATAAATACGTATTACCTGGTAAGTGACTGTTTAGTTCATTTTCAACTTTGAAAGAAGTAGCACTGAAGAAGTATCCTTGTGTAGGATACAGAAACACGTGTGTGTGAAAGTTTTTAAAGTTTTTGGTAAGTGTTTTTGTCTTTGGTTGTTTTTGGTTTTGTTGAACAGGATAATTTAAAATTAAAACTAACATTATTGTGACAGTTATCTGTACGTAATGTGCATATTTCTTTCTTATAATTCAATGTTGTTCGTGGCATGTAGCCAGCAAAGTATTTTGTTTAGAAGGATATATGTTTTTGTACTTATCTATGATGAGTCTTTAGTAAGAGTTTGAAATAATTACGAGTATTTTTGCTAGTAATATATTCATTTCCTCAATTCTATTTTAGATTACTCTTACATTGTAGGGAATTTGCATTTGCATTTGATTATGTTTTATGATTATACCTGTATTGGTAATTCTCCGAAATCTGTTTTGGATTATCCTGTTCGTTAGAACCATAAATAATTATTGCATAAATACGTATTACCTGGTAAGTGACTATTTAGTTCATTTTCAACTTTGAAAGAAGTAGCACTGAAGAAGTATCCTTGTGTAGGATACAGAAACACGTGTCTGTGAAAGTTTTTAAAGTTTTTGGTAAGTGTTTTTGTCTTTGGTTGTTTTTGGTTTTGTTGAACAGGATAATTTAAAATTAAAACTAACATTATTGTGACAGTTATCTGTACGTAATGTGCATATTTCTTTCTTATAATTCAATGTTGTTCGTGGCATGTAGCCAGCAAAGTATTTTGTTTAGAAGGATATATGTTTTTGTACTTATCTATGATGAGTCTTTAGTAAGAGTTTGAAATAATTACGAGTATTTTTGCTTCATTCCTCAATTCTATTTTAGATTACTCTTACATTGTAGGGAATTTGCATTTGCATTTGATTATGTTTTATGATTATACCTGTATTGGTTATTCTCCGAAATCTGTTTTGGATTATCCTGTTCGTTAGAACCATAAATAATTATTGCATAAATACGTATTACCTGGTAAGTGACTGTTTAGTTCATTTTCAACTTTGAAAGAAGTAGCACTGAAGAAGTATCCTTGTGTAGGCTACAGAAACACGTGTCTGTGAAAGTTTTTAAAGTTTTTGGTAAGTGTTTTTGTCTTTGGTTGTTTTTGGTTTTATTGAACAGGATAATTTAAAATTAAAACTAACATTATTGTGACAGTTATCTGTACGTAATGTGCATATTTCTTTCTTATAATTCAATGGTGTTCGTGGCATGTAGCCAGCAAAGTATTTTGTTTAGAAGGATATATGTTTTTGCACTTATCTATGATGAGTCTTTAGTAAGAGTTTGAAATAATTACGAGTATTTTTGCTAGTAATATATTCATTTCCTCAATTCCAACACATTATTGTTTGTTATATGTCATTTTTTTTGTTCTTAAGCGTAGTGAAGGGTGTCTCATAAATGTGACGGGGGGGATTTAAAAATAGCCCATTTTTACAAATGTATTTTGTTTAATGATAATAAGGCCCAATTAACTGGGCGATAGTGGAATTTTAATTCATTATTTTAGCCCTGCAAGAGGACATATTATATTATAGACATTAACATGTATCGAAATAACGAATGATGGTCTAGCTTTACACTCGAAAACTGTTCATAACGCAAATAGATTAGATGCAGGTTCCTCTTACTTTACTTATTTTGTACTAGCCACCAACTGACATCAAAGTTGACATCATTTTCAAATTTCTTAAACTAACATTATTTATAGAAAAACTGCGAGAAGTATATCTTATAACAATTATATAAAAAATTCCATCGACAAAGTGTAAGATATAATGTGTATTTTAGTTTTTCTTGGATTTCTGTACAATTTTATTTCTTTAGGAAGAATATTAAAATGTTTTGCCTGGCTATTAAAATCACAGACAATGCAAGTACACGAAATCATAACCAACAACCAGTCAGTAATCAGCCAGTAATGTACACATCATTAATGATTTAAATCGTACTTAATAATCATATTTCGTTTAAATTAAGTGTGTCTAATGATTAAGGTCTATTAAAGACACATATGGTTTTTGTCAATAAACTCTTGACTCCTAACCATAAAATAATTTCATTGATAAAAAAATACTACTTAAATTATAATCTTACATCGTCAACACAATGTTGGCGAGTAATTTATAGTGAATATATTTTGTTTTATGACATTAAGCGTTAATAAAACCTTTTAGTGACCCATTACAAATGATTTCTTGTTATTATAATGCAGTCTCTAGAGCTATCTGAAAATTTATTGCAATAATGCAATTCTTTTTAAGTACATTCTTAAAAGTAAATAAGAAGATGATTGCAGAATTTTATGAGTATTACCACACTATTATTATTGCATGTAATAAATAATCTTGATATTGCTTCCAAAAATATTATAGTAGAAATGGCTATTCATGGGAATAACCCTACTGTGATTAGTGATTACCTATATTGATGCTCTTTCATTGGTTCTACCCGATTTTGAATCATGATTTAAACAATTATTTTTAAAATACATTGTTAGATTCAAACACTTTTCCTCAGGTATATGTATTTTATAGCACAGTACTTATTAGCACGCAATAAGTATAGCTGCTTGACTACTTGACTTACTCAGCCTACAAATTGGATAGTGTAGAGCACACCCCCAATTTGTCTCCACCCAACCACCGCACCGTACAGATTGGATATTAGTAGACTAGTAGAATCTTCAACGCTCCTTGAAATTTGCTATCAATTACGTGTCTATCAGTCCTGTCTGTGTGTGAGAATATCGCTAATTTTATCGTCAAACTACTTTATTATAATTTTTTTTTATCTATTTCATTTCTATTATTTACTATTATCATTGATTTCCAACATGATTATAATATATCATTATTTAAAATTGTCGGACAAAATTAATAAAAATTCGGTGTTCTTCACTTCTATTTGAATCAGGCCCAAAAAATATATACGTTCCTGAGCGTCATATCCATACATCATGTTGAGATAAGTATGCTGCTATGTATGTACATAGTGAGAAGGCTTCGGCAAACCTCGAAAACCTACAAGTGAATAAATTAATTTCAAGTAAAACGGATTTAAAGAAAATTCCAGGTAATGATATTGATACCCCGGTCGTTCTGATCACCAGGTGCGTCGAGGAAGTTGTTTGATATCATATTTAAAACCAACGATTCCAATAACCCCCGAGTGACAAAATTCGATGCGTTTCAATGAAAACTGGCGTTAATGTTCAAGGGATGGCCTAGGTAACCAGGACGCCCTAACCTCCAGGTATATTGGGAAAAATTTTTAACATCAAAATCTGATCGTCGACCTCAAAAAACCTCGAAAAAAGTAAAGATTGTGGTTGGATTTCAGAGCAAATTTAGAGAAAAACTACGGTGATGAGCCTCACACCAGGACCTCCTGGTCTCCAGGCACATTGAGGAACTTCTTGAATATTATATTCATGATCAGCGACCCAAAAAGGCCCCGAGTAACCAAATTGGGCTAATTTCCACTATGAATTACCGAATAATGAATTTTATTTTACTCTAAAAAATGCATTTTTTCTATGCACAAGTGCAATTTCCCATTTGTATAAGATTAAAACAGGTAACAAATTGAATAAATGCATCAAGGAATCGAATGCAGAAAACCGCTTCTTGATCTTACTTTCTGCACATTTTTCGACCGCGGAAAGCTATATTTCCTAGACTAATTTGTAATAAACGAGCAGAAATAAAATTTTAACGCATTTACAGAAAATTGTAAATGTACGGAAAGAATATAAATAAACTCAAATAACACTAGACCTAGGTATATTTATTTGTAAAACATGAAATATGAAGAATCATGTAAAAATACCAAATTAGACTGTGGGAAAAAATAAAACTTGTGGCATTTTTTCAGGATTTTACATTTTTCATCTATACCTAGTAAATTTTATTTAAAAAATATAATTCATATTCCTTTTTCACATTTTGCAGTAAGAATAAAAAATATGTTATGACTATGTACCTACTTATATCAGTGGCGAGATGTTAAAGTGAATTTGAAATGTTAAACAAATTAGTTAAATAAGTATTCGCATTCAATCAGGTTCGACTACAACATTCTTCTACTGTTTTACTGAGACTATCGAATATTGTGTATGTATCATTCAGCAATAGTGACTTGTTCATTATATTTCAATAATACAATCAAGAATGATTAATACAAAAGATTCGATGTTTTGGGTAGTCAATCACGAATGGATCGAATTCTCTCAAAATGAATGAATGACGTATCACTAATTCGAAATTGTACAGACAATATATAAGTTTCAACCACCTATAATAATTTGAGTAAATTAAGGGATTAACTTTAGAACGAAAGTTTTTGATTTATTAAAATAAAGTAAGTGGAATATATATATTGGTGCTTTGTATATCGATACTAGAGCATACAACATACTTAAAACAGTCCAGCAAGTGGTTTGCATAAACAGTAGTTTAGAGCAAAATAATGTAAAACTATATGTAAAGTAAATTACACTGAAAAAATTGGAACAGGTTGTTGAGAATTTGGAAAATAGTTTCGCCATCATAAGACAACATTATGAAACTCCGTGAAACGTCGAATGATTAAGAACAAAAATATTTGGTGTAAATGTGAAACAAAGAAACGAAGATACATATGAACAGACATAGACTGTTAATCACATTGCATTATCTTCCATTGTACAGCGCAATGAGGTAGCAAATAGCATTCCCATTATATTTAATGCAGGAAAGTTAGCATATCTAAAGGATATTTTAATGGTATTGATGAGTATATTATAAAAATCTATATTGTATCTGTCATTTTAGAAAGCTCTCTAACAGAATTAGTTGGAGATCCAATAATTATTTCATAGCCTTAAGTTATGTAATTCACAATTTAACAATTAAGAGAATAGATTTGACAGTATGGTGACTCCTCTCCAATTTTATTTATTTTGCAACAATTTAATCCGATTATATTTATTTGCTTAGTAATTAACCTTCACTTCACTACAAATAATAATTATATAATTATAAAGTACCTATTAAAAAAATAGATACATAAAAATTTGAACAATATATTATGAGATTACCTAAGTTCTTTTGTTAAAGAATCTATTATTACCTTTGTATGGTACAGATCAAGGCTTCGTTTAGAGTTATATTTTGGAGAGCATTAATTTCACATTTATTTGAAATTTGTTGAAATTTACTGAAATTTGTTATACATGAAACTATGGTATTCTTAATCAATGTTTTAGAGTAGCCTTAGGGCTACTTCTTTTGCTCACACCAAGTATCTTCGTGTGATGTATTCTATTTATGTGTTTCATCATCATTGTGTTCACATTTGTCAGAGCTGATAAATTTTTACAAATGCATTATTCTTAAACTAGACTGGAATATATCTTTGTGAAAGCTTTCAACAGTACTAAAAATGGTTAGTCATAACTGAGAAATGCTTGTTAAAGTGTTGTTTCAGAGGTTTTTTAAATGCTAATAGTAAATTGACAAATTCTGTGTTTATATACTGAGAAATTAAACTATCCTTCACTGTTTTCCTCCTAGTCTAAACATTTCACTTGATTTTTTTAACAATTGTTTAGAGAAATAAGATGAATAACTTAAAACATATGCTGATTTATACGCTATTATTTTAATAACAGTTTCGAAATTTATAGAAGATAAAATATAATTATAATTTTAGAACACCAAATTTATTATTCAGTTAGATCCTTATGAAGCATCGTTCGACATTTTAAATATATAGAAAATGGCTTTTAAAGGCTTAAAAAGTATTTTATTAAAACACTACACTTTTTTGGCTTCTTATGTCATTGTTAATGGGCCTCGCTCATTGCTTATAAGAAGTGGCCCCCGGTGAAATTCGCTGGAATCGATATATGTTATTCCTCTCGAGTTCCTGCTGAAAAGTTCTCATAGACCCAAGATCGGAAAATGGAGCTCGAGAGGAATAACATATATCGACTCTAGTGAATTTCACCGGGGGCCACTTCCCATAAGAAATGAGCACCCCCTTTGCAACTCCTATGTCTGGAAAACCGTACATTTTTCGAACTTGTGCCCATGAGAACTTTTGACCGGGAGTCCAGCGAATTCCACCGGGGTAGGGGCCACTTCCCATAAGATATGAGCGGGGTTCTTTGAAGAATAAGTTGACATAATTAAATAAATTATGAAAATTAATAAGTATGTAAGTTACTAAAAGCAAAGGGAAAATATGCATAGAGTTTTATGCTGGTTCCTCACAGGAAACAAATAAGATCTTTAATATATTAATTACAGGCCTAAAATTAGCAGTAGAGTTGGTAATAAGCTTAATAAATTGAGAAAAAATATCAATGGTATACAACAAAAAAATCATAAAAGCAAGAGTACATCAGTTGAATTTTAATGATTGTCAAGACATGTACCTACATTGGTCAAACTGGCTTAAGTATAGAGAAAGTGACTTGAGGAGCATAATATCATTGAAAAAATCCATTTGAAGAGAAAGGCAAGGAATTGAATATATTAGAATTATTTAGAAATAATAAAGGCCATAAATAATAACCAACAAACAACCAACAAAGTTTTTGATTATGACAATTTAGGAAGAAAATAACTTAAATTCCAGGAATACTGAAATATTTAAGACATTATAACGCCCCACGTTGGGCGCCAATTTATAACGCCCACCTGATTGTGTGTTAGTTTACAGGTGTCAACTTTAATGTTTATTTTTTTACTTAATCAAAACTACCACACGGAGGTTACCTTGACATTTTTACTTCTTTCTTTCTAGAACGCCCGTTTTTTTTTTAAACTTGACCATTTTTACTCACTTTCTTATCACCTTCAAATAGTTTGAAGTGGAACAAAACATAACGCTTTGCCCGCTCGCTAAAAGATGTATCCTGGAGTATCAAAATTAATATAATTGTTCATAGTCCAGGAGCAGGAATTCTCGTTATTTTACGACTGCTTAAAATATGGTAACAACGTAATTTACAATTTAGCATTCTCTATCCGTATTTATTTTTGACGAAGCCCTAAAAATCCGAAGCACGTGTAGTTTTAATAAAAATAAAATATTTTTTAAGTGTTTAAAAACAGAGGCCATAACCAAGTAAACTAAAAACAATGTTTAAACAAAACATTTAATATTTAACTAAATTTAACTAGCAAAAGCCCTACAGCCAAAAAAATACCACATTCGTATTAGAATAGTTTAACTGTGAACAGAAATATCCGTTTGTATAAAACGAGTGATTGGAACACCTTAAATAATTTTTTCAAATAGAAATAATTTTTATCTGCAAATCGGACTCTCAAATGAAAAAATGTATTTCTATGTACGAGGATTATTTCATAAAACTACAACACAACGAAATTTTACCAACATCGCAGAAAAAATTGTTTGCGGTTATAGCAATTTTTATATATTTTAAAAAATATTATAGTTTTATGCAAATCATATTTCCCAATATGAGATTATGTGCATGGTTTACGGCTTGTTTTCTACAATTTGGTTCAATAAACTTATTGTTCAATATTATACATAGTTATATGAGTAATAAAATATTTATTATGTGTTTTGCTAATGTAACCTGTTGCATTTGATGTGACTTCTAAGCGAAGTGTGAATTAACAGATACACATAACGACCGTGGAATTTGCATGTTGAATACAGCTATATACTCTCTAAAAGGAGATCCTTTATTAGGACAATAAATAATATTAATGCATTGCCTTGAATTTTCGACAGTTACTTATCTTTAGAAACAATTATTGACTCCCAAATGAAGCAACTAATAAAACACATTGCAATTTGAGTTGAATTTTAACTGTTATTTATAGCTTTTATAATCCACGAGTACAGCGAGTCAATAGAAAATATTTATTTAAATGTGTATTATGAAATCAAGTGTGAGCCTCGCTTTGTGCATATGCAGCGGATGCCCGTTCACATTCACCACATAATTAATACATATCGTTAAGATAAAATTTACCAGTAGCGGTACTTTGTAGAGGACTTGAAATTTTGTAATATTATCGAGATAAATGATCATGCTTCCAGTGTTCTTAAAAGCAATATGTCATGCTACTAAAAACGTGATAAAAATTTTTTGTTGACATATGTTAATTAAGGAATCTATACAAGGCCGATTTTTATGAGATTCAAAGGCATAGGGAGATCGAAATAATAAAGCACAAAAATGAAGTTGACCTTGAGCTTCAAGAAATTATTGAAGAAGAACTTAGCAATCACATGGCCAGCTTTCCTTTTCATTCATGATGCAGAACATATGCCATATATATGGCTCTCACTTAATAAAATATAACTGTGAATTAATTCGGTGATTTAATACATTTTCAAAAAAAAATCTCTTAAACTCTGAAGATAGTTAAAAACACTTGAATTTCCACAACCAGTCGATTAACGCATTTCTAAATTTGAATTTAAATTTTACCGCCAAAAGAACTACGTCATTAATATGGCAGGGTGTATACGCTGATGACGCCATCGCCTGTATTGATCGTAAATAGGTGTAATATGTTATGCTGCAATGTTTTAATGATTTATAATAGAATATAAGTGGTGTTTTGTGCCAAGATGCAAGAGGACATCCAAAAATGCATCTGGAAAAGTGGTTTAAAGCTGCTGGACAACAGTATTTAACTGCTGCAAGTATCATTTCAAAATTAATTATTTAAAGAACTTCACTAGCTTGCGCCAAAATTACGCAAAGATATTGGGTATCTTTGTTATGTATTATTTCTCAGTTTTTAATATTTTATGTTAAATATTTTAGATATTTAATCTTGAGGCGCGCTAAATTTCCCCTCACTATCACTTCTTTTCGCATGCTTGCTGTATTTTCCTTTGAAGAGAAAAAAGACGACTTAGCAAAAAAAAATAACAATGTGTAGTGACAGTTCTAAAAAGTTTGTCAATTAATCCACAGTGGAGCAGTCCGGAATTAAAAGGTGAGAAAAGCACAGCTCGTTTGTTTTTGTACTTTTAACTTTTGGCCTGAATTTGCGTCACCTCACAAATGAGTAGGAATACCACACATGCATGGACCAAAGGTAGTTAATTACTCAGTCATTTCCTCATCAATCTTTCGATCTAACGCTTTTTTCAAATTAAATAACTTTGTGAACTCTATGTTTATAAAATAAAAATAAATATTTTTCTATTAAAGGTACCTACTTGAAAGGTGTGCAAAGAAGCAAAAGTTGCCTAAAAACTAAAGCCTGACTACGAAATGATTGGTGTATTATAATATCAATGTAATCCTACCATCGATACCTTTATTTTGACATCCATTTCGATGTGGTTTAAAGGGAATTTTTATATCATCCGAGAGAATATGGCGACCATACTGTATCGAATCCAACAACACCCCATTAATCAAAATTAGTCTAGTAATTTGGCTACTATGATGGAACATCCATACCCACCCATGTACATACATATACTACAAAAATCATAACCCATATTAAAATAATAGTACTCCAATATAAATGAAATAACGTATGTTGCAACTTTATTCTTCTGTTATAGAACGTAGGAAATGTCTCTAACGACGAAATTTTTTCGAAATTGGAAATATACCCACACCGCGAAAAACACAAAAACGTCTTTGGGCAACCTCTGTCAATTCTCACAAATTGGGATATTTAAGGCTAGCCACAAATGAATTAATATTTTTACCGCAGTTATCACAGTCCAACCCAAAACCTTCCAACCTTAAATATGCTCACACGTCCTTCGGGGAATCTGATTCTTTCATTGACTACTCAATTTAAGCTTGACAACTTTTAATTCCGTGTTCAAATGGACAATTTAATTTAAAGGATCTCATGCCATCGTTTACGTCTGCTTTCAAGACACCAGTTGTTCACAGAGTCTAGTGACGTTATTTACTAAGAGCGTTGTTGTAGTATTAATTTTAAGATGACGATCGAAGAACTAAAGCGAATAGCTAGTTTACAGGACACGACAAAAGGCAGGTAGTAGAAGTAACGTCTTTAACGTCATTTTGAGTTGTAATTAACCTGCCTTGAGATTAGATAATATCGCCGGCCGTTGCATAAGGCACACCTAGCGCCTCTTCAGACGAATGAAAATCCGGGGTGTTCCATTAGAAAAAATTGAATTATGACAGTTTAGAAATATAATAATATGAATAATCGTAGAAGACACCCTGTAGAAATAGATTCAACTTTCTACACTTATATGTTTTGACCTAAAATGTTTCAGTCATCAATTACCTACACGTTAAAGTCTGCATGACAATTGTTCTTCGATACGAACTTTTGAAAAACTGTCGAGGAAAAATGGCCGCTATGAGGTATAAAATTAAAAATCGTCAATTCCATTTCTTTGATGTTCATATGCAAGTAAAGATATTATAAAAAATTATGTATTGTAAAAAAACATTATTTTATTATACATTTAGAGCGTTAAAAAACAAGAAATTGGTGATTGTTTGATTTCTAAAAATTAATAACACTAAAAATATCAACTTTACGAAAAAAAGTAAAACCTGCATCCGAAACGTATTCGAAACTCATGCGTCAATACCACTTGCTCTATATTGTTTTCAACTTTGCTACAGTAAATATAAAAACTCGGTTTCCATTTAAACGAAAATGAAAGCCATTCAGTTTTTAGGATGACGCTAAATTTTATTCGAAATAAATAAGATTAAAGATAACATCTAACTCCGTGCTAAAAAACCGCTGCCTAAGGAATCACTACTTCCACATCCAGATTCTTCATCCAAGTCACTTTAAAGGAAACATCTTGACTATAATTCCACTCTTGTATGTGGAAATTATTGGTCATATAATTTTAATAATATTTGGGGCAGATGTCATAGAAAAGTTTGAGGAGTTGGTTTCTACCATATACGTTAAAAATTAAGATTCTATTTTAGCCTACCTATTTTCCACTATTCACAATCTACCACCTCCCACCCCTTCAATGGAGTCATCTCAATCGGATGTTACTACAATACATACGTGTACTAACTTTCAAGTGAATATCTCAATTTGATGTTATCAATCCCATTAATAATGAAGGGGAGGTGGTAGAGTTTGAAAAACATTAGAAAGGAATCTGAGGCCTTGGTTTCTAGTATATACACCGAATCCAAAATTTCTGTACTCTTACTAGCTTGATTTACTTATTTTCCCCAAGTTACTCGTATTAACCCCAACCCTTCTACGGAATCATCCCAAAATATAATCTAGTTCCAGATGTCGTTATAATACATACGTCTACCAAATTACAAGTGAATATCTCAATTTTATTTTATCAACCCCTTTAATAATGTAGTAGGGTAGTGGAAGGGTTGAAAAACATTATCAAAAAATCTAAGGCCTTGGCTTCTAGGACATACACCTAATTTCAAGTTGAAGTACTCTTACCAGCTTGCTTTACTTATTTTTCCCTATTTACCTCTACTTACCCCCACTCCTTCAACGCAATCATGTCAAAATATAATCTAGTTTCAGATATAGTTATAATACATAAATGTACCAAATTTCAATAACGAAATTGAGTAAAACACTACTATGTTTTTTACCACTATATTTGCACAAAAACGTGACTGCAGTTTCGACCCTTTTTAGGTCATTTTCATACAATGATTCAATTGAATGAAAATGACCTAAAAAGGGTCGAAACTGCAGTCACGTTTTTGTGCAAATATAGTGGTAAAAAACATAGTAGTGTTTTACTCAATTTCGTTATTGTCATGGATTACCACAGAGTAACGGCTTCCTCAATCAATTTACCAAATTTCACGTAAAAATTTAAATTTAATTTTATCAACTCTTTTAATAAGGGAGTGGGGATGGTGGGGAGATGGAAAATACTAATAAAAAAACATGAGACCTTCGCTTCTAGTATATACACCATATCCCAAATTTCTGTACTTTTACCAGCTTGCTTTACTTATTTTCCCCTATATGCCCCTATTTAACCCCCAACCCTTCAACGAAATCATCTCAAAATATAATCTAGTTCCAGATGTCGTTATAATTCATAGGTGTACCAAATTTCAAATGAATATCTCAATTTTATTTTATCAACCCTTTTAATAATGAAGGGGTGGTGGGGGTTGAAAAATATTGTAAAAAAATCTGAGGCCTTAACTTCTTGTACATACACCGAATTTCAAGTTTCTGTACTCTTACAATCTTGCTTTACTTATTTTCCCATATTTACCCCTATTTAACCCCAACCCTTCACCGGATATCCTCAAAAAACAATCCAGTTCCAGATCTTGTTATAGCATATACGTGTACAAAATTTCAAGTCAATATCTTAAACCGTTCCGGAGAAAACGTGCGGACAAAAAAAAGTTACAGACAGACAGACAGAAAATTTTTTTCGCTCAAATTTAAAATCTCGACGTTTCATGACATTCTAAACCTATTTCACGAATAAAAATGTTTGAAAATTTTTTTGCGATTACTATACTTCCAATCCACTACGTGGATGTGGAGGTAAAATACCTATATACACTCTTTTTACTTAAAGGATTAGTACATCCAGGTTTGCTTGGGATCAATTTTAATTGACATTCATCATAGCAAGCGGTGCGATGTACCTAAGCTCGGAAATCAATAATCTCTCAAGATAAATTGAAACATATATTTAATTAAAAATTGGTCAGGTCGGCATGGCGCCTCTTTCCTTTGTATCTGCTGCATGGGTTGAAACATGATATGGCACTTTGAAAATGATCGCCTAGCTTGTAATATTATTTTATGTTCAGTAGCCATAGACCAAACAATTTTAATTGGTGGTCGATCTGAAAGTCTTGTGTATTTTATTTTCTAGGGACAGTTTATTCATATTTTGATAGAGATCTCTAGAACTCTCTACAATAAATAAAAATTAAACTACAGCCGGTTAGCAGCTATTATACGCAGAAAAACAGACTTCTTAGGTTTTTGCTGATAGCTTTATTTCTACCTGTCGGACGTTAAAAGTTTATAAACGCGGACAAAACTGGGCTATATTACAAAGAAAGTGAGGTCAAGATCAATTTGCTGTTAAAATACAGATAGACAGAATCATCCGACCACTTGATGCGTCTCAAGAATCTCGGCTTTTAAGTTTATGTATTTTCGAACAAAGTGGACAGTCACTGTAGAAGCAATACTAATAGCGAAATTGTATCGTTCTCCATTTTTCAGAATAAGCTGGCATGGCTCGAGGAAATCAAACCGTTTAGTTCCAACAATGATTAGTTCTAACGCTGGGCACATAGTCTGACCAATTTATCAAATGCGAACAGTAGAAATTGTCAGCAGTCAAATGTTTGAAGCAAACGTTGAAGATACATGTGTCCATACATTTGTCCACACATTGTGTGTTCCCGCCTTAAGGAAGCGTGACGTACGACACTGATTGGTGTAGGAGAGATGGTCGAAGACATCTCGAGCTAGTAACGGAACATATTGTACTCTCGAGGGAGCTATTATTGTAATTAATTTGTGGAAAATTAATGTAAAGATATACAATGTATATTACGCCTGTGGGTGGAATTATTAATATGTTGTATAATTGGCGATTGTTTTAATCCCGTTGAGAATGGTATAGTTATAATTGAAAACGTTCAGTTATGTAGCATTCTAGGCTATCTCTGTTATAAAGAAATTATCGTTCCTTTTATGATTGAGTCGAGTAGGTACAATATAACCGATCAAACATTTCTAATCATCATAGACAAATTTTTTTGGATAGAAATTCGTGAATCACAGCCGACTGTAACTTCTGCTCGTTTATCCATTATAAATAAAGTGCTGCCTACGCTCACCTATGACACTATAACAAAAAATCTATCAAAATCTGGAGACTGCGATTATTTACATCGAGCTGTATGTAGATCACCATCAATTTGTATAAGTCTGCTAGTTCTATGTTGATTATATATTGAATTCTTATATACTTATTGTATATTAAAAAAAAAAAACATTTTAATAAAAATAGTACTTATTTCAGATAGTAGCCATCGTTATTATGTGTTTTATATGATACAGCAGGAGGTATGAGTTTCAAAGACATCGAGTGGTCACTATGAGTTATAGAATAAAAAATTATCAATTCCATTTTTTGGAAGTTAATATACAAGGTTTAGAGTATTATACAAAATTATTTATTGTAAAAAAAATATGGTTTAATCATACTTTCAGACCGTCAATAAACGAGAAATAGGCAATTTTGGCCATTTCTTGTTTGAAATCAGTCAAAGCTTATTTAAAAAAAATGTTTCATTGAAAACATTTATTTCCTTTTGTTTGAAATAATATCTGACCAGGTTACCGTCGGGCAACATGGATTTTTATAAACCATGGTGTCTCCCGAACTGATTTCAGCAAAAAAATTGCATAAAAATATATTCCAAACTCATGTGTGCATACCGCCTGCTATATTAAACTCTTTAAATATAATTTAACGACTATTCTGTTCACATTACAATGTATCTTAATAAAAATATATTTTACTGTGTACTTTCTTGTCTTCATTGAGATTGCTTGAACCAGGAAAGATGAACTGCCATCTTGATTCTATATGAAATGTCTTACTAGAAAGTTATTGTTAACTCAAGATATGTATTGTTTTATCGACCATTGTTTGTTTCGTATACAAGTATTTAATGGCTCTTACATGAATTGGTATAGTGCTTTATTCCTTTGGTATTAAGTTCAAGACACCTGGATGTCTTTGCAACGTAGTCAAGTGATATTCATAAATTCTTCGTAAAATAAATGTCTATGAAATTATTACTTTGTTTTTTTTCTAATAAGTAATATACAATTTTTCTATGTTTAAATTAAAAAAAAGGTAATTTCTTCTATAAATACTTCTACAAATAATCTGGCTTGCTTTTCCTTAGTTAAATTAAATACAATATAATATTACAATCCTCATAGATACGAAAAAATTAATCTGCTAGATCTCTCCTTTGTTTCGTAAACTACTATACTCCGTTCGCCCAAGAGATTCAGCTACGCCACTCCCCACAAATGTGCGCTACATTTGAATATAATATTTCTATTGGTTGAATTTTTAAAACCCATTACCACATTACAACCAACTATGTCGAAAACGCTAATATATGAGGTATTTGTTTCTCAGAGACAAATTGTTTTCAGCCTCAAATCTGATGTATGGTTTTTAGAAATAACTGTTGTTATTTGCTGTTATTCCTATTCATCTAATAAAACAGTGTTTTTAAATACTGTGGTGCATATTTGTGTATATCAAAGTACGCAATAAAAATGATTTATAATACTGATTAAATGTCAGAACCACTTTTTCTTTTTTAGGTTAAAAATTCATTCTTGTCAAATTAATTATGAATCAAGCTCAAGCCCTTTTTCCGCCGAAAAAACGGAAAAGCAAACATTTTTCGGTTAAAAAGAAGGAAAATATTGTGAATATCTTACAGGCTTCTGATGCAGAGAACCCAGACAACCTTAAGACACAAAACGCCGAGTTTACTGCAAAGGCAGCAGGTAATTTTCATTTTTACATTATACAGGCATGCTTAAAGTACTTTCTCTCAAGGCATTCTTAGTTTAACAATGTATATTTATTTTTTATTGTTAACAAGTATATTTGTTGAATAACAACTTCTCCTCACTGGTTCTCACTTGTAATAATATAAAAGAATATATACAATCTATTATACCATTCAATAATTTTTGAATTTTGCCGCTTTTATAAATTTGTAGCGCATGAAGCTTGTTGTTGCCCTCAATGGTCTAAGCAAAATGGGGAGTGGCCTTACTGCATCTCTTGGGCGAACGGAGTATATAAAGCTCTTGACAGTGTGAAATGCGACAAACCGAAAGCCATACTATTGAAGATGGGAATACCTGAACATTTGATCTTCATTGATCCATGAAAAACACCGCTTTGGTGAAACTCAACATTTTGTTCGGCAAATAAGGTGACACAAACTGTGTGCTGGAGAACTAGCAGGGTACTCTACCCTGCTGGTCCTCCAGTAAACGTCGTATCATATGTTCATTATAGACGTCAAAGAGGATTAGTGACAGAACAGAGCTATATTTGACACATTTGTCACCTTTCTTGCCGAAAAAAATGTTGAGTTTCACCAAAGCAGAGTTTTCCATGAATCAATGAAGATCAAATGTTCAGGTGCTCCCATCTTCAATACATTCAGCACTGTCAAGAGCTTTATCGTAAAATATGGTTTAATTCAAAATTATGCTTGTTGATCGAGCAAATTAAAACCATTCAAATGGGTTAAGAATTGGCGAGTGTAAGATTGTAAAGAAGATATAACCCTTCCTGATAATACAGATAACTGTGGGTGGAAACTCGACGGAGAATAGAGAAATTCGGTAATTAAGCAAGATTGGATGTGATAAGGATATCGTGAAACGCAGAAAGATCAAAATTGCTACCGGTGTAGTTATCTCAATCTTCCTATTCCCTATCGGGGGGCAGACAGGTGATTTATTGATGATATAGATATTGATTTGGAAATATTTCTTACGAATTCCTCGGTCAGCTCATAGCAAAAACAGTTCAATTCTTCAAAACAATTTTCTAACATGGTGTTCTCCTGAATTCTTTCACTCTTTGAACACCCTTTAAAACATTTAGCTGATGTCACGAAAGAACTAATGGGACACAGCTTTGGTAAGGTCATACGCCTAACAGGCCATCGCAAGAGATGGTTTGATACTATCAGACGTGTTATATAGAAAAGATAGGATAACTAGAATAATTCAAAGCTTGCCAAGATATTCTGAATAAGAAAATTGAATTTAGCTTTCAAGAATGTGGCAACCTGTAACTCAAAAGAGAAGTACATATACAAATTGTTGTACAGATGGAAAAGTTCAATTCTGAAAAGACTCATATTACTACAACGTACAGTGTGGGCCCTACTGATTGTACTGATTGTACTACTTGTAATTTCATAATATTATCTTTTGTACCATACCACTTTTCCCATAAATGTAAGACTTTTGAGTTATTTACGAAAAATAGTCTCAAGGTACCAACTTTTTAAAGCTAAATTCGTAATTTTCAAAGTTATAACTTTTCATGAAAAATTTTATACCACCTTTTTTTCTTACGATATAATTCTATATCAGATTAGGTGGTTACTATTTTACTTTTTTGCCTACCCTTCTAGAGGGGGTGGGAACCACTCCCCCAGTAAAAGCGACAATTTTTAAAGTGTAAACTTTTTTGTACTCAGTATTAGAAACACAATGCAGAACAAATCATGAAAATCCATTATAACTGGGTCTCGAGGCCAAAACCTAATCCCATTCCAGTACATAGACGACAGACTTTAAACATTCATATTTAAGCCAACTTTCGATAGGTTCAGGGGACTTGAAAACGTGCGAATCCGACAAAAAGTCAAAATCAATAACACTTTCCTTCTATACTCCGTATGTCGAAAAATAAAAAATATCTAGTTTACATAATCAACGCAAAAATATTGTTTAGTTTAGTTAGCTGAATTCTCACGATATAAAAAAGCTCTCCTCTGGAACTAATTTGATCGATTACACAATTCTAACAAGACTCGCAAGTTTTGATCGAGACGGTCTCGATATGTATATACAAAAGTGTTTATAAAACGCCAAAAATAATGGCCCCAGTGACATACATAGACATTTAATTCTTACATCACCGTTTTCGTACAAGTAAGTTGTGTTTGTTTACATTAAGTCATTGTAGTGTTTACTTAAGAAAAGGATGTCACCGATTTTATATTTATCTTAAAAATTACCAAGAATTATTGCATTCTTGTATTTCAGTTATATAGCAATTACTGCAGTACCTGTATTTATAATTATTTAATTTAGTAATTTATTTCTTCTACAAATCTCATGAAAGTATAACTTTTAATTCTGGTAACTTGAACTAAGAAAGGAGCTTTGGTGTGGCCGTACGCCTAACAGGTAGCCGCGATGGATGGCGCGAGGCTGTAGGACATTCTATTTGAACGCTCAACCACGCAAGGGGTCATAAAGATCTTGAGTGATATGGTTGGGGGTCTTGAGGGAGGCCATCACATTGCAATTACTTTGTGTAATCTCTCCAAGACCTTCGACTCTGTCTCACAAAAACTTATAAAAAAATGCAATTATATGGCGTTAAAGGGTTACCCCTCTCTCTTTTTATTCCTATTTGCACAAGCGTCAGCAATGTGTAGTAATAGGAAATGACATGTCAGATTTTCTAGATATTAATTACGGTATACCCCAGGGCCTCAACTTGGGGCCGCTGTTATTTTAAATCTATATTTATGACTTTCCAAAATTTATGTTGCCAACTAGATCAACATTGTTCGCTGATGATACCATTCTCTTATGCTCTCACCGCAACATTGCTCGTCTGATCCAACTAAGGTCTGACATAGAATTCGAGGCGAAAAACTGATTCACTTCAAATAAACTGACAATAAATGCAGAGAAAACTCAAAGACTGATAATGAAAAAGTAAATATTAAAAAAGTTACAAACTGATCGACCGACGAATTTCTTTTCCTCTCGAATTCAAAATCTTGACGTTTTCTGGCATTCTAAACCTATTTCAACTTATGACATTTTTTTACGATTACTCTACTTCTACTCCACTACATGATTGTAAGAGTAATAACAGGAAAAACATTTCAGCTCTCTACATTCATATCTAGTTATGCAAGTCATGGTGGAAATTCTAAACAAAATAAGAGGGGCAATGTGAATTTTAAGTCAAGCAAACGGTGTAACATTTCTAAAAATCAAGTTTCTACCAATAGAATTCGTGATCAAAGAAGCTAAATAAAAATGTATGATTTAAAAGGTTTCATTTGCTTTCCTTAAAATGTTAAATTTTCAACTATAATATAACTCGTAACGATGAACTTGCTTGTATAATCTTTTTATGTGATTTAGACTCGTTAATAATAATCAAGTTGGAAATACAAACTCGTATTTCGCATTTGTACATTCAAGTTGAATGACAACTGGCCAAGAAGGATTAAAAGGGTAATTGGCATTGTCATAATATTACTACTGAATATTTTACATTGTCTAGCTACGCCTTGATCTATATCGGACTAATCTATTACATTGTTGTTATTTCAATAGAGATTAAATAGTTGACCTATTACAGGTCAAATTACGTAATTCTGTGTATAACCTAATGATAAAAAAAATACATATATACAGCGTACCCCCGCACTGTTCCTGTGTTTTGAAAAAAAAATCATGTAGGTAAAAGATTTATTATTTACACTGATTCCAAGAGAAGAATCAGATCTATTTATTTAAGTATTGAAGATATAAATACACATAGTGTGTTAATATTTAAATCCGTTTGTATGTTTTAATATTTCATAAAAATGAAAACAGAAAACCATATTAGCAGTTTGACAGACTACGTAGGTAATTACACAGGCAAGTATTATGTTTCTATTCAAATAAAGCCTGCCATGGTCGACAAATTGATGATTAAAGAAATGCTGATATTTTAATTTCCTTATCCTGTTGCATGGGAAAGTGGAGACTACATTCTAAAATATTTCGTAAAAATCTATTCTTCATTGCCTGCTTCGTCGGTTTAACAGAAAAACGAATGGGAGTATCTTGAATGAATAACAAAAGTAAAAAGATTGTCCGTGTCCTATTTAATTTAAACAAATAGGCAAATAGGCAAAAATTTTTATGAAAATTCGTTTCATGACCCGTTGAACTCAGATATCGGATTAAAATTGTCTGTTTGTCTGTATGTGTGTGAGACAGCTTGTACGTACGACTATTTCTTATACACGCGATAGCTTCTTTCACACATTTTTGTTTCAAATTTGGCACATATGCAAAATGGCATGGTAGAATACTCCCTTGAAATTGAGCCATAGCCGTCATGCAGGGCGACCGCCAGAGGCATGTAAACTAATATGTTTAATATAAACTACGTTATATTACAATTTTACAGCAAAATCAAAAGATTTTTTATTAAATACACACAAATACGAAGATATACAAGATATCGAAACTGTATAATATACAGTGTCTCTTTAATTCGAAAGAACTTTATGTAGATTAAGGAATGTATCTTTACCATAAAATGTTCAAGGTGTTTTTAATTAAACTATTACGAAACAGCAGTCGGACGCTACTGACTGCTAACACATACGATAACTTCTGTTGGGCAAAATTCTTATATCGTATTTGTATCCTTTTAACATACTATTAAAATCAGGTCAGAGCTGCCACACGGGGCGATTGCCAAAGGTATGTAAACAGTCATGATTTACATAAACAACATTTTATTATAATTTTTGAACAAAATGTTACTAAAGTTTTTGCCTAAACATACGAAATTACAATGATGATATAGTGAAATTGCCATTGTGTTTCCCAGATTCGAATGAGTTTTATGTCGATTAGGTCATATATCAACTATACTATTTTTTTTTGTTTGCTTAGCTTTAAAACGAATTAAACTTTGAGTCGAGCTGGCATCTGCTGTCAAACTCTCTGTCTATGTATTTGAACAATAAAAAATATATTGGCTGTGTACTTGATCTCAGTGCCACCTCATAAATGTGAATTGTGCTGTTATCGAACCAAGTGTTAATCAAATAGGTAGTATTCTGTCTAATCCATTAGATTTCTTTCGCTAAATTAAATATTTTTACAGAAGTGGAAAGTTACCTAATAAAGGGCAAGAATATTTGCATTTGTTTATTAAAGGATGTACCTATTAAAATCATGAAGAAGTTGTGATTTCTAAATTAACTAATAATATTGTTACGTATTTCCACCTCTTAGGAAACACCCTGTATGAATCCGCGGGTTCTAAAATAATTTCAACAAGAGCTAAACCAGTAACACTTTATTTAACAATTTACTGATTATACAATACTTCAAAATAACCTTTACACTTTGTCTACTTGATATTTAACCTCACTTTTTACAGAACGTCACTTAAATAAACTTCTCCTTTCTGTGCCGTTAATCGCGCCTTATATGCTCTGAAATTGCATCTAGATTCATCCAGAAACAATCAAGAATCTTCTCTCGCACTCTAGAAAAGTCCATTTCTGTACTAGTTTCCAGTCACTCACTATTAGGCATAGGCGTATCAATTTTCAGTTCCAAGGGGGTGTAATTCATAACAATATAATCTCAAAGTTCAAAACATGAACTGCCATCATTCAGCTCTTTTTAGACCTAGATTTTATACGGCCCATGAAACTCAATCCATTTGTAGTTATTAACCTATAATGCACATCTTATCTATTCACCTATGGTATGTGTCATTTTCTTATACCAAATTTCTAATAAACATCTCAATTTTATTTTATCAGTCCCTCAACTATGAAGTAAGGGAGGTGGATGGGTTGAAAAATATTATAAAAAAAATGAAAAAAATTGAGGCTTTGGTTTCTGTACTCTCACCAGCTTGCTTTACTTGTTTTCCCTTAACTGCCCCTATTTAACCCCCAACCCTTCATCGGAAGTTGCGAAAAATATAATCTAGTTCCAGATCCTGCCATGATACATATGTGTGCAAAATTTCAAGTCAAAAAGTTACAGACCAACAGACAGAGTTTTTTCGTTCAAATTTAAAATCTCGACGTTTTATGACATTCTAAGCCTATTTCAAGAAAAATAGTTTTTGAATTGTTTTTTACGATTACTATACTTCCACTCCTCTAGGTGGATGTGTAATTATGATGGGAACACTTCTGCTCTAGTCAGAAATTTACTAAGGGGTAAGAGGTTTAAACTTTTTTGGTCATACTGTTTGGACTACTTAATTTAAATTAAGAACCATGATATCAATATCAAAATTATGGCAAAATCCACTGCTTTATTTAACACCGCCCACCGCCCCTAAAGAGCGCCATAAGAGAAATGAACTAATATCTTCATTTAAAACGAATTAAAAAACTTTTAGGAACAATTGCATGTTACAGTGTTGATGAACTCTAAAAAGATGTAAATTGCTTTTTCCTCTATATTTTTATAGAAATAGTTTTTATATGAAGTTTATTGTTTTTATATGTATTAGAAGATTTCTTATTAATTTAGTGTATCCATTTCGTATTAATGTAACTTTTATTACAATAAAAGGAGACAAATTAATTTTAAATGTTTAATATTAATTGTGTGAATTAATAAAATAAATAATGTTATCTAGCCATGCCAAATATACAGTGTGACCCGCTTAAGATCGCAACACCCCTGTATACCCGTTAATTGGTGCTTGATTAACTTCAAACTGGTAAGAAAATATCGATAAGGCTATTCTTTTAACTTAGTAATATGTGATACATGTCAGTAGCGTGCGATTTTAAAGGAGTTTGAAAAGTCGATTTTTCAAAAAAAAAGGATTAATGATTTTTTAAAACTAGTAAGCCATCCTTAATCAGCACCTTTAGAAACCCCTTTATAGAAGATTGCATCATAGTGGGTTCAAAGGTGTTTGAGATAGTGGCCGTTAAAAAAACAATTTTTTGAACTAAAAACAATTTTTATCTGTAAAACATATTCTCAAAACAAAAAAATGTATTATTTTTTTTTGTTCAGAGTAACTTAATGTACTGGTCTGAATTGATTTTACAACAAAATAATTATTCATTTAATAAGGCAAACATTCTAATTGCATAATACATACCTACCATTTTCCAACAAAGAATCTTCAATAAGACCTAAGTAAGCCATGAAAACGAAAGTTATTGCAAGTGTCAATTTATTATTATTTTTTTTTATTTGTCCCTTTTTTAATGTTTCATTTACTTTGTTGTAAAATCAATTCAGTCTAGTTTTCTAGTACAATGAAGAATGCATTTTTTTTTTAATTTGAGACTCCGTTTTACAAATAAATATTAGTTTTGGTTAAAAAAATTGTATTTTTGACGCTCTCTATCCCAAACACCTTTGATGCAATCTGGTACAAGGAAGTTTGTAAAGGTGCTGATTAAGAATATCTTACTAGTTTCTTTTCTAAAGAACTCGCTAATACATATTTCTGAAAAATAGACTTTTCAAACCCCCTTAAAATTGTACGCTACTGACTTGTATCACATATTACTAAGTTCAAAGAATCACCTTATCGATCTTTTAAGCCATCAAAGTTTGAAGTTAATCAAGCATCAATTAACGGGTGTACAGGGGTGTTGCGATCTTCAGTGGGTCATACAGTTATAACGTACTATGTGATGTGTTTTATTCTATTGACAATACGTAATAGTTCTTTTCAATTAGAAATAATTTAAATCCTGCAAATTTGATTGTTCCTATTAATGTTTTCTACATAAATATTATCCAAATATATTTTTTATAAATTTTAAGTCATAAAAAGTACAGTAGTAAAGACCTTCAGGGGTTGGGGGTTATAATTCCTAACGCCCTCTGGATAAGCCGCTGTGCTCTACGTTGTAAATATTTTATTCTTGATTTTCGCGTAAATATGAATTTTGATGGTAACATATTTTATTGTAAACCAATTTACTGATAACTCTATAAAAACTGCAACATTTATATTTAAACACTGTCGAAGATTTTTCAGAAAAATACCAGTCTTTCAACAACTAGATTTTGTCATTCAATAAAGTTCAGAATATCATAGGTATCTAACAAAATGAATTAGAAAATGTAATAAAACATACAAATTGCAATTATAATAATTATGTGTCAATTTTCATTCCATTGTTACAAAGTTAATATAAATAATTTAAAAATTAAAATGTGAATAAACCTTTATGAATAAATTAAGTATAATAATATATCTACATAGTAAGCAAACTGTTCAACCTATATGGGATACAATGTTTGTAAAAAAATACAGGTAATGTAAATCAATTTGCATCACTTTTATTAATATGATTTATTAATAGTCTACACGCGTTTATGTACCTCGGAGTTACGATACACAATTTTATAGCGAGAATGACGCGAAATCATACGTAAGTCTGGCATTTTTATAAGATGTTCCCATAAAAAATTAATTCAACATTTTCGCACTTATTATATGTAGTTTGCGTGGAAAGTGCATTAAACACAAATAATATATTTCAAATGCAAAATGGGGATGTATTTAATTTATAAAAAAAGTAGTAGGTAGGTACCTACGAAAAACTTATAGACATAGACACAGATATTTTTGTATAAATTGTTAATTATCCAAAATTCTATAATACTAAATTGACAGAAAGGACTAATGCTCGTATAGGTATTATTTTTATCAACCGACAACTATTTTTTTATCATTTGTTTATTTTTAAAGATTGCATTGCAAATTGTATAAAGTAATAATGATTGTATATTGCTTTTATTAAGACAAAACATTACAAACTGCTAAATGTTGCCATCATCTGAAGATAACAAAATATTGAAGGACAAAAAAATGTTAAAAAACCATGCATGAATAATACTATAACTCTATTTCATTTTAATTTAGAAAACAAATATTAAAACGAATAAATCGGACTTATCAAGATAGTAAACAATCGAACACTTTTTATACCTTTATTTAATATGTAATGAAATAATATGTATATCCAATATTTTCTTTTACTAATATATTAAATTCAATCGAAAATACCTAATCATTTAAATTTAAATTAACCGTACATTTTTCTGTAAATTTAATGTACCAAATCCAATTACACCCTTTAAAATTTAGCCAGCATAAAGAAGCCAGAGAAATAATACTGGTTTTATTCATTCCCCAAACAGAAATTAAAAACAAAACACATCCTCTCATAATTCAAATAAACGCCACTAAAACAAAAGCAGAAAAAAAAAACTACTTACACATTGCATCGCCTGGTAAATAACTCCATTCTTTAATCCCGGTCCCAAGCCGGTGACACACAAAAGTCTGTAAAGCACACACTGGATCGCGGGAACTAACAACTAAACGAGATGCTGCGGAAGACACTAGACCCGATCACCCGATAGAATGAACACCAGAGTGTTCAGTGAGCACCAGAGAACCTGAGAAGATCTCCTCATCCAGCCACGAATACGCCTCCGCATTCAGGACGGTTTAATGTGGTCGCTCTAAGGCCACCTCTATATATACCCTCATAAGATTCATCTGGTGGGCTACGCTAGGCCCTTACTTGCACTTGTTTCTTTGAATTTAGGACAAGGGATGGCACTAACTGCATAAATAATAGAATTTAATGCGAAACATATGGATTTAGGAGGGAACTTTAAGACTGTTTTTATTCTGCCAAACTTTACAGCAGTGTTTGATATACACATTTTGCCGCATATCTGATAAGTTAGTTTTTGTTAATTTTTTATTAGTCTGTGTCATTCATTTGAAGGATATTAGCTATAAATTATACAGAATTATGGCTTGGTGGGGATAATTTTTATTCGGGGAAATATGCACTAAAATATTAATTATATTAAATGACAAACAGTTGTTGCGGCACAGTGTTAAGGAGTACGTACTAGATAACTTGTTACACTAAAAATAAATGATGTGGGTACTAGATACACTAATTAAAGTGTAACCACCACGGATAAAATATTTTTTTCCTGGGATTTTTCGGTCATCTTTAAATTAAAATTCTTATATTTTCTTAGGTTTCGGTTTTATTAACCATCGTCAGAGGAAAAAAAATTAAGAAATTTTTTGTTTACACTATATTAACATTTTACGTTTATTTCTGTTGAAAGTCTTAATGCAACTCAGTTGCAGAAATAAACGTAAAATGTTAATATAGTGTAAACAAAAAATGTCTTAATTTTTTTTCCTCTGACGATGGTTAATAAAACCGAAACGTAAGAAAATATAAGAATTTTAATTTAAATATGACCGAAAAATCCCAGGATACATCAAGTTAATTTGATATCAACGGTCAAGAAAATACAAATATTTATTTATGTACCTACGTAATGAGGAAATATAACACTTTATAAAATAAAATCAAATAAAAAAACTTTAGTAAATCTATGCATATAAAGGATATTTTAAAAATCATGTAAATATACAGGGTGTGCAATGTGTTCATGGATGGCCACGGTGGAAGAAATAATTTTTGCTGACAAGAAATTGAAAAAGTAGAAGCTTCCGAATTCGGCCTGTATGTTTTAATCTTTATTTATTTAGATTAGATAAGATTTAGTTGATCAAGTTACAAAGCCGTTTTGGCAAGTCAAAGCACAATAGAGAAAGGTAATATATAAAACAACGAGAGATAAAAGGATTAATCAACAATTAAAAACTATATACATAAATATATATAAATATGAACACAAACAAAAATTATAAAAAAGACTAGAAAAGACGGGGTAAATTCCAAAATGAGATAGAATGACCAGAGCACATCAAACAAGCTGGAAAAAAGAACAAAATGTTTATTAATTACAAATTTGTGTGTTCAAGAATTCTTCACTTCAACAGAAGCAATGGTTTAAAATGTGGTTTTACTTCCGTCGCATACCGAAGGGAAGTATTGTATTCGAGAAAAAATCACCCTCCGAGATTTTTTCGGATTTTGACGTTTCAGATCACGTAGATTACGAAAATATAGGTTTTTAAATTCAGTCTGTCTGTCTGTTGGTGCATTAACTAAAAAACTACTTGACGGAGAGCAGTCAAATTTGGTAGGTAGGTGACGCTACTGTCAGCGAAGAAATGGTTAAACTTTCACTGGAAAATATACAGGGTGGACCGTCTAAAGGGAAAAAATAATGAAAACATTTTTTTTGCTCAGATTTAAAATTTCCATGTTTCATGACACGCTAAACCTATTTCAGGAAAAAAAAAATTTGAAAATTTTGTTCGCCGACGTTTTTGAAAAATTTCAAAAAAAAAATGAAATTTTTTAACTACCACTATACTTCGACTCCACTACGTGAATGTGGAATTGAAAATGTGACAGATGGCAATAATATGTGACATATGCGCCTATTAAACTTTTATTGAAAACTGTACAGGGTGGTCATCCCAAGAAATAATTCAAACATGGTGGACATTTGTAAAGGTATTTGCGCAAGCCTTCCATATTTGGCACCTGTTATATAGTAGATGAGCACTCTGTATGTTTTTTTGACCAAAACTTATCCGGTTTTCTTTGTAATAATAGTGATAACTATATTCCGATTACTATTTTCAATGTCATTTTGTAATTATTAATTTTTTAGAGTGACCGCCATGCACAAATAAAGAGGGAAGTTCTGTGTAAGTACCTTTACCGATTTTTTTTATTGTGGATTTGAAACTGTTAAGATTAAGTGATTTTATGTCATTGGGAATATGATTGTGTAATCGAAGGTTTAGAGAATTTTTCTGTTACTTAGTTACTCCAAGGCGAAGCTGGGAGGCTGCCTGAGTTGATTGGCAGACCTGGTGCCGTAAGAATAATAATCTGAGTTTGTAGAAAATGAGTTTGTATTCTTGTCAGTTTCTAGTAAAATAGCACAAATATGAAGGGAGGGAACCGGCAATATACTTTACTAGACTTTTAAATATTGGTGAACAGTGGTGTCTCTAGCCAGCACTAACAATTATTCTGACTGCGAAAAATAACATGTTGTTGAAGTTTTAGAACCAAGTTGCTTTTTCAGCCTGCGTAACATAAAAGCAGAACTTGATTTGTGTGACAGTTGTTCCACATGATTGGCTCAGCTAAGAGAATCGTCCAAAACAACGCCAAGAATTTTGACGTTACCTTTAATTAGTGTATTATTTATTGAAAAAACATTTTTTTGTATTTTCTCTTCATTTCATTTCAGATTATTTGAAGAGAATCAAGCACTAGCTTATTTTATGGAATTAGTGCTATCCTCAATTAAGTTGTCAATGTTAAAATTAAAATCAATAATGGATGTATCGTCGGCATAAGCGATGCATTTCTTAGGTGACAGAAAGTGAAAGAAATCCATTAACACATTGTCGCGTGTTTTCCACCTTTTAGGAAACACCCTGTATGAATCCGTGGGTTCTAAATAATTTTAACAAGTGGTAAACCACTAACACTTTATTTAATAATTTACTGATTATACAAAACTTCTTACTAACTAAAGTAACCTTTACACTTTGTTTACTTCTTATTTAACCTCACTTTTCACTTTTCAGCTTCTTCACTTTTATAAAACTTCTTCTGCGCCGGTAATCGCGCCTTATTTACTCAGAAATTGCCTCTAGATCCATCCAGAAACAATCAAGAATCTTCTCCACAGTCTAGAAAACTCTATCTCTTTCTGCAATTTTCCAGTCACTATTAGCAATAGGCGTATCAATCTCCAGTTTCAATGGGGTGTAATACATAACAATATAATATAAAAACCAGGCCCCAAGACAGAGCCTTGAGGCACCCCATGCTTGACCGGAAGAAGTTCTGAGTTTATATTGTCGACAGTGAATTCTACCTCAGTCAGACTTGCTCACCGTCGAGTGCGTACCGGTACGAGAATCAGTCCCGAAATACTCAACGTTCGTGTGTTGTGAATTTTTGTTATCACAGCGTGTGGTTTTGACTGAAGAAAATGGAGGCTACTCCTGAAGATATGTTAAATATTATCTATGCATTGAAAACACATTTTTTTAAATTTTTTATTATGGAAAATGAATGTTAGTTATACGCTTGTAATACAAATGCGCGTGTTAAGGTAGCAAAACAACAGTATGAAAACAGTTTGTATCTACAGAGATCCAACTCTAATTCACAGTTTAACATAAGAGATTCATAAAAAATAGCTGCTAGAATCTGTTTATTTCAGTGAAATATGCAAAAATAGAAAGTACCTTTTATCGCGGAAAAATTGGTTACATGCTGCCGGTCCGCCATTTTGTTTCTCTTTCGATGATAGTATTAAATTGAATTCTTATTTACAGAAAATGTGAATACTCTAATTTGGATTTTGAAAAGTAACTGCTCTCGCAAAAAATGTTTACTTTCGGTACAAATTTGAAATCAGCGACCCCTAAATTCGTCATAGTCTAACAAATTTTCTACCTTTCTCGAGTTTTGGCCAGGATTTTGGGATTCTAGCCCACTGTGATGTCGGTCTGTCTATCGGTCTGTAACTATTTCGTGCGCACGTTTTCTCGTAAACGAACGGTTTAAGATAATGGCTTTAAATTTTGCACATATATGTATTATATCGAGATCTGAAACTGGTTTGTATTTGGAACTTATACGGTGAAGGGTTGGGGGGTAAATAGAGGTAATAGAGGGAAATAAGGAGAGAAGTGAATTATTTTTTTTTGTTTGCTTATACTGTAATAATAATAATAATAATAATAATAATAATAATTTATTGGTCAATAGGTAAAATGAAAAAATATAAATGTAAATATAAATAGTAGACAAAAATATAACTGTATAAAACATTAGGACATAATACCAATATAGTCAAAGTAAATAACAAACAAACAAACAAGCGAACAAACAAACAAATAATATAATTGTATTAAATACTAGGACCTAATTCTAGTATAGTCACATATGTGTAAATGACATAATCCTAATATCGTTTGTGTAATATAGTACAGGACAATTAATTCAAGTACACTAACAAAGAACAAACATTAATCTAAATTTATACATATTTAAAATCTGACACATTATAGTAAGCACTGGCCAAATATGCTTTCTTAACTTTGCTTTAAATTGTCTGTTAGGTAAAGATTTCAATTCTTGTGGTAACGAGTTAAACAGAGCAATACCAAAATTGTTTCTTTTTGTTGACTCTAATCTCTGAGAAGGTGTTTGTGTGTCATTGCGATTACGAGTATTATATTCATGATTATCGCAATTTCTAGCATATTCGCTCAAATTGTCCTTTATGTGATGTAAATTACAAGAAATAATTTCGGAAGGGAAAGTTAATATATTAAATGTTATGAACCAGGATTGGCAACTTTCAAGTTGACTCAAACCAGCCAGAGCTCTAATTGCTCTCTTTTGAATAATGAAAATGCTGTGTACCTGGTTGGATGTACCCCAGTTTATCAATCCATATACCATGGCACTATGGAACAAAGCATGATTGTAATGAAACATATTCTTTATAGGATTTTGCAAACAGCAGAGAAAAACTATCTATGAGCTCTAATATAAAAACTGTTTGTAAAATTATTGATTTGCAATATTTGCATTCTTTCGATAACCTAAATTCTGGTTATGCAAGCAATTAAAATCCTAAAATCAATTTGTCTTTCTTATTGGACAATTCTCATTCTAACACTAGTTTCTACCCAGTCTCCTACAGCTATGCACAATAAACCAGTATTCACATAACCCCCTACGGCTATGCAGATCCACTTAAAATGAAGAGAATGACCTAAAAGCAATTTATTTACATACCTCGTCTTTTGGAAAAATGTTCATGGAACATCGTATGAGTGGCTTTGTGCCTTTCTAATGAGCTCAGAATAAGGACGAAAAATGTTTCGAAGGCTAAGCATTTCCAAAAAACAGAATGATAGATTTCATGAAAATGTAATCCACTTGAATGAAAAATTTTCCAAAAGACGAGGTATGTAAATAAATTCATTTTAGGCCCTTGTTCTCATTTTAACTTAATCTTCATAGCCGTAGGGGGTTATGTGGATACTGGCTTATTCTGCATAACCGTAGGGCACTGTGTAGAAACTAGTGTTAAAACGAGAATTGCCCAATAAGAAAGACAAATTGATTTAAGAATTCAGGTTATCGATAGAATGCAAAGATTGTAAATCAATAATTTTACAAATAGTTTTTATCTTATTTCTCATAGATAGTTTTTTTTTCTGCTGTTTGCAAAATCCTATAAAGAATATGTTTCATTACAAGAGACGCGTTGTTGTCTGTTATTACAATAGGAATAGAAAAGATAGACCTCGAATACCATAAAAGCTCATCTTTTCCAATAGAATTTCATGTAAGACACAGTCGAAGGCCTTGGAGGAATCGCACAAGCTAACAGACAAATGTTTGCTCTCCTCGAGGCCCCCAACTATGTCACACACTAATTTAGAAACTGCCATAATAGTGGATTATTTATTTCTATTACCATAGGGTTCGAATGTCAGAGCGCTATTTTATAATTTGTGAAGAACGAACGCTTTCATATTTCTCACAGACGCAATTTTGTAACAATTTCCTAAAAAAACATATTGTTCAGTTCATTGCACGCCATATTACACCCGGCCATAATTTCCACTCATTTTAAGTAAATTCACTTTAAGTACGCCCATGATGTCTTGTTACTTGATTTTTTTTTAACGAAATGAGTTAGAAAGTTATTCAGGTATGGATGAAGAACATCACAAATATACTTAAAATGTACTAATTTGTCGATATTCTTGCTGCCTTCCCAACAGTAATGTAGAACCCATATCTCAGTGAGCGCGTTGATAAACGTAGTCCATTTGCTCAATTGTATCGTCTGAATGAAGGTCGGGTTTGCCACTGTCTGTTTCACAAGATTACATGTAAGTACTCGACGAGCATTTCGCCAACCACTCTGGCATCATCGGGAGATCATTAATGATTAAATAAGTTTAATTATCTTCTAATGACACCAAGGGTCATTTTCTGTAGTAAATTTTGTACCATCTATGGTGTTGAATTATAAGTGTCGAAAAAGACTTAAAATGCAGTGGCTGTTATACCCTTGGACCCAAAAATGGAACATAATTGCACACGTTTACCAACCCTTTTGCTCCACGGAAGCAATGTACCCTAAAAATTTAGGCATTCAAATTACCATTTTTTCATACAATATTTATAAAACCATTTAATACTTCCACATCTATGTAATGGATTGGAAGTATAGTATTTTTTTTTATAAATAAATGACGTGCTTCAACTTAAAAATATAATTTTACTGCATATCATTCCGCGCGCTGCCAGAATATAAGATTTATTTTTTAAATATTTAGTAGACAAATATTTATTGTAAAAATATTAATTGACATCATAAGATTTTTTTAATGTTAAAACAAAAATGTTTTACGAAATAATAGTTATTACAAATTATATTATATATATTTAAAATTAAAAGTACAAAAATTATAAATAAATGTCTGTTTTATCTTGACAGTATTAGACCAACAAATGGGTCTATTAAATTTAAATATATCTTATATATTTTGGTGGTTGTATTTTACTCCTATTATTATATTTTTTTATTATTTTGTACGCTATCTACAGTGAGGTCTATAAGTAATGGATATATTCATTATTTACGTAATTTACAATTTGTCAGTAAAATTCTAAAATAAGTTAATTTTTAATTCTAAGATGACATTTTTTGAGCATAATTTTATACCTCCCCCTTCAACTCCCTTGGCTTGAAGGGGGAGGTTTAAAATTTTTAAATGGTATGAGGCTGCGTGTGATAGCTCGTTTGAAAGGAATATACAATTTTTTAAATTTCTCTAAATTCATTTTATTGAAAAATATTACATTTTTAATGTTTCTAAGTAAACAAGAGAACATGAAACGGTTTAAATCAAATGTTCAAATTGGAAGCCCGTGCTTCTTGACAATAATGGAGGCGTTGCTGACATTCTTCTAAAACATATTGTATCGTTTCCTGCGTGATTTGATTAATTCCTTGCCTTATTCTGTCTTTTAAATGAGTGACGTTATTTGATATGTTGAAGTAGACTTTCGATTTTAAGTAACACAAAGAAAAATAGTCAAGAGGGATCAAATCGGGAAAACGGACAGGGCACGGAATTTCACCGCGTCTACTGATCCACCTATTGGGAAAAACTTGATTGAGATAGGCACTTACTTCCAATGTAAAATGCGGTGTGGCTCCATCCTGCTGATACCAAATATTTCTGTCGATTTCATTATGGTTGCCATCATCTAGAAAAAGTACTCTTAACTAAGAAATTTTGCAAGAAATCATCATCAATCATCATCAACATTTTAAAATTCTCAATTTTAATTTTCTTGATGAAGAATATCCAGGCCTTAGCTTCTTTTAATATTCTTCTCTATTCGTTCCTATCCTCCGCCAACATTATTCATTTTCGTATTCCCAGTGTCTTAAGATCTCGTCCTACGTCGTCTAAGTATTGCAGTCTTGGCCTTCCTACTGCGCGTGTACCGACCGGGCCTCTCCTAGTGAATATCTTCGACAGGGTGCCATTTGGGTGTAAATATTGCACGTGGCCTATCTATCTCAGCCGTGCCAGTTTAGTGTGATTCACAATATCTTGAAAAAGCTGGTATAATTTGAAGTTGTAGCCCTGCGCCACAAGCCATTATCGTTTACAGCATCAAATATTTTCCTCAGGATCTTCCTTTGGAAGCATCCTGAGAGAGCCTTATCATTTTCTGTAAGTGTCCAGATTTCTGTGCCATAAGCTAGTACAGGTCTAATTAGAATCCCGTACAGAGTACATTTGATCTTTCTCGGCAGGCTTGGTGATGACATGTGTTTCATTAGACTGTATTAGCATCTGCTGACCAGGAGAACTCTTCGTTTGACTACGTTGCTTACGATGTTTGCGCTATTGACTAGCGATCCTAAATACATGAATTTGTTAACGGATTTTAGAGTAACGGATTTTAGAGTATAAACGTATATTGCGTGCTTCTCTTTCTTTCTGTTGAGTGGTAGTGAGCACATATTTGGTCTTTTTATCACTTGTGAACCTATGTTTATTGCAGATCATTTTAGTTGGTTAAAGGTTTCAACTAGTACATTTTTGTTTCTTGAAAATATATCTTTGTCGTCGATGTATGCTTTATTTGCACTGATTTATAGAAGATTGTTCTCTTAACATTGATTTCCGCGTCTCGTAGTACCTTTTCCAGCTCAATGTTGAAGAGAAGATCAAACGTACCGTAGCCCCGATGGAGACCATTGCGGCCCGCATATAAGTTAGATTATTTGTATTATGTGAGCTGGTATAAGAAACTCTCGCATGGCCTAATTATAGTGTCATAGGCACAGCTAAAATCGATAAATAGTTGATGTGTATCGATATCCTTTACCAGAGCGAAAACCGCATTGGAAATATCCTACGATACACTTTGTGTAGGGATGTAACCTGGTATATAAAATATCGAAAAAGATTTTGTACACTATGTTTAGTAGCATACCTCCTCTAAAATTAGCGCAGTTCATCATATGCCATTTGTATATATTTGGGCATATTATGCCAAGGTTTCATGCTAAGGGGATTACAGTTTGTGACCAGATCTTGTGTAAATATGTAACAAAGATCCCTCACCTTTGCATAGTTCTACAGGCAAGTCGTCGGAGCCAGCTGAATTGTTGCTTTTAAGTCTGGCAATTGCAGTTTTGGGCTCTTCAATAGTAGGTGGGGGTTCTTTAGCTTGCTGTTGTCTACCTCGGGTGTGGGTGTGGGGCTTCTTCAGCTTCGATTTCTTTATTGAGCAGTTCCTCGAAGTGTTCTTCCCAGGGTTCTAATGTGCCTAGCTTGTTGCTCACAATTTTGCCTTCCTTGTCTCCGCATTGAGTTATTTGTGATTTTAATTTTTTTCTCATGTCATTTACATTACTATAAATTTGTCTATTGTATTGGTTTCTGTGTGTTTCTACTCTTTCTTCAAACTATTTTTGATACTGTTCTTTCTTCTCTCTTTTGTGTGCTCTCTTTTCCTCTTTTCTTCTCCCTTGGTATTCTTCTACAACTGCACTAGTCTTATGCGTCTGTTGCATTCTGAGGTAGGCTTTATTCTTTCTACTTATTGCTTCCTTGCATTCTTCATCATACCATTCACTGCCTCTAGTCTTTTGCTTTATTGCATCACTGACAGTTTGATGTAAAATATCTTTACAGCCTTCCCATTTGTTCCTCAATGTTCGCATTATCTTCCTGTTCTAGTAAGCGTACATTTAATGTATTAACTTATGCACTTCTTTTTGTGGGATCTTTTAATGCCTCTATATCGTCCCTTGTAATCTCATTTGCCTCTTGTCTTTTTAGGTTTATATTCGAGCCCGAAAACGTGTTCCTACCAGGTGATGGTCGGAGCTGACGTAAGCTCCTCTGAATACTCTGAAATTCATCATGTCTGAAGCGTGATGTGTGTCTATTGGTACGTTGTGGATGACGTTTTTGGAGTTTTCATCGGGGGAGGTTCATGTTAATTTATGGTTGTTCTTATGTTGGAAAGAAGTACTTGATATGACCATGCCTAGTGATGCAGCACTGTTGATTCGCCGTTATTCTGTTGTCGTTGTTTATGTCTTCCTATAGTAGACATAAATATTGGCTCTCTTTTGCATTTATGTCGCCAATAATAATTTTAATGTCGTGGTTAGGGCATGATCTGTATGTGTTTTCGTAAAATATGTGGCAAACCACATTGTAAGAAAACCTGTAAAAACCTGTAATTTACATCGCTGTGACCGTGAGTCTGCTACAGGACCAGCATACCATTATGCCGAAGATAGCGAAAATATTCTAGCCGCATTTACTGCAGATCCCACAAGAAGGATTAGAAAAGTTGCACAGCAACTCGGACTTTCAATTTGGAAAACTTGATTAGTGATGAATACACAGAAGAACCATCCTTACCATTATACGTTAGTGCAGGGCCTAGAAGAGAATTTTCATAATCTCCGTTATTGGGCGGGCAACGGTGACAACCCGCAAATGAAAAAATAAACTTTCTTTCTAAATAAGTTACTGTCAATATTTGGGCGGCTATAATTGTTGGACATGTCGTTGGGCCTCATTATCATCCAGAGAGCTTGAACGGAAACTCTTATCTGGACTTCTAGCAAAACGATCTTCCTCCTCTCCTGGAAGATTTGCCAGTGAACCTTTTCACCTCTGTATCATTTTTCAAAACTATGGATGCCCAGCGCACTACCGCTTGACAGTCTGCCAATTCTAATATATAATATATCCCTGCCGGTCGGTGAATTGGGTGTAGTGTACCTATTGTATAGCCTGCAAGGGCCCCAGATTTGATGTCACTGGAGTATTATGTATGGGTTAGGATGGGAGAACTTGAATAGAATAAGGAAACATAATGGCGTGTTTAAGTAGCAGCGAAAATAGAGGGAGATACTCCACAACTACGACAAGAAATAAGATTAAAGAGAACTGCTGCTGAAATTAGAGGACTGGCGAGAAAATGCATTAAAAATAATAGGTCTTATTTTAAATAACGAAAATCATAACGTTGTTTTTAAATAATAATTTTTAATACTGAAGGTAACACTATATAATTATAAAAAATCTATTGTATGCCATTATTCTTCTAGGAAAGTATATTGAGAACAGTTAAATATTTTTAAAATCTTTTAATACTCATTTATTTTCCAATGGACAATATTCTGGGTCCATCGATGCCACATGCATGAAGGAAACCAAATAATGGAGAGAGTCACATATTATATAAATTAAATTATTTTACGCGTTAAGAAATTTGCCATATAACTAAGCACTTTGATGATACCAATTATCTTAAATTGGTGAATGAATTTGAATAACTTCCTGGTTCCTAGTTCCTGGTCCTTGAGATTACAGTATCAGTTATAATAATAGTAACACCCTCAATTCACAACGCAAATCAGGTCACAATTATTTTTACTATGTAGTAGTTGTGAATATCGAAGATAATTATATTTTTATCTTCTTTCACTATATTAATATTTTTCTTAATTACTACGTGTTATAATTTAAAAATAAAGGTGTTAAAATTCAATTTAAAGATTTTCTTAAGAAAATTAATGACACAAAGTAGCAATTTTTCCACAAAAATATAATAAGCAAACACGGCCCCGGGAATAGATAAAATAAATAACGAACTAGTATACTATGGACCGGACAACATAAAACAGCTAATCCTAGAAATCATCACCAACGCATGGACGGAAACCACACCCCTGTCTGAGGAATGGAATACAACCATACAGATACCGCTCCCTAAAATCAAATCACCACAAAACGTGGACGATTACAGAAGAATAATACTCTGCAGTGTAGGGTACAAATACTACGCACAATTCCTCCTCAGAGAAATGGAAAAATACATCGGCGAACTACCAGATTATCAAACGGCATTTATCAAGGGTAGATCGACAGACGACCACATGTACACCACCAGACGGATCCTGGAAGAAAAGTGGAAAGAAGGAACAAAACTGTATATAGTCTCAATTGACCTCCAAAAGGCATTTGATACTATAAGGCATGAGGCTATAGTCAACACTTTGCTCAACAGGGGAGTACCGCACTACTTAATAAACAGAATAATAAAAGCATGCCTACACGAAAACACTGCAATACAATGGTTTGGACAGACGACGGAATCAAAAATGAAGAATATAGGAGTCAAACAAGGATGTCCCCTATCCCCCCGACTATTCACCACAGTCCTGGACCAAGTCAAAACAGCCTACAGAGTCACAAGAGCTCTACTACCCTTCATTGAGGACAACAAACCACCATGGTGCCTAACCAAAAAGGTATACACGACCATCATAATGCCTACGATGATATATGGAGTCAAAAACGCAGCAACGATAAAGGCCAACCAAAGAAGCCTGAGAAGAGCTGAAAGGGACATTATCCAACTGCTAGCAAAAACAGAAAAACCACAAAAACGACAGAAAACGTCAACATTACTAGAGGGAAGAACAATAATCAAAAGAATAGAATCATACGCCATGAAATACTGGGGACATGTCCAAAAACGGGACACGACACACCTACTGAAGAAAGCGCTGCGAATGAACAGCAACAAACTGAAAATAGGGAGGCCATGCTACACATGGATTACAACAATCGAGAGGATTATGAATAAGCTAGGAAAGGATTATACACACTGGGAAAAGTTGCCACAACAAAAAATGGAATACAATAAAGAAATATCAAGGATATACACACTGCCAGACTCAGAAACAGAAGAAACAGAAAACTCAGAAGTAGAATAGGGGAGAAGATGATCACAGACAGAAACTAAGAAGAAGCATATCACAAAAACCTGAAAGTAAAAAGAAGCACGAAAACCTAAAAGAAGCATCTCACAAACGCCTACACTTTCCATCCGATGAAGACAGAAGGAAAACAAGAAGAAACATCTCACAAACACCTACACGCTCCATCCTATACTCCTACCCCATGCGTCATGCGGCTCTCGCTGCTGACAACAAGCATGTCCAATGTCCAATCCAGCGTATGCAGCTGGTCCGGCGGTATAAAAAAGCACCGGGGGTTTGTTCCGGCACACGGTGGGATGATCGATGGGCGATCGGGCTGCGTGGTGGAACAAATCTCCATGCACCGGAATTGGCAGCAATGCCCACCTTACGCTGGCAAATCAATCAATCAATCAATCAATCAAGAAGTTTCTCTTTTCTTTTCTCTTCTCTGCTGCGCCCTAGCCCAAGATGCACTGGTTTGCGTCATTTAATTTACTTTACTTTAAATGTCCGAACACGATCCCAATAGTGGAAAATAAAAACAAGACATTCTGAAAAAATAAATATGAAGTCGTTCTTTAATTAGTAATTCAAATTGATGGTTTTAATACAATTTGTAAAATATTGAGTATACTTGTTTTTTTACAAAATAATATACATTTTATTCAAATATGTCTTGAAAGCCAAAAAGTTACAATGTCATAAAATTTCAAATCTAATCAAGATAATTCTATGTATGTTTTTTTAAAAGTAATCTTTTTGTGATACCAATTACACATTTAGTAAAAATAAATATACTGAAATAAACTCCATCTGGATTATTAATTCTTTTAAACAGACATTTTAGCCACCAACGCAGTGAAATATTTAAATGATAATAAACATTGACTTTAGATACAAGAAAGATTTCACGTCTATAAGATACTTTCAGTTTATTTTTATAATTACGCTATTATGAAAATTGTTGCTAAATTTCATAAATGTATTATTTCCTGTCCACTATTAATTTTGATAGTGAAAGATATTTTAAAGCCTAAGCCTACATTAGATTTTCAATTAACCAGAATTGTAATTTGTAAAAACTGTCTCTTTAAACGAAGATTTCTTGATACAGTATTTGCACTCCAGTTTGTGTAAATAATTGCTCATGAAATTTTAATCATATACCTATTATTTAAAATTGTCCCTCTCAAAAAGTCATACCCCATTTTAATCCTTATCGACTGGCCGACCCACCTACGTATAATGGGAGTGGCTGATCCCCTTTTTGTTATTGAGAACTTTTGTACTCGTTCACCAACTAAATGATATTTTGTTAACCCCTGGGGGGTGGCAGTTGTCAAAAAAATTGAGACCTTAATTTCCAGTGTATACACCAAATCCAATGTTTCCGGACATAATAAGCTCATAATACTCAAATCCCAGGTTTCTGGATCTCTAATAGCTTGCTTCACTTATTTATCCCTATTTACCCCCAACCCCTTACCGGAATAAGATTAAGGTATAATCTAGTTCTAGATCTCGTTATAATACATAAGAGTACCAAAGTTCAAGTCAATATTTTTAACCGTTCCATAGTAAATAATCGTGAACACAAAAAAAGTTACAAGTAGGCACACCTACAGACCAACAGACCGACATGACAGACAGATTTTTTTTTTACTCAAGTTTAAAATCTTTACGTTCACATAAGCATTTCAGCAACAAAAATATTTTTTTTGCGATTACTATACTTCCAATCCGCTATGTGGGTATGTAAGTAATAAATAAATTGTTCGTTGATAAAGAACCATTGTAATTTTGTAAACCAGTACATCAACTTCCATGTTCGCTTATCTTTCGAAAACTAAAATATAAACCATAATTCCTTTTTCTAAACTCTTCTTTTCAGTCGAAACGTCGTCGCAGACGTTCTGTGATTCATATAATGTTCTAGTTGGTCGTCCTTAGCTGTATAACATGTTCGACAGCCTCACACCATCTATCGCAACTGACTGTTAAGAGCACACTTTCCTGAACTATCAACTATTCTAAACCTCTCTACGATTGACATGGCGAAAAATTGAAAAAAGTAGGAAGAATGCGACGCTGGAAAGTCGCTTTGAGGGGCGCATTTTTTTAAGAGTCGAGCGATGGGCTGTCCAGGAAATTCATAGCAAACGTCTCCAGACCCACATTTCAACAGCTGCCCACCTCGCAGTCCATATCTCAGTGGCACAAATAAAAATATAGAGAAAATTAAAGCACTAGAACGTCTGATCTTTGTGCGCCTTTCTAAATGCCGAAATTTTTAGCCATTTTTAGGCCTTATTCTTCAATTTTATAGAAATCCAAGAGGTATTCCGTCACGTCAGATTCACGTTCAGTACATCGATTTGCATAAGAATGCCTCAGCATTCATATATTCATGTCACATTACTAGATTTCCGTTCATCCGGCATTTGCACACGGACCAAAAATCTGCACACGTATCCAAAGTCGCACACGTACCCGAAATCTGCACACAGACCCAAGGTTGCACATGCTCCTAAAGTGTGGAGATTTTGGATGTATAAAAGCACAGCAAAATTCAGTTGCAACCAGTGCTCTTCTGGCATTGGTCCTCAGCGTGCTGGGCTGGGCTAATAACAGTAATAGTACCCTTTTGCGACGTTGCCATGATGGAGAGAATATAAGTCGACCACTAGGTTCTGCAGCGTGCTACGCTGGGATCTCTTGCGTTGACAAGTTATTTATCCGACGCCGTTATGAAGCCGAAAGTACTCCACGGATGCTAGCGACGTCACTGAAGCGGAGAAGATATATAGGAACTTTTCAACGTGTTGAGCTGAGGTTCTCATGGTTATTTGCCTTTATTAACCTGTTGATAAGAAATAAACCGTTTATTTATATTTGGGCTATTCTACTTACTAAACTGATCAATGGAACAACTTTCCCAAACCAGCTACCCAAGCAAAGTACGTTACAATCTCCACCATGCAAAAGCAGCTTCGAGCGTGCTTAGCAGGAGATTTATGAGGGAGAAAATAAATATTGGGCTAAGAGCCCCGGACATACAGAGGACGCATCAAAGAACTCCCCACGCAAATATGTAAGTTAATTTATTCTACTTTGCATGACAATTCTTACTGCTCGATAAAAGCACTAATTTTGTTTTCCTTTCAGAGTTCATAACCAGGGACCTCGGCCTATTTTCCCGGTGAAGACTATAGTCCACCTCCAGAGGAAGTACAGAGCCTCATTAACTGGTGCAAAAGGAGGAACAAACATTACATTATCGGCAGCTATGCCAATGCACACCATCACATGTGGGGCAGCACGGACACAAACACTATAGGTTAGTACCTTTTTCAATATTTTTCTGCAAACAATATCGACATTATCAATACAGGTAATAAACCCACCTTTAGAAATGCGGCTAGAAAAGAGGTTTAATACGTAACCCTTGCGGATCCATTTATAACTGACTCAATAAAAAACTGGCATGTTTCAAAGCAGCCTTCAATGTCGGATCATAGACACATTAGATTCGACTTGGAGGCAACCCTAACTAACCTCGAGCAATGCCGAGTGACTGGACTGACGGACTGGAGTGCTTATAGAGAGCACTTAAGATTGGAGGTCGAAGGTATCACGCATTCCATCGATACAATAGAGAAATTAGATATAGCCTCCTACCAGCTACAACATCTCATAATTTCTCGTTATGAAAAAAGTGGCCCTATGAAACAAAAGGCAGTCCAAAGAGATGTGCCTTTTTGGAATAGGGTGGAAGGGAAGATCTGAGATTAGAAAAACCTTCAATAGGACTAAGAGCTCTGGGGATTGGGAGAGCTACAAAAAAGCCCTTACAGGATACAATAAAGAACTGAGAAGGTCTAAAAGGAGATCATGGAGGCAGTTCTGCGAAGGGATAAATGAATTAGCCCCTACAGTCCGTCTACAAAAAGTCCTTGCAAAAGACGACTCAAATGGTACAGGGCTACTTAAAAAGCCTGGCGGCAATTACGCAGAGAGTCTGCAGGAAAATATAAAAGTACTTTTAGGTACTACCTGGCGGAGGATGTACATTGCCCCACCAGAAAAGGAAAAAGGCTAATAAAATTAAATGGGCGGTGTCCAGTTTCAACCCCTTTAAGTCACCAGGTAAGGATGGCATCTTTCCTGCCCTGCTCCAACATGGCATTGAGGAACTTGTCCCATGCTTGAGAAGCATATTTAAAGCAAGCTATTGTCTTGCATACATTCCGCAAGTTTGGAGGGAAGTTAAACTAGGAAGGAGGAAAGGCATTGCAAAGACACTTACTGCAAAAGAAGTGGCTATGTGTGCGTTCATAGATATAGAGGGTGCATTTGATAGCAGCTCGTATGAATCCATACAAAGAGCCGCAGAGAAAACGGGAATACAGTCCCCAACAATCAAATGGATACAATGCATGCTAAGAAGCGAATAATTACTACAGATATGGGGGGGGGACTCTATCACCTTACTGTGATCAATGGTGGTTGACGACCTTCTCCATGAGTAATTCTGGCTTCAACGTTCAGGGTTATGCTGATGACCTGGTTATTACTGTGAGAGGTAGATATGAGGTTATGATCTCAAATCTCATGCAAATCACCTTAAACATAATATCCAAATGGTGCTCGCAAGAGGACCTCAGTCTCAATCCGAGCAAAACAGTCATTGTTCCGTTTACCAAAAGGAGAAAACTAAGTTTAAGAGCTTCTGTGTTAAATGGAACAGTGCTAAACTTTTCCAGGGAGGTTAAATATCTAGGAATAATACCGGATCAAACACTTTCCTGGAACTCACATTTAGAAGAACACTTACCAAAGCCACTGCGGCTATTTGGACGTACCGCAAGCTGTTTGGTAAGACGCGGGGTCTAAAACCGAAAATATTCTATTGGTCTTATCTTTATCGGTTGTGAGACCCGTGGTAACCTATGCATCATGTGTGTGGTGGCCAAAAACCGAAGAAAAACTGACACAAGGAAAGTTACAGAAGTTGCAACGCCTTGCCTGCTTAGGGATTACAGGAGCAATGGGCACCTGTCCCACAGCTGCTATGGAGGCAATGCTAAACCTTCTTCCTCTACATCTGCATGTAATGAAGGAGACAGCACTCGGTGCCCTAAGACTGCAGCAGATACTCTCTTTCAAACCAGGCGATCTGGTTGGTTACCTAAGGATTCTGGGGTTAATTCAGCTGGAATCCACGACCAAACCCACTGACTCAATGCCAATCAAGCGGGACTTTGACTGTCCGTTTGATGTGCTAATTGAGAGCCGTCAGACAAGTAGAGTCGGAGCCCTGCGGTTGAAGAAGGGGTCACTCGTCTGGTACACAGATGGTTCGAAGATGGCTGAAGGGGTCGGCGTGGGCGTAGTGGACCCTAATTGTAGGCTATCCAGAGACCTAGGTAAGGCCCCAACCATCTTTCAAGCAGAAATCTATGCTATAGATATATGTGCCCAGGAATGCTTAAACAAAGGCATTCGAAGGGTAAAGATATATATACTTTCAGACAGCCAGCTTTAGGGTCTTATACCTTTGAGTCTAAAATTGCCTGGGAATGCACACAATCCCTGAAGCAACTGGCAAAAAACAACACGGTTACCTTCATGTAGGTGACGGGGCATGAGGGAATAGAAGGCAACGAATTAGCCGACGCCCTTGTAAAAAAAGGTGCTGAAGCCCCATTTCTTGGGCCCGAACCTTTTTGTGGCTTATCCAAGGGGCACATAACGGAGGAGATCAAAAAATGGGATTCCTACTGGAGGAATACACCAGTCCAAAGACAAGTGAAAAATTTTATTACTTATTCGACAAAGAATGTTACAAGGTTTCTCGAATTCGAAAATTCCGACTTAAGGCTGATAACAGGACTCTTGATAGGTCATTGCTCCTTGAGATATCATCTCAAGAATATGGACAAGGCAGACAATGATATGTGCAGATACTGTGATACTGCAATAGAAACTGCGGAACACATTTTTTGCGAATGCAAGATGTTAGTCCGCACTAGGCTAAAGTACCTAGAAAAGGTGGAATTAACGCCTGAAGACATAGGGAAAGTAGCCTCCAGAAAAATCACAAGCTCTGCAAAAAATTTGGGAGTCCTGGGCAACAACTAATTGTAGGGTAATTCACAAAAGATCTTTCAGGTAGATGTGAGGAAGGGCTAGAGGAGCCGAGCGGCCCCCTAAATAATCTACAATATACAAAGTACGTTACAACAAAAAAAAAACTTAAATTGAGAGTGTATCAGGGTTGCGGATAAATTAAGCATGGCACCCCACTATAATCTCATTGCATACCTCAAAACCTACATCTTGACGTAAGTTTTAGTTATGTATTCGAAAACATACAAAATCCGTAGTGACACCAAAATTCCATGACGCGGGCAAAATTTGCTTATATGGACAGTGGCTCCCTCTGGGTATGTGGTAGTACTTACTCACTCATGCACAAAAAGTTTTTCATGTATCTCATTCATAGGAAATCTGTACAGCCGGCTCTCTACCTATTACATTTATTTCTTCTTGCATGAACAGTTAATGTTTAATCTTTGTAAAAGTAAGTAAGTGATTTTACTAAATTTAGGTGTAACTTTTAAACATAGCTGTATGGCTTTGTTAGAAGAAATGTACAGATCAACCCTATCGTCTTATTTGAAAAGAATTCTCCATTCATTTGTAGTTCTTAGAAAAATAAACACAATAATTTATTTAACACAGGTTTTCAGACTCGATATTTTTAAATTTTATGGTAATTCCATCGAGTAATTTTTCGAAGTACAGATGGCTAACACAATATCGAGAAATATTCACGTCTATTGTAAACATGGTACAGATGGTCCTAATCAAATTGTAGAAAGTTTCAAGCTTCACACAACGCATTATTCTTATTTTACTTCCACATCCACGTAGTGGATTGGAAGTATAGTAATCGCAAAAAAAATTTCAAAAATTTTTATTCGTGAAATAGGTTTAGAATGTCATGAAACGTCGAGATTTTAAATTTGAGCGAAAAAAAAATTTTCTGTCTGTCTGTCGGTCTGTCTGTCTGTAACTTTTTTTTGTCCGCACGTTTTCTCCGGAACGGTTTAAGATATTGACTTGAAATTTTGTACACGTATATATTATAACGAGATCTGGAACTGGATTGAGGATATTCGGTGAAGGGTTGGTGGTTAAATAGGGGTAAATAGGGGAAAATAAGTAAAGCAAGCTTGTAAGAGTACAGAAACTTGAAATTCGGTGTATGTACTATAAGTTAAGGCCTCAGATTTTTTTATAATATTTTTAAACCCCCCACCACCCCTACCCCATTAGTGGGGTTGATAAAATAAAGTTGAGATTTTCATTTGAAATTTCGTACACGTATGTATTATAACGACGTCTGAAATTGGATTATATTTTGAGATGATTCCGTTGAAGGGTTGGGGGTTAATTTGGGGTAAATAGGGGAATATAAGTAAAACAAGTTGGTAAGAGTACAGAAACTTGAAATTCAGTGTATGTACTAGAAGCCAAGGCGTCAGATTTTTTTATAATATTTTTCAACCCCCACCACCCCTACTCCAATATGAAAAGGGTTGATAAAATAAAATTGAGATATTCATTTGAAATTTGGTACACGTGTGTATCATAACGACATCTGGAACTAGATTTTAATTTGAGATGATTCCGTTGAAGGGTTGAGGGTTAAATAGGGGTAAATAGGGGAAAATAAGTAAAGCAAGCTGGTAAGACTACAGAAACTTGAAATTCGGTGTATGTACTAGAAGCCAAGGACTCAGATTATTTATATTATTTTTCAACCCCCTACTTCATTATTAAAAGGGTTGATAAAATAAAATTGCGATATTCATTTGAAATTTGGTACACGTATGAATTATAACGACATCTGGAACTAGATTATTCTTTGAGATGATTCTTTTGAAGGGTTGGGGATTATTTAGGGGTAAATAGGGGGAAATAAGTAAAGCAAGCTGGTATAAGTACAGAAACTTGAAATTCGGTGTACGTACTAGTGGCAAAGGCCTCAGATTTTTTAATAATATATTTCAGCCCCCCAAAAGCCCTACTCCATTATTCTAGGGGTTGATAAAACAAAATTGAGATATTCACATGAAATTTAGTACGCATATGTATTATAACGACATCTGGAACTAGATTATATTTTGACATGATTGCGTTGAAGGAGTGGGGGTTAAATAGAGGTAAATAGGGGAAAATAAGTAAAGCAAGCTGGTAAGACTATAGAAACTTAAAATTCGGTGTATGTACTAGAAGCCAAGGTCTCAGATTATTTACAATATTTTTCAACCCCCACCACCCCTACTTCATTATTAAAAGGGTTGATAAAATATAATTGAGATATTTATTTGAAATTTGGTACTAGAAGCCAAGGCCTCAGATTTTTTAATAATATATTTCAGCCCCCCCATCCCTACTCCATTATTCAACGGGTTGATAAAATAAAATTGAGATTTTCAAATGAAATTTAGTACGCATATGTATTATAACGACATCTGGAACTAGATTATATTTTGAGACGATTCCGTTGAAGTGTTGGGGGTTAAATAGGGGTATATAAGGGAAAATAAGTAAAGCAAGCTGGTAAAAGTACAGAAATTTGAGATTTGGTGTATATATTAGAAGCGAAGGTCTCAGGTTTTTTTATTAGTATTTTTCATCCCCCACCACCCCCACTCCCTTATTAAAAGAGTTGATAAAATTAAATTTACATTTGGTACATTTATGTATTATAACTACATCTGAAACTAGATTATGTTTTGACATGATTGCGTTGAAGGAGTGGGGTAAGTAGAGGTAAATAGAGAAAAATAAGTAAAGCAAGCTGGTAAGAGTATTGCAACTTGAAATTCGGTGTATGTCCTAGAAGCCAAGGCCTCATATTTTTTAATAATATTTTCAACCCTTCCACTACCCTTACTACATTATTAAAGTGGTTGAGAGATATTCACTTGTAATTTGGCAGACGTATGTATTATAACGACATCTGAAACTAGATTATATTTTGGGATGATTCCGTAGAAGGGTTGGGGTTAATAGGAGCGACTAGGGGAAAATAAGTAAATCAAGATGATAAGAGTACAGAAATTTGGGATTCGGTGTATATAATAGAAACCAAGGCCTCAGATTTATTTCTAATATTTTTCAAACTCCACCACCTCCGCTTCATTATTAATGAGGTTGATAACATCAAATTGAGATATTCACTTGAAAATTAGTACACGTATGTATTTTAGTGTCATCTGATTGAGATGACTCCATTGAAGGGGTGGGAGGTGGTAAGTTGTGATTAGTAGGAAATAAGTAGGGTAAACTAGAAACTTCATTTTTAACGTATATGGTAGAAACCAACTGAACAAACTTTTCTATGACATCTGCCCCAAATATTATTAAAATTCTATGACCAATAATTTCCACATACTAGAGTGCAAATATAGTCAATATGTTTTCTTTAAAGTGACTTGGATGAAGAATCTGGATGTGGAAGTAGTGATTCCTTAGGCAGCGGTTTATTAAAATTCTATGATCAATAATTTCCACATACTAGAGTGCAGATATAGTCAAGATGTTTCCTTTAAAGTGACTTGGATGAGAAATCTGGATGTGGAAGTAGTGATTCCTTAGGCAGCGGTTTTTTACATTTGTAAACCGAAAACTGTATTAAGTTAACAAATCATTAAAGGATCCTTGTAAAGTAATTGTTTTTTATTTCAATAAACAAAATGTTGCTTAGTGATATCTTTCTATTTACTAGTTTAGTTGAATCTAACAGAAATAAAGTGAAAAGGGCATCGGTTATGTATCTAATCTCAGTACAAGGACATAGAAATAAATTGTGACGTATTCTAGTAAAATGTTCACGACATGGGAAGTCTGCCACACTCATCTGTAATAAGTAGAATCATTTTTAATAGGTTAATTTCGAAGAAATTGATATAAATTACAGATTTTTCAAAAGGGAAAATTCAGTCAAAAAACGGTACCAGTACTTCCACACTCAAGTAGTGCCGAAGTACTTACATAAGCGCAAAAAAAAATTACAAATTTTTGTTGTTGAAAATAAGTGTAAAGCAAACTAGTTAAATTCCAAAAACTTGAGATTTACTGTGTGTACTAGAAGACAAAGCCTCAATTTTTAATGACATTTTCCATCCCCACCAACACCACCACCTACATCGCCACTTCATTATTAAAGGAGTTTACAAAATAAAATTGTGATTTAGTGTGTGTATGAGAAAAACAAGAGTTCCCAAAAAAATTTCTGACATCCGCCACCCTCATTACCCCCATTACGATCTTGGGGTAGACGATTTTAAATATTGTATTAATAAAATTCTATGAGCCATTGCACAGTCCCACAAAAAAAAAATCAGACCAGCCAATCAGTATTTTTGGTAGCTGAATCCGAACTGGAGGTCAATAAAATCGTACACCTCCAAAATCATTAGCTAGAGCCAAGAAACGCCCCTGAGATGAGATAAAAAGAAGATTAAGCTACGAGAATAGTTGTTGCCTCTTAATCAATCGAATTATACTAATTAAGGTTAAACAGCAGTGTACATACAATAGATCTGAAACACAACTCCAGTCAGGGGCGAAAACTACCCCCATATGTAAAAAATCCATCCAGAACAGCAATGACTGCTGAAAAATCTCGAAATGTCTAAGTTTTGTTAAAACAATAAGAAACTACATCAGGTCCGACGAATCCTCATAAATTGCCACTATAGGGTTGAGAAGAACCCCTTCTAAGTTTAAAGGACACGAGAGAACCAAGAAAAAACGTAAAATGCAACAGGATATTTTCATGGATGCTATGATTGGCTGAAATTGCGTAGTAATCTAAAATAGAAGTAGAAACTTACGTACCATCAGCGTCCTACAGTGTCAACCCTCAAGGGATGTGAAAGCTACCTCCTATGTAAGATTTAACTATAATGAGTTACAGTGACTTCTATAAAAATTCACACCTGCGTTGTGTGAAAGTGAGAAGAAACTAGACTATGTTCGAGTCTGTGCTTGAAAACAACCCCCACGGGGTTATGAGTTGCCATCCCTATATCCGTAGCATTCTGGAGAAACAGAGGAAACTAACCGGATTTATATTTTTATGGATGCTATAATTGGCTAAAATTGAGTAATACCTACTCTAAAATGGAACTAGAATTTACGTACCAACAACGTCCTACAGTGTCAACCCTCAGAGCGTGTGAAAACCATCCCCTATGTAAGATTTAACTGTAAAAAGTTACAGTGACTTCCATAAAAATTCGATTGCAATCATACATCCATAAAAATATAAATCCGGTTAGTTTCTCTTTGTCTTTCCAGCCTCCTAAGGATATAGGGGTCGCATTTCGCAACCCCGTAGAGGTGGTTTTCAAGCGTCGAACATAGTCTAGTTTTTTTCTCACTTCCACACAACGCAGGTGTTTCGAATTTGTATAGTACTATGTTACTTTTGTTTCTTGAGCCATTGCCTACTTACTATCAATCGGTTTTACCCGAAAGAATTCTGAGCGAAAAACCATCTAACATTGAACTATAATTATCGTCCAATAAACCGCAATCCATCATAATATATTCTTCGCATGTTTAATAACCATTGTCAATTTTCAGGAGTAATTTCTTGGAATGCTTGCCAAATACTGGCGCATAGTTCATCTCTATTGTTATCATAATTTAGCCAGTGTATTAATGGGCTGTTGTATCATATCCAATGCAGAGAAAAGTATTCGTTTAATCAGATGTGAACTACCCTTTACTTATGAATGTAAATATACTTGTAAATATAAGTCCTCTAGGACGAATCATGGTAATTCATCAAGAAGGTCTTGCAACTCAGTATTTAGAAAATTCTGTGAAGAAGCATTCGTCACTGAAAATTATTTTCTTAAGGAAGCTTGCGTCATTTAAATGATGTCCTTGTTCCCATAACCGAAACTCCAACGTTCCTATGCTATCTCTTTGTTCAAGTGTCCGCAGAAACTTCGTATTATACTCTTTTAAATTGGTGACGTTTGAGACATCTCTAAGCTTTACTTTTGGAAGCAATTAAGTGCAAATTTAATTTTCGGACACTTACTTTGGGTTCTTCGTGCAATTTATTCACTACTATTCCATTAGTCACCAGGTCTGATTATTATTTACATGAATTGGTCCATTAAACCATTAAACTCGCTGGCTGCTCTTCTGTAAGAATTACGTATTATTTCTACTTTTTCAGCCATTGCCAAATTCAATTTAAATAAACAATTTGTGAAGGTACAGAAAAGGGTGAATATTATACACAGTAGGCGCACTCTTCTGCTCCAGTTCTTCCACCGGAATACCAAACTTTGTCGTTTTTTTGCTTACCACTCTGATTTCAATCTGCTACTTTTCATTTTGTGTCACAATACGGAAACATTGGTAGCAAGTTGGAAATAGCTTAATATAGTTGATAATAAGTCAATATTCGATATCTATGCTTTTGTATGTGATATATATCGAAAAGATTTATTTATGTATATGAATGCCTATACCATCATTCATTATTTAACATAATGTTACACATTTGCTGGTAGCTTATGAGTGCTGGTAGCTTATGAGTAGCCTGAATTAAGTAGAAATGATGATAGGCAACTACAATATTAGCATGTATCCATATCTTGATTTATTCACTTCATAGAAACTTTTAACGTAGGTACGCCATCTCTGAGGCACTAGTAGGATGACATTTCTAGAAAACGGATCTAGTCTTTGCTAGATGTTTCTAGAAACATTGGTTCAACACTTTACTAGAAATGTATGGAGGGTTGCTAGAAAGCTTCTAGATGCATGTTGTAGGGTATTTAAGACTACGATTCACGACGGGAAGTCAGTTTTTGAATGAATAGAGTTTAGATCAATCCGAAATAATGCAAAGTGAAGAGTAGAGTGAAAATATCAAGTAATAAATATTGTTAAAGGTTACTTAAGTTAGTAGACGCGTTTTAAATAATAATAAACGTATTTTAAGGATAAGTTTACTGAATGTTATTAAATAAATAGTGTATTAGTGTTCATCTCTTGTTATAATTTTTGAATCCACGGATTAAGGGAGGTTTCCAAGGGATGGAACTCGTGACAATAACCTAAGATTCTAAAGGCGTTTGTCATCTCCATAAAATTTCAGTTTTGTAGTTTTATTGGTAAATGTCATTCTGTTAATTCTACTGCCACTAGTCGTGGACGCACCTATTATTTGAATAGGACAACAACAAAAAAAACCGCTGCCTAAGGAATCACTACTTCCACATCCAGACTATTCGTCCAAGTCACTTTAAAGAAAACATCTTGACTGTATTTGCACTCTAGTATGTGGAAATTATTGGTCATAGAATTTTAATAATATTTGGGGTAGATGTCATAGAAAAGTTTGAGGAGTTGGTTTCTACCATATACGTTAAAAATGAAGTTTCTAGTTTACCGTACTTATTTTCCACTATTTACAACCTACCACCTCAATGGAGTCATCTCAATCAGATGTCACTACAATACATACGTGTACTAACTTTCAAGTGAAAAATATTTAAAAAAAATCTGAGGCCTTAACTTCTTGTACATACACCGAATTTCAAGTTTCTGTACTCATACCAGCTTGCTTTACTTATTTCCCCCTATTGACCCCTAAATAACCCCCAACCCTTCAACGGAATCATCTCAAAGTATAATCTAGTTCCAGATGTCGTTATAATTCATACGTGTACCAAATTTCAAATGAATATCTCGATTTTATTTTATCAACCCTTTTAATAATGAAATAGGGGTGGTGGGGGTTGAAAAATATTATAAATAATCTGAGACCTTGGCTTCTAGTACATACACCGAATTTCAAGTTTCTGTAGTCTTACCAGCTTGATTTATTTATTTTCCCCTATTTACCCCTATTTAACCCCCAACCCTTCAACGGAATTATCTCAAAATATAATCTAGTTCCAGATGTCGTTATAATACATACGTGTAGAAAATTTCAAATGAATATCTCAATTTTATTTTATCAACCCTTTTCAAATTGGAGTAGGGGTGGTGGGGGTTGAAAAATATTATTAAAAAATCTGACGCTTTGGCTTCTAGTACATACACCGAATTTCAAGTTTCTGTACTCTTACCAACTTGTTTTACTTATATTCCTCTATTTACCCCAAATTAACCCCCAACCCTTCAACGGAATCATCCCAAAATATAATCTAATTCTAGACATCGTTATAATACATACGTGTACGAAATTTCAAATTAATATCTCAACTTTATTTTTTCAACCCCTTTAATGGGGTAGGGGTGGTGGGGGGTTGAAAAATATAATAGAAAAATCTGAGGCCTTAACTTCTAGTACATACACCGAATTTCAAGTTTCTGTACTCTTACAAGCTTGCTTTACTTATTTCCCCCTATTTACCCCTATTTAACCCCCAACCCTTCACCGGATTTCCTCAAAAAACAATCCAGTTCCAGATCTCGTTATAATATACAGACTGTCTATTTTACGAGGGCCACACCAAATATCTGGCTTAATATCTATTGTAGAAGAATAAAGTTTTAGAAACAGTTATCCCATTTTTTGTGAGCTATATTTCAGTAAAAAGAAATTTGAAATCCATAGCCTACTTTATGAGATATATTACAAAAACCTAAAAAATAGGAAAACCACAAACGGTTATAGCTTCCTTATTTGAGGAGATACGAAAAAAGTTAAAGGAATGAAAGTTGACGGCAAAGACAATAAGAATAATAACGTGTAACAAAAAAATCGAAAAATGCAGTTGGCTTTGACATACGCTATTGTGCAAAAATGAAAAATACATATCTCAAAGTAGGCCATGACGCCATTAATTCCGTTATTTTTTTCTCATTCCAACGATATAAAACATGTCACAGAAATTTTAACCGATAGTGTCAATATTTAATATTTTAGGAATACCACAATTCATATAATTGAATCGTAACAATCAGCTGTGCCATAATTAGTGAAAAATAATGTATACAGTTATTAATAAATTTGACAGATTGTCACTGTTGTATGTTGTATGTTGCGTTGTCGAGTTCTAAGACAAATTTTATATCAGTAATTATGGTGTACACCAATAATAACAAATTCGATATGATTAGCATTTATTGTCAGTGCAATTTTGGCGCTGAGATGGCAGTCACGGTTTACGGAGATAGATTTCCAGATGCTCCGCAGCCAAATCGAACTATGTTTAGGAAGTTAGTTCAAAATCTAAAAACGCACGGTTCATTTTCAAAAAAAGTAGTAAGGCGAGCGTATGTTGCGGATAATGTAAGAAAAGTGAATAGAGTAATGAATTATGTTAACCAAAATGAGGAAACCTCTTTGAGACAAATTCAGAGAAACTGTCGCATAAAAAAAGACAGTGCAAGAAAAATATTGAAAAAAAACGGATTTCGATGCTACAAAATGAGGAAAGTTCAACATTTAAATGAGGGAGATAAGCCAAGGAGAGTAAGATCTTGTAGATGGTTATTAAATAAGAAAAGGAATGACGCGCTGATATTTAGCAAAATTCTTTGGTCGGACGAATCAAATTTTTTTAATAATGGATTTTTCAATAGAAATATGCATTATAAGTGGACACGAGAAAATACACATTGGTGCAGAGAGACTGCTTTCCAAGAAAGATTTTCTACGAATGTTTGGTTGGGTCTTTTAGGGACTAAAGTAATTGGACCTTATTTTTATGATGGCAAATTAACCGCTCGTAGATACCTTAATTTCCTGCAAAACGAATTTCAAGATTTTCTTTATGAATTAACAGTGGCAGAAAGATTAAATTATTCATATTTTCAACAAGATGGGGCTCCACCTCACACTGCTGTAATATGTACAAATTATTTAAATCAAGTTATGCCAGATAGCTGAATAGGCACCTATGGACCCATTCTATGGCCAGCTCGATCACCACATATTACTCCCTTGGATTTTTTCGTCTGCGGTTACATTAAAGACAAGGTATTTCAAACTGCCCCTGAAAATATTGAGGACATCAAAACCAGAATTCGAAACGCATGTGAGGCAATTACTCCTGAAATGCTCCAAAATGTAATGCGCGACGTGTCTCGTAGAGCACGTTTATGTGTCAGAATGCATGGTGCACAAATTGAGCATTTGTAGTTAGAAAAATAAATACACACAATTTCTTTTCAATATAGTAGTAGGTAGTACTGTTATACATAGTTTTTCGTTTTTTTCTTTGGATGTTCGTATTGTACTTGTATTTTTATTTACGAGATATTTATTGGTTTGTATTAAATTGTAATAAATAATTACGGAATTATAATTATTATCAAGTGAATTTTTACTATTATGGCACAGCTGATTGTTACGATTCAATTATATGAATTGTGGTATTCGTAAAATATTAAATATTGACACTATCGGTTAAAATTTCTGTGACATGTTTTATATCGTTGGAATGAGAAAAAAATAACGGAATTAATGGCGTCATGGCCTACTTTGAGATATGTATTTTTCATTTTTGCACAATAGCGTATGTCAAAGCCAACTGCATTTTTCGATTTTTTTGTTACACGTTATTATTCTTATTGTCTTTGCCGTCAACTTTCATTCCTTTAACTTTTTTCGTATCTCCTCAAATAAGGAAGCTATAACCGTTTGTGGTTTTCCTATTTTTTAGGTTTTTGTAATATATCTTATAAAGTAGGCTATGGATTTCAAATTTCTTTTTACTGAAATATAGCTCACAAAAAATGGGATAACTGTTTCTAAAACTTTATTCTTCTACAATAGATATTAAGCGAGATATTTGGTGTGGCCCTCGTAAAATAGACAGTCTGTATACGTGTACAATATTTCAGGTCAATATCTTAAACCGTTCCGGAGAAAGCGTGCGGACAAAAAAAGTTACAGACAGACCGACAGACCGACAGACCGACAGACCGACAGACAGACCGACAGACAGACCGACAGACAGACAGAAAATTTTTTTTCGCTCAAATTTAAAATCTCGACGTTTCATGACATTCTAAACCTTTCACGAATAAAAATTTTTGAAATTTTTTTTGCGATTACTATACTTCCAATCCACTACGTGGATGTGGAAGTAATTGCCCACACCCAAAGAATTTATATAACTCGAAGCAGAGATAAAGTGTAAAAGTCATACGATGTTGTTGCCAACATGTCCAACATACCTTTTTCTCGCCATTTATTTCTAAGGTACAACATTGCCCTTAACGCTATCTCTGTTGCAGCCTGTCCAAGGCCGTGGTATATGAGTGTAGCATAGACATACGTCTAAGTCTAGTTATTTAATAACAGCTGTTCGTGTTTGACTCAACTAACCTTTAAATTATTTTTATTTTTAGTGCAAACATTTTTGTTTTTTGTACAAAAATATATAAGTGTATTGTAAACGATATTGTTTTATTCCCTTGCCCCTTAACATTCCTTGCAGATGCTCAAATTCGCAGTCCAATTTGTGGCCAGGTAGAACTCCATTTTACTAGACAATCCACTAGTAGCCTTGTAGGAGTTACGAACAGTTAGTAAGTAGTTTTATTTTTGTCACAGTAGGTATATTATTTTCTTTAAATAAAAAGATCTAGGTCAATTTGTCAAAATATAAATGAACCAAAGGGCTATTTACTTCAAATCCTAAGAAATGAACTGCCGCATGGTTTTCTGTAAATTTGTTAGGTACTTCTTTTCTGATTCGTAAGGGATGCAAACAAATTTCTGAATCGGCTTATTAAATGAAACAGCCTCTACTTAATTTGACTGTAGTACGCGTCTTTTCCCGAATCCATGGCCCCTTAAATTTAATTATATTGCTGTAGTTTGACGGTAAATAAAAGTGTTAGTTTTAGGAAAATAAATATGTATACAGCTCAAAATAGGTTGACGACCGACACATATTTTGTCTTTAAACTGTCATCGTATTAGAGAAACAACATATAAACGTTATTTGATGCAATTTTAAGTCATATTTTGTCCCTCAGCACTTGAAAATAGTTTATTTACAGATCAAAATGCTTGGGCGTTTAAGGTTATATTTATATGTATTCGTCGTGTCAAAATGACGGTGGCTACAACAAAGATGGGGCTATAGTAATTTCGGTCATAAAGAAAGAGATGATTATAAAATGTAATGTCTGAACTATATTGTCAACACACTTGTAAATGTGCATCTGCTTCTATTTATATAAATTCACACCGAGGATCGAACCCGCCACCCCATTGCGCGTCAAATCTTACTATTTTCACGTTGTGAGAGAGATTTTTTTAAGGATCAAAAACACATACAACTCTTCTGGGATTGGATATTTTTTGTAGAATTTTTTGAGGTTGATGAAAAAACTTCTTAGCTTTCATTTGAACCGAACCTCGTGTCCAAAAAGTTGTTAATAAACAAATTAGAGCCTCTCACGCAATATCACTTTTATTTTCGGTTCCGGTTATTCGATCAAGTTGTTTCTGGTCTCAAAATGTTCCTTTTTCCAAGAACTTTCATATGCATAAATCCCCATTTCGATGCGCTTGCCCAGAGCCGAGATATTCCATTTGTTAATTTGCAAAATTAATTTAAGCTTTAAATAAACAAAAAGTTGCATTCGTGCAGACTTCTATGGAGGTTATGCCCGACATCAATATGTATCGTTTAAAGTTGGTTTGAAGTCGATCAAACTTCGAAAAAAAAAGTTATTTTCTAATTAACAAACTATGCCAATTGATTAAACAATCAAGAAGTATTGAAGATATCGGGCCAAGAAGAATATGGTATATTGTGTGGTATAAAAGGCATGTTTTTTGAAAATGACAATATCCTGACCTCGTTAGTTTCGAAGTAATCAATTTGTTAATTAAGGAATTCATTTAGGCTATAACAAATAAACGGGTTGACAAAATTAGTTGTGACGGCGCCAAACGACGCGTATTGAAAATATCTTTGGATTGGATCAAGATTTTTTCGGAGCCGTCAAACCGTTTTCATTTTATTAAATAAAAACAAAAAAAAATTGTTTGAACAATTAATTGACCATTAAGCTCACGGTTAAGGAAAATTTTTCATAAGAAAATTTTTTAGCATCCGTTGCTAACTCAAACGGTATACAAAATTTGTAAAATCACCTCTTTTTTACCCCAGGCAGACTCACCTATTATGTTTTTGAGGTTACTGAATTCAACTATAATGTCAAATAGACGATATTGACAGTTGGCAGCTGACAGCTACCAAATAACTACTTGGTGATTTTTTTAACCTGAGACTTTCAAGTATCTCGAGTAATAAGCATTCTACAAAAAAATGTTTCAAATAAAAGTTGTAGAATTAGATGGGGGCAGTTCGGCGGTATGTCACTTTGATTTTGAGTGGAAGGGTTAAGGTCATTCAAGGCCAAATTCGATTTTCTAAAGGAACCCCTATCTTTTATCGCACATTCGGATTGTCTGACTAAAAATAGACTAAAAATGAATTATTATTTGTTTGCTTAAATAAGGGCGAAAAACGTTTCAAAGGCTAAGCATTTCCAAGAAACAGAATGATAGATTTCATGAAAATGTAATCCATTAGAACCAAATTTTTTTTAAGACAAGGTACATAAATAAATTCATTTTAGGCCTTTGTTCTCTTTTTTAACTGAATCTTTATGATCACAGGGGTTATGTAGATACTAGTTTAATCTGCATGGCCGTAGGGAACTGTGTGGATGCTAGTGTTAGAATGAGAATTGTCAAATAAGGAATTAGACAAATTCATTTTAGGACTTTAATTTGCTAGCGTAGCCAGAATTCAGCTTATCGAAAGAATGCAAAGATTTCATTAATATTTGTACACAGTTTCTCTTTTAGTTATAGATAGTTACTTTTTCTGCTGTTTGTAAATTCCTATAAAGAATATGTTTCAATAAAAATAGACTGCTTTTGTTCAAAACATATTTTCTGGAATTTTCGTTTTTTTTTTTTAGTTATCCGGCAAGGAAGAATTAAAATTTTAGAACGTTGCGATTTTTTAACTCGAAAAATAAGAAGTTTAAAAAAAATGCAAAAAGCAAAAAGAGTTTGAAATCATCCCGAGAATATTCACAATTTTTTTCGGAATTATCCAATGCTCTTTGCAGAAAAAAGCATTGTTGACTTTCAAGTCATCAGAATGACAAGAGGTGTAATATATCAAAAATTCAGACGATTCTATCGAAACTCAATTCCCATAAGATTTGTGCGGAGTCTTTTCACTAGTGGAAGCTAATTAAGTTGTAAATTTTGTTAATTTCTTGATAGTGGTAGTGCATTAGTAAAAGTTACTAATTAATATTTTAAGTACGTGAATAAATTAAACACTAAAAATGAATATATTTTCCCAAATACTTGTATATGGGCTAAGGTTGAAGTTTTGAAAGCCTGTTATGTTTCAAATTTTCATATTTTTTAAGCTTGATGTAATTTTTTCTAGGCAACAAGAAACAATTTTATTGATTGCATAATTGACAAAAATTTGAAGTTCATCTAAATAAACTGAGAAAGATACGAGGGTATGTAGGTAGCAAGTGAAACACACTGTATGTATAAATATGAAAAACCAACTAATCTTTTTTTTATTTAGAATCATTAAAATTAACGTGGAAGATTTTTTCTCACCAAGAAAAACAAAATTTATGAAGTTCTCTCATGTTTGTTCTTAATAATAAGTTTATTCATTCATGATTGTGATAAATAAAATAAATGTAGTACATTAAAATTTAAATTGCCTTGGAATGTAACTGAATATTGAAAATAGCTTTAGTATTATCTTTTCTCGCTACTGTCGACACTGGAGGTAATGAGAAAACATTTTTTATCATTCAATGTGAAAGGACATATTGGTTGTGTGTCATGAAGAAGATATAGGAATGTAACATATTTGAGATATACAGGAAAATCAGAGCAGATTAATTACACGGGTTCGTAGGAGTGAAGTGGGAAGTAGTCTTTGATAATGATTTCCTCTCAAATCGTACTTCCGTTAAAACTTTGCTCAACTCTTTATTTAATTCATAAAATTATATGTCTCCTTATCAATCTGTTCTTGTTAACAACAACTTGACACAAAATGTATATTATTTATCGCTAATTTGCAAATGAGGAACTTGTGTTAATAAATATTGAAAACTATGATTTAAACAAGAAATTTATTAAATTATTTATACAGGGTGATTCGTGAGGAGAGGGTCGTACTTTACCAAAAGATAGAAAACATTGAGGTGATCTGAAATCCCCAAAACAGTAATGGCTAAAGGGGTCCCATTTTCGAAATATTTTATATTTTTATGGAACAATATTCTTTTCGCCATATATCTGTAATGCGTAAGCGGAATCCAATGAAATTTTGTATTTTGATTACAGTAGTCATTCACCATCTAATGCCTGGAATATTAATAAAATATCAGGACCGGACCCAGAATAAAAATATTTTAAAATTTTTTCTAGAAAATAACACTCTCTATACTGTTTATAAAATATTTGACATTAAAATATTAATTTACACCTAGAAAGATACAACATCCCATAAATAAATCTTTTGGCACCAAACTCTGGTTTCAGCAATATTTAATTCATTGCAAGAGTAATTAATTGTTACAATCAACTAGTCTTGCCATTACATTTGTTTTAAAAGTTATGGCTACGTACTTTTTAATAATCAAATAGGTACCTCAAAAATCAGTCATATTGTAATTAAGAAGTGTCACGTCACCACTGTTGCTTTTGCTGGTTACAATATTGTCTTGCAATAATTCTAAATCATGCCGTTTACATACACGAGTATAGAATACGCAAATATGGTTTTTGTCTATGGATATTGCAATGGCTATGCAAAAGCTGCTGAAAGGGAATACAGACGCCGCGGCCGGTTTGGAAATCAACGTGTACCAGATTATAAAACATTTTATAGAGTGTTTAGACATCTTTCTGAAACTGGAACCGTTCCCTCAATCATGAAAATAGAACGTCCTGTTAGGCAGACCAGGCAAGAAAAAGATTTGATTTTAAATATGGTTGACCAGAACCCAAAAATCAGCACCAGAAGAATTGATCAACAATTAAATATTCCACAAACCAGAGTTTGGAGAACTATTAAAGGCAAACAAATGCATCCTTATCATATCCAAATTGTCCAACGATTGGTGCCAGGTGATTAAGTATTTCGGTTAATTTTTTGCCGCTGGATTTTATCCCATAGACGAACTATCTTAAGAGTATTATTTACCGATGAATCTCAATTTACCCGTGATGGTATGAATAATACTCGAAATTTTCATATTTGGAGTCACGAGAATCCCCGTGCAATAATCCAAAAGAATTCCCAACATAGATTTTCCGTAAATGTGTGGTGTGGGATGTTCAATAATAATCTCATAGATCTTTATATTTTTGAAGGTCGCTTAAATGGTGACAATTATTTAGATATTTTACAACATACCCTACTAAATTTATTAAATAATGTAAACACAAGAAGAATGCGGTTTCAACATGATGGAGCTACGCCGCATTTTTCGGTACGAGTCAGAAACTATCTGAATGAACAATATTCAAATAGGTGGATTGGTCGGGTTGGTCCCGTTGCATGGCCTCCGAGATCACCAGATCTCACACCACTTGATTATCTTTTGTGGGGCTATTTAAAAACTGAAGTATATGAAGAAGATGTAAATACCAGAGAACAGCTGATTGCAAGAATTGGGCATTTTTGCAATGAAATTAAAAGCAATTTAGAGATTGTTAGAAAAAGCATAAATGAACTGACAAGTCGATCAAGAAAATATATTGAATTTGGCGGTGGTCACTTTGAAAATAGACTGTGATTCAAAATAATTTAATTTGATTTAGTAAGTTTGACTGATTTCTTATGTTCTAATTAAATTTTTCATTTTTATTATTTATTATTTTGTTAAGTTTATTAATTACACATTCATTACAAAACATTTTTTTTGTTTCACCAGGTACATGTGATGAATTTTTATTCTCCCTATTTGCACTACCTTTTGCCAGTGCAGATAGGGAATAAAAGAAATAATATGTAGTTAATCCCTAGAGTGATTTTTTTCTCTCAATTTCTCATTTAAAGAAAAAAAATTTGAACCCTCAACAATTTTTTTTTTAATTTAAACAATGAAATGGTGTGAAGAGATTTTTTTGTGGGATGTTGTATGTTTCTAGGTGTAAATTAATATTTTAAAGTCAAATATTTTATGAACAGTATACAGAGTGTTATTTGTGTGTTAAAGAATATTCTTCCACTTCTGGCCGCTTTAGCCATTACTGTTTGGGGATTTAAGATCACCTCAATGTTTTCTATCTTTTGGTTAAGTACGACCCTCTCCTCACGAATCACCCTGTATAATATATTGGTTCAGTCAGCGGAGTGCTAAAATGACCAAAATCTCTAATTTGAGTACTAATTAATTGCTTTTGATGAAATCTTGTGCAATGTGTTTAAAATGACGTTAATAAAAAAATTTAAAAAAAGATTAGAGTTGGAAATGATCGGAAGGAATAGAAAACACCCCTTTTATCACGGGTTAGATACTTACCATTTACAGAGAACTATTGATATAGTTAACAGCTTCATTAGTTTTTATACAATGTTAAGTTTGTGAAGTTCTTCTTTTAACATTGGCAACCCAGTTGTACAGACATCTACAGAACAATTCGACACGCATCTATCCTCATTCAATAATATTATCGCGGATTCTTTAATTTTTCTTTTTTTGCTATCTGCCTCTTTTGATAAAATTTTTGCCGAGTCCCAGTTTATTCTATGTCCATTCTCCCAAGCGTGTTCGCAGATCTTGGACCTCTGAATTCATTTCATTTCTTATGTAAGTTTAACGTTCGCCCAATCTTACACTAAAAGGTCTGGATGACTCATCCACGTATAGTTTTTCGGATAATCCCCGCATAAATAAGGAATTAACGCTGTGTAACGTTTTTCAGGTTTTTGTCGTACCTAATTGTTATTTTTAATATTTATGAAAGTTTTATCGACAAAACCCCCAGGGTATTAGTTGTTTATAAGAACTTCCTTTATAAACCGCTTCTTATTGTTTAGTATTTCATCATTAGAAGAAATGATTTTGGCCCTATCTTACAAACATTTTACAACACCCTTCTTAACGTGCATCGACTGATTTGAATTGAAATTTAAATATCTGTTGGGATGTGTTGGCTTTCTATAAACACTTGTTTCAATTGTTAACAGATATTTAAATTTCAACTCAAATCAGTCGATGCACATTAAGAGGGGTGTTGTAAAATGTTTTTATGATAGGGCCAAAAATTTGATCGCAAGGCATATTTTTCCAACAGAAGTAATTGCAATAAAATGTTAATTGGGTTAATATATCATTATATAAGAATATACAAGAAAAATGAATTATCATTCTAACGACTCCCGGCAAAGATATGAATAAATCTGTGGATCAACTGTACAAAGTTTACTAAGCCATCTTCTGACACTTTTTCTGTATGATAAATTTTTTTATGAATTTTGTGATTAGTTCCACACTAAAGCTGAGACCTTTCTTTACATTTTATGTTATTTTCATTTTTCTATAGGCTCTGAATTGTAAGAATTATCGATTGATGAGCCCGGTCCTACGAAACTCCCGGAGAATTCTCATTTTTCGCGCATTTCTAAGCGGCTTAAAACTGTAAGTGGAAAACTCGATTTACCTTCTAAACGACTCAAGTAAGACAATAATTTGTAAAGACCTTTTTTGTAGAGAAGGAGACGAGCAACAACTTTTGTTGGAAACTTTTTTCTCTATTTTCATTATATTGGCCGCTAGAGCAAGAAAACCGAAAATCAAAAAGTTTTTCCAATTTTTTTTTAATTTTCCCGGAACTTGGAAGTGCAAAGAATGCATCGTCTCATTCTCCAAGTTACTACCTTCTTAAATCCCAGAGATGATGCTCTTATTAATTTTTGTTACCCTAAATGGCTAATTTGCCTGTATTATCAATAAACTAAGGAAAAATAGCAAATCATCACCAAATTAAAGGACTGAACAGGTTTTAAGAATTAACAAATTAAATTAAAAATTAAAAATGGGCGCCATCCACTTCCACACAAGCTGCCAGACGCCTATTTATTAAAGAATAGACCCGCTGAGAAATTCCTGGCATGTTCCTGATAATTTCGCACTCCATTGCTATATGTTCACGTACCTTTTCAAGACTTGTCACTGGAGTTGAGTAGACAAGGCTTTTAAAATAACACCAGACAAAATAGTCAAGAGGATTTAGGTCGAAGGATCGAGGAGGCCAAGCCACTGGTCCGTTTCTTTCAATCGATCTATTGGGATAAGCTACATTTAAATAATTTCGAACAACTATTATAAAATGGGGTGGTGCATCATCATGAATGAACCACATTGTCCTTCTGGTCTCATACGGCACATCCTCCAAGAGATCTCTTAAATTGTTTTTTTAAAAATCTGGATAATTTAACCCATCCAATCTATTAAACAAAAAAAAAAAAACAAAAAATGCGGTGTGAATTTTTGCAACTGTTAATCGAAAGATGACCTTCTGCCCACGGCACTTGTGAAAATGTGAAGAAAATGATGAATTCATTGAAAAATTCTATTTACGCAAGAAGACTGGAATAATTCTTTTAAGTTCAAATTTCTCGAGACTGGTTGGTCCTACGGCGTTAGAACAAGATAATTTTTATTGTGTATTTTTAGCCATGGAATCATATTCCGATAAGAAAATCACATAAAATTCACATAAAAAAAAATTGGGGGGAGAAGTAAGTCATCGCTTTCCAATTTTGTGCACCTCTGATTGAAGTTACCCTTGGTGGATAACATCAGATAATGACTTTCGTTAATGTCGAATCACGTACAAGAACTAGTCACTGTAGCTCTAAGAGTTCTTGAGATATTAAATAAAATATCAAATTGGGGTGCCCCCTTAAGAAGGCCGCAGCGCCTTAGGAGGGATTTCTGGACAGATGTTTATATGAACTATTTTTCGCATTCTTTTATGTAGAAGCAACTCTAGAAATTAATGACCGCATACCTAAAACACCCTGTATATTCATTATTGAAACATGAAAAATTGGCCAATGTAATTTACTTTTTTTTTGCTTTTAATTGCTTGATGGCTGTTATATCCGAGCTTTTCTTCTTATTGTGACGTGGGGAATAACGCTTGAATTTGGGCTGCAAACTTTTAGAACACCTGGTATGCCTACTAATGTTTCATTCTTACAACTTTCAAATTATGACAAATAACTTAAATTCCATTTTTAATTTTAGTTCGATATTTCCCGAAAATATTACGATGCAACTATACCTAATATACGTAATAATAAGTTCTAGGAAGATAATAGAAAGTTGTACAATGTACAAGAAAATAAAACCTAATATATTGGTTTCCTTTAAAAAATATATCAATCACCTCCAAACTCTTTTAAACCTGGCCGAAAGATTTTGCAGATCGAATTATTAACAGATTTTTCTCTAATTCCCTTCACATGTCATAACGGATTTACGGAAAAATTTACGTTCAATTTTGTTGAATCAATCAGGCTCTTTACATTCATAGTATAATTTGAACAGCTAAATAATACAGGATGGTCCCCGGCAGGCGGCGTTTGTACCATGTAGAAGACTTTAAATTTATTTATCAATAATATTTATCCCTCAAGACAGTTGGAGAGATGCTCTCAAAAATAAATAAGCAAAAAAGCATCCGCGTCTCATTTCAGTTGATGCCAAATTGTACCAGCCCATGATGTGTCTGTTATATCCTCACTTTTTATAATACTCTCCCTAAGGGATAACTAATCAAACTGTTATTTTATATTCCTATGGTAAAAATGTAATTTAACACTAGTTAATACATAAGAAGATCTCCAAACAGACGAGACGCCCCGAAATGTTAGTCTCTTGGGTCAACACTTGATTTGTTAATGAAGTTTTAAATATGCATATGATGTCAGTAAATTATTTTCCTCTACGAATTGCTTACTTATCATTGAGAATTTTAAACTAGAAAACGTTTTTCATAAGCATTGGCACATATATATACAGACTGTCTATTTTACGAGGGCCACACCAAATATCTCGCTTAATATCTATTGTAGAAGAATAAAGTTTTAGAAACAGTTATCCCATTTTTTGTGAGCTATATTTCAGTAAAAAGAAATTTGAAATCCATAGCCTACTTTATGAGATATATTACAAAACCTGAAAAATAGGAAAACCACAAACGGTTGTAGCTTCCTTATTTGGGGAGATACGAAAAAAGTTAAAGGAATGAAAGTTGACGGCAAAGACAATAAGAATAATAACGTGTAACAAAAAAATCGAAAAATGCAGTTGGCTTTGACATACGCTATTGTGCAAAAATGAAAAATACATATCTCAAAGTAGGCCATGACGCCATTAATTCCGTTATTTTTTTCTCATTCCAACGATATAAAACATGTCACAGAAATTTTAACCGATAGTGTCAATATTTAATATTTTACGAATACCACAATTCATATAATTGAATCGTAACAATCAGCTGTGCCATAATAGTAAAAATTCACTTTATAATAATTATAATTCCGTAATTTTTAAAGAAAACATAGAAAACTATAGACCAGTAGCATTACTCAGTACCATATCTAAGATTTTAGAAAAAATTATCTTCGATCAAATTATGTTTTTTCTAACATCTAATAATATCTTACATGAATCCCAACACGGTTTCAGGAAAAAGAGATCTACGCAATCAGCAGTGATACAGTTTATTAGTCGGCTATATGCAGCATTGGATGAAGGTAAAAGATCTTTTGGTCTTTTTATGGACTTAAGTAAGGCATTCGATTTAGTCGATCATGACTTACTTAAAGAAAAACTTAATTTATATGGTCTCAGGGGAAAAATTTCGGAGTGGCTAACATCTTATCTTCACGACAGAAATCAGATTGTGGATATTAATGGTGTATATTCAGATGTGACAAACGTTAACATAGGAGTCCTACAGGGCTCCATTTTAGGACCCTTGTTGTTCTTAATTTTTATTAATGATCTTCCTAACGTAGCTAGCTGTGAAAATTCTTTAACGATGTTTGCAGATGATAATACATATTTATACTCTGATTCAAATATAACCGAGGTAACTTTAAAAATGCAAAATATAATTGTAAAATTTAAAAAATGGTTTGATATGAACAAGTTGTGTTTAAATGAAACTAAAACTGTGTTTATGAATTTCTCATCACGGAATACATCAATGGATAAAAGTTATTTGTTAAAAGTTGAAGGAAAGTCCATTGCTCAAGTAGAGAATACAAAATTTCTTGGTATACATATAGATAACACCTTGAACTGGGACATGCATATAGATTATCTCTCGAAAAAGCTTGCATCGTTTTGTTACGCTTTGTACAGATTAAAAAATGTTAGTAATAACGCTACTTTGATATCTTTTTATCATGCCCAATTTGCATCTCGCTTACGTTATGGAATAATATTTTGGGGACTCTCGTGCCACTTCAACAGATTATTAAAATTCAAAAAAAGGCGATAAGAAACATTGTAGGAATATCCGCAAGAGTATCATGTAGAAATTATTTCAGAGATTTAAAGCTGTTAACACTTCCTTGTATATATATTTATGAAATTTTAATATACGTTAAAACTAACTTGGAGACATTTACAATTAATGGCGATTTTCACCATTATGAAACGAGACAAAGATCTATGTTGTCAATTCCTGCACATGGTTTGTCCGTATACGAGAAAAGTCCTATGTACGTAGGAATTAAATTTTATAACAAATTATTGCCAGAAATAAAATACATAGAAAATATCAACTTGTTCAAAAATAAACTTAAATCTTTTCTCCTTGACAAATGTTTTTATAGTACCCAAGAATATTTAGGATTTTAATTTCTCTTAACTCATTTTACATTGCACATGCCTTTTTTAATTGTTATTTTAATAAATATTGTATGTCTACTTTATATTTTATATTTTCTACAATGATTTTGTATTTTATTTATTTTATATTCTTTTAATATTTACCTTATTCACATTCTGTCTATACACTTTTATATTACTGTATCGTTATATTTTTATTATATATTTTTATGTAATTTTGCATTTTGTTCACTTGTAATGTTCTGACGTCTCCTATACCATGTTTTATGGTCTCCTGGAAAAATAAATAAATAAATAAATAAATAAATTTTAATTTAATACAAACCAATAAATATCTCATAAATAAAAATACAAGTACAAAACGAACATCCAAAGAAAAAAACGAAAAACTATGTATAACAGTACTACCTACTACTATATTGAAAAGAAATTGTGTGTATTTATTTTTCTAACTACAAATGCTCAAATTGTGCACCATGCATTCTGACACATAAACGTGCTCTACGAGACACGTCACTCATTACATTTTGGAGCATTTCAGGAGTAATTGCCTCACATGCGTTTCGAATTCTGGTTTTGATGTCCTCAATATTTTCAGGGGCAGTTTGAAATACCTTGTCTTTAATGTAACCCCAGACGAAAAATCCAAAGGAGTAATATCTGGTGATCGAGCTGGCCATAGAATGGGTTCATAGGTGCCTATCCAGCTATCTGGCACAACTTGATTTAAATAATTTGTACATATTACAGCAGTGTGAGGTGGAGCCCCATCTTGTTGAAAATATGAATAATTTAATCTTTCTGTCACTGTTAACTCATAAAGAAAATCTTAAAATTCGCTTTGCAGGAAATTAAGTTATCTACGAGCGGTTAATTTGCCATCATGAAAATAAGGTTCAATTACTTTAGTCCCTAAAAGACCCAACCAAACATTCGTAGAAAATCTTTCTTGGAAAGCAGTCTCTCTGCACCAATGTGTATTTTCTCGTGTCCACTTATATTGCATATTTCTATTGAAAAATCCATTATTAGAAAAATTTGATTCGTCCGACCAAAGAATTTTGCTACATATCAACGCGTCATTCCTTTTCCTATTTAATAACCATCTACAAAATCTTACTCTCCTTGGCTTATCTCCCTCATTTAAATGTTGAACTTTCCTCATTTTGTAGCATCGAAATCCGTTTTTTTTCAATATTTTGATTAACATAATTCATTACTCTATTCACTTTTCTTACATTATCCGCAACATGCGCTCGCCTTACTACTTTTTTTGAAAATGAACCGTGCGTTTTTAGATTTTGAACTAACTTCCTAAACATAGTTCGATTTGGCTGCGGAGCATCTGGAAATCTATCTCCGTAAACCGTGACTGCCATCTCAGCGTCAAAATTGCACTGACAATAAATGCTAATCATATCGAATTTGTTATTATTGGTGTACACCATAATTACTGATATAAAATTTGTCTTAGAACTCGACAACGCAACATACAACATATAACAGTGACAATCTGTCAAATTTATTAATAACTGTATACATTGTTTTTCACTAATTATGGCACAGCTGATTGTTACGATTCAATTATATGAATTGTGGTATTCGTAAAATATTAAATATTGACACTATCGGTTAAAATTTCTGTGACATGTTTTATATCGTTGGAATGAGAAAAAAATAACGAAATTAATGGCGTCATGGCCTACTTTGAGATATGTATTTTTCATTTTTGCACAATAGCGTATGTCAAAGCCAACTGCATTTTTCGATTTTTTTTGTTACACGTTATTATTCTTATTGTCTTTGCCGTCAACTTTCATTCCTTTAACTTTTTTCGTATCTCCTCAAATAAGGAAGCTATAACCGTTTGTGGTTTTCCTATTTTTCAGGTTTTTGTAATATATCTCATAAAGTAGGCTATGGATTTCAAATTTCTTTTTACTGAAATATAGCTCACAAAAAATGGGATAACTGTTTCTAAAACTTTATTCTTCTACAATAGATATTAAGCGAGATATTTGGTGTGGCCCTCGTAAAATAGACAGTCTGTATATATATTTTAACTCCTATTGTAGATATAGGCGAGTCTGCCTGGGGTAAAAAAGAGGTGATTTTACAAATTTTGTTTACCATTTGAGTTAGCAACGAATTCTTATAGGAAAAATTCCGCTGCACAAGATTTTCTTATGAAAATTGTCCTAAACCGCGAGCTCCGTGGTCAAATAATTGTTTGAACAAATTTTTTTCGTTTTTATTTAATAAAATAAAAACGGTTTGACGGATCCTAAGAAATCTTGATTCAATCGAAAGACATTTTCAATACGCGTCGTTTGGCTCAGGCACAACTCATTTTGTCTACCCGTTCATTTGTTATAGCCAAAATAAATTTCACAATTACAAATTGACTACTTCGAAACTAATGAGGTCAGGATACTGTTTTTTTTTCAAAATATATGCCTTTTATACCAAAGAATATACCATATTTTCTTTGGCCCGATATCTTCAATACTTTTTGAATGTTTAAACAATTGGCTTAATTTGTTAATTTGCAAATAACTCTTTTTTCGAAAATTTGGTCGACTTCAAACCAACTTTAAACGATAAATATTGATGTCGGACATAGCCCCCATAGAAGTCTGTATGAATGCAACTTTTTGCTTTTGTTTATTTAAAGTTTAAATAATTTTTTCAAATTACCAAATGGAATATCTCTGCTCTGGGTAAGCGTATAGAAATAGGGTTTTGTGCATATGAAAGTGCTTGCAAAAAGGAAAATTTTGAGACCAGAAAGCCCTTGATCGGATAACCGGAATCGGAAATAAAAGTGACATTGCGTGAGAGGCTCTAATTTGTTTAACAACTTCTTGGACAGGAGGGGCAAATGAAAGATAACAAGTCTGTCCATCAACCACAAAAAGTTCTACAAAAAACGTTCAGTGTCTGCAGAGTTATACGCGATTTTGACCCTTAAAAAATCTCTCTCGCAACATAGTAAGTTTTGACGCGCAATGGGGTGGCGGGTTCGATCCTCGGTGTGGGTAATTTTTTTTATTGTCAAATTCACTTTTTTTTCGTGCAATAAAATATTTCTTATAATAAAATAATTTTTAAATTGTAAAAAACGCTATAAATAATTATTATACTCTTCGCAAATACAAAAAGAAGAGTATATTGCATTCGATCGGCACATTTCTAAAACCGGTAATATTGATCGTAGAGAAACAAATTTCATATCACTGTTTTGGTGATCAAATTCTGAACGACTTTTAACATGTCCGTCCGTCTGTCCGTTTGTCTGTCTGTCTGTCCGTCCGTCCGTCCGTCCGTCCGTCCGTCCGTCCGTCTGTCTGTCTGTCTGTCCGTCTAAAAAAGTTATACATTCTTGAAATTAAAAGAAATTATTTTGTAATTAAACAAAAAAATTTTTGAAAGTGATATCGTTTACAAAAAAAACTGCGAAGAGTATCCTATAGAATGTGCAACAATTATATAACAAGTGTAGTAAATCGACGAAGAGTATAATGGTTAGCTTGTTTATTCTTCATTAAATCCGTAACTCTCGAGCTGATGCTGTGCACCTGATTTGTATGCTCTACATTTCTTATAGTCGAAATCATGGAACGGTGGAATACTCTAATAGTTATTAGCGTTAATAGTTATTAATTATAAATACTTGTAATTAAAACAATAAAATAATAATGCCATTAAAATAGATAAATCTTTTAATTATGTTTCATTTACAAATAACAAAGTGTGTGTTTTTTTCACGAGACGTGAACTTTTTTCATTATAAGAAAAAAGTGAAAAAAATATTGTTTCTTTTTTATTTTTGGTCTTTTTTCTACAAGCAGTCCCTCAAATAAAGTAAAACAAGCCTTCCTTTCACAAGAAGTAGTAAAAAAAAAACAAAAACTACCGACAAACCCTCGTAGGACAAGAACAATCATATGTTTGTTGCAAGATAGCCATTTATTTAATGAAAATTGCAAAAAAAAAAATATTTACCACGTTTTTATGAATTTCTCAGAAAGTAAAGATATTTATTATCATAAAAAATACTTGGTTACACGAAGAAAATGCAAATTTGATGAAAAAAATAATTGCCCACATCAAGGATCGAACCTGCCCTGCCACCCCATTGCGTGTCAAATCTTACTATTTTCACCTTGCGGAAGAGATCTTGTTAAGGGTCAAAAACGCGTGTAACTCTTCACGGATTGGATGTATTTTGTAGAACTTTTTGTGGTTGATGGAAAAACTTGTTAGCTTTCATTTGCACCGAACCTCCTGTCCAAAAAGTTGTTAATAAACAAATTAGAGTCTCTCACGCAATGTCACTTTTATTTCCGGTTCCGGTAATCCGATCGAGGTCTTTCTTGTCTTAAAATTTTCCTTTTTGCAAGCACTTTCATATGCACAAAACCCCCTTTCGATACGCTTACCCAGAGTCGAGATATCCCATCTGGTAATTTGCTAAATTAATTTCAACTTTAAATAAACAAAAGCAAAAACTCGCATTCGTGCAGACTTCTATGGGGGTTATGCCCGACATCAATATGTATCGTTTAAAATTGGCTTGAAGTCGATCAAACTGTCAAAAAAAAGTTATTTGCCAATTAACAAATTATGCCAATTGTTTAAACAATTAAAAAGCATTGAAGATATCGGGCCAAAAAATATGGTATATTCTTTGGTATAAATGGCATATATTTTGAAAAAAACAATATCCTGACCTCATTAGTTTCGAAGTAATCAATTTGTTAATTATGAAATTTATTTTGGCTATAACAAATGAACGGGTTCACAAAATGTGCCTTAATTTGAACCTGATGCCAAACGACGCGTATTGAAAATATCTTTCGATTGTATCAAGATCTTTTCGGATCCGTCAAACCGTTTTCATTTTATTAAATAAAAACGAAAAAAATTTTGTTTAAACAATTATTTGACCATGAAGCTCGCGGTTTAGGAACATTTTTCATAAGAAAATCTTGTTCAGCGGAATTTTTCCTATAAGAATCCGTGGCTAACTCAAATGGTCTAGAAAATTTATGGGAAAAATCCCAGGCAGACTCGCATAATATTATCAATTGAAATATTGTTATTAATTCAGTAATATTACGGTCCAAATTGCGATATATCCAACAAAATTCATAAAGTTTTGAAAATTGGTGGAAATAATCAGGACAGCATATGTAATAATAAACCGAAAAGTTCTCACCCCTAAATTGTGTGCTTCACCCCCTACGACATAGTATTCACCCCAATTTTCGCTTTTTTAAAATTATCCATGAAGTGGTGCATTTTACGACAAAAATACCTATGTACAAAAGTGTTCTACAGGAAATTCTCTACAAAAAAGGTTTTTAGACCATTTCTCCTCAAACGAATAGTACGTTGATAAATCAGGGCCGTAATTAGCGCAAGTCATATAATTCGTTATCTATTTACCATCACCGAAATGTTCGGTGTTACTATACAGCACATCATTCCGCACTTCCATAGGTCATTGCCCTTTGTGAATGCAATCAATGTATTTAATAAAAGAAGTGATTTACAACAAATTGTACAAACTTTCAACAATGAGGAAGCTACTCATGTAGAAATTGCAAACATGGGAGAGCGGCAGAAAAAAGTCTAGATGAATACAGATTTGTGTCTTTTAACAGACTAGTTGGTAAAGCCAGCAACACTATGTTGTCAAAACTTCCACCAACTTCTGCTGCCGCTCGGCAACACTGTTATCGAGTTTTTCACCAAATTCAAACATGGAAAAACGTGACGCTCAAAGCTACCGATTGGGGGTGGAAAAAAGTTGGCGGTATATTAATCCCAATAATGACTAAAAAGAATCAACTCCCGAATCTGTTTTAACGCTTATTTCATGTTCATGTAAATTAGGGTGCGAATACAGGTGTAGTTGCAGAAGAGCAGGCTTGCGTTGCTCTACAATGTGTTATCATTGCCATGGACAATCATGCTTGACTGTTGAATCTGTGGAAGACGACCAAGATATATAATTAACATTTGATAATTAGTGGATTAGGCCTACAGGGGATACCACTTAAAAAAAAAACGCGCCAAGTACTTTACTTCTAGGGTGGTGTGGAAATAAGTACAACACGGTTTTTTATAGAGGTGAGGGGGTGGAAGTTGTATATTTATTAAAATTGTAAATAAATTTTAGTGCCTACTGCTATTTTAAGCGTTAAACGTTAAACTTTAAGGTAGATCGTACTGTAGAGAGTGCTAGTCGGAACCAACCCTTATGTTTGCGCCATATTTCCCACGTTATTATTAATTTTAGGAAAAAAGTGGTAAAAACCTTTTTGATAGAGAATTTTCCAAGGAACAATTTTGTATATAGGTATTTTTGTCGAAAATTACACCGTTGCCGAGATAATCTAGAAAAATTCAAAATGGGGGTAGAAAGGACGTCCTGGGGGATGAAGCACACTATTTAGGGATGGGAACTTTTTGGTTTAATAATCCTTATGCTATTCCCAACATACCCACCAATTTTCAAAACTTTATGAATTTTGTCGGAATAAAAACGTAATATTCCTGAACTATATTGTAAATTGCGTTAATTTGTAAAATATATGTTTATCACGTATTCTTTTATTCATAATTTCATAGATAGATAGTCTTTATTTCACCACTATACGTACATATATGAACATTTGCAGCAAGTCAGGGAAGTACAGAAAACAACAGATATTTTCATACACAGTAAATTTGTAAAATACAGACACCTTATGTATAAGTGCATATAACATTTGGATAAAAAAAGAAACAATGCATTTTTAAAACACAACAACATTGACATACAGAGACCTAAATTAGTATAAATACAAAAATATACAAATACGAAAATATGTGAGAGCATTCAGCAGATATGAGCATTCAAATACTCAAGTGAAGATATAAGGGTGTTTTAAAAAATTCATCATTGCTTTAGAATGACATTTTTTACATTCTTTTTGAAGAACAATAAGCAGAGGCGCGTTTAGGCCTAGGCGCACTAGGCGCGCGCCTAGGGCCCCACTTTTCCAGGGGCCCCCATTTCCCGATTTATTGAGGTAAAGAAACGATGTAAAAAATGTATTTCTTTGTTATGTCGTTATTTATTTTCGCCTTACCGATAGCAATAATGATAATTAAAACTATCATGAAATACATTTCTTCCCTTTTCCATATCATCCTCATTAGATCTCAATTACAGCAAAAATAAAAACATAAGAAGGGTTCACGCGAGTATGTGTTCACGTACATTTGTCGTTTATTTACATTTCATATCATTTGAATTTGTGAATTTCAAATCATTTTATAGTTCTTCCTTTCGATTTCAATTTTTTTCATATTTCAACGTAGAAGTCTATGGGACTTTATTGTTTGTATTTATCGTGTTTTAATTTTTTTAATCTTCATTCACTGTATCACACTGAAAAAAATATGTTCGCAATATTAATGAATCAGTTCATCGACTGAAAAGTGATGAATCCATTTATTAATATAATGTACGTTTACATAGTAACAATAAATGAGTACATTGTATTAATGAACATATACATTATATCAATAAACAGATTCATAAATTCTCAATGAACTTTCATTCATTGATTTTTGGAACACATTTTTTTATTGTATTAAAAAAAGATGCAATCAATTAACAGACCAATTTGGCAATTCCTCAGACGTATATTTAACTTTCGGCAGTCGGCACGTGCCAGATGACGAATCAGCTTTTCGGTATATTTCACATTAATGAAAATAAATCTACTGATGATGATGATGCGAAAATTCAAGGCCTGAGACAGAACAATCTAGAAAACCCGAGAAAATAAGTGAGAAAATTTTGATTATGAAACCAGTGATGAAAACTGCGAAAAGGAAGAACCATTAGGAAACGATTCTGGTGAATCTGGCGATGATGAGAAATAGATAGATAGATAGAAAAAGAATCTGAAGACGAAGAAAATTTGGAAAAAGAGTATATAGATGCAAAACAAGCTAAAAATCAGTGCATTGCAATGATCAATGCATTAGTATCAACTTATAGAGACGACATAAATTCCGAGCTATCTCCTGATAACTTGCATCAATTTTTGATACATGCCGGCTTAAACCGCCTGCTGAAATGTATAAAGGACCCCGCAGTATTTAATGGTAAAAATGGGTTTCAGTCGATTGTTCTGAAACTTGGGGAAAATGTACTCCTGGGTCCCCTGATTAAAATTCATTTTGACCACCAAAATTATTATTATTAAAATTATTTTTGTCTAAGAAATTCTGAAAACCGGTAGAAGCGTTCTTTGAACAAAAATAAGCATCCTTTGTTTCTTTGTGTTTAGCTTCAAAGTGCTTCCTTTTCCCATAAAAAAATTACAAAAAAATATTTATTTTGTTTGTTATTTTTTTCCGGCAGAAGGAAGCACTTTGAAAAAAAAAACGCCAAGAGACAGAAGATGCTTATTTTTCTCCAAAAAGTGAGCCTGAATATTTTCAAATTTTTTATGGGACATTTACGTAGACCTTCGAAGATGTTCAGTTTCAATCGCCTCTAGATCAAAAAACCGAATTCGGTTGGACTGGTGGTCAAAGAGAATTTTAATCAGGGGGCACAGGAGAACATTTTTCCTAAGTTTCAGAACAATCCACTGAAACCCATTTTTACTATAAAAAACTGCGGGGTCCTTTATTCTCAATGTGTTTCAGGCGACATTTTTTAATGTTAAAACCCTTTTGCGTATTTACTTGACCATTCCGGTTAGCAATGCCTCATGCAAACGCACTTTTTCGGGTCTCAAAAGAATTAAGAACAACCTACGAAGTACTTCGGGGTAACAACGACTTCAAAATTGGTCTGTTCTGTATATTGAATCAGAGGAAACACAAAACTTTGATTTCAAACGTTTAAATTGACAAGTTTGCTAACATAGAAAGCCTGAAAAAAATAATATGATAATACGTATTTGTAAAAATATACTTGCCTTCAAATATTTAGATCTATTATTTTCTTAATCGAGGGGCCCTCAAATCTCACAGCGCCTAGGGGCCCAATTTATCTAAACGCGCCCCTGACAATAAGTTTAGTTGATTTATATCAGATATGGTAAATGAGTATACAAATTTAGATTAGGAGAATTTTTGGCGCTTAGAGTTAACCTAAGAAGTCCAGCGGCACGTGTGTGCACACGTTAAGCAGACTGGATAGAGAGTCTGAACACACTCCTGTGAATCTCCACAAGATTATAAAACATAAATAGTAAAGACAGAGGCATAATGCCCAGTTTAATAAAAGCAGGTTCACAGTAATCCTTAAACCCAGCACTACGAGTATTCTTATAACCTTCTTTGATTGATGAACAACCTTTGATGCGTGGTAGGAGTTACCCCATAGGAGGACTGCGTAGAAAAGTCTAGGGTGGAAAAGGGTAAAATAAGCACTTTTTAGGGTGCCGAATATTTTTTAATTTTCTGATGAGGGAGATAGTGGATGAGAGCCTTCTATTTACTGGTCAATATGGTTTACCCAGGTAAGGTTGTCATTTAGGCACATATTTATATACCTAGGAGCGCATTTTGATACATTTTTAAATGAAGATATTATAAGTCTCTGAGTTTTCTCCTGATTGAGAGTTAGTTTATTTAAAGGGAACCAGTTTTATGCCTCGAGTTCTATGTCAGAGCTTAGTTGAATCAGATTAGCAATGTCGTGGTCAGAACACAAGAGAATGGTATCAAAACAATGTTGATTTAGTAGGCAATGTAAATTGCGGAAATATTTAATAAATTAATATAGATTAAAAATAACAACGGCCTAAATACAACGGCCTGGGGTACACCATGAGTAGTATCTAGAAAATCGGACATGTTTGTCCATTAGAATAAAATCAGTAAAATGTTATACAGTTTCTAAGGATTGTCTTATTATTATAAACAACCCAGTAAACACACATACATTAAAGGCACAGACAAATAAACAAGAAATTCCAGAAATCATGTATTTTGAACCGCTGAACACAAATTTCCATATTGCGAGATTTCAAACCATTTTTTCTTAAATCGAAAAAAAATCTTATTTAATGCTCGGAGGAGGCGGCTTGTGTGAGATCTTTACTTCAGTACATTTTAATCGCAAATTTTGGAAAGAAATGTACTTTTTTGGTAAGAAATAAATTGCGAAATTTGTTTGAGGTGCATCTGATATTGCTCAAATTTGGAGATCATTTTTTTGGTATAGTTCTCTTCATTTCTTAAGGCACATAAAAAGTGTCGGCGCCTTTGGCTTTACGGTAAAAATCAAATACCCCGACATTTTTTATTTGCTTTAAATATATGAAAAGAACTATATGTCGAAGAAATCTGGAAGCGAGACAAAAAAAATCGAAATTCGTTTTTCACAAGCATAAAGAATCACTAATGTACATGCCCTTATTGAACGAACTAATTGGTCATGACATCCAATTGACCAGACGAGAATTTCTAAAAGTCATGACCAAGCCCTCGGAAATAGCGGGCATTATCAGGACCCTACCAAACGACAAAGCTCCGGGGAAAGACGCTATCGAATACAAGCTACTCAAGCATCTACCGAGGAAAGGCATTGTGCAACTGACGTACATTGTAAACGCGATCCTACGGCTACAACACTGGCCCAGCCAGTGGAAGTGTGCCGTGGTCGTGCCGATCCCAAAGCCGAACAAAAACTCGAAGCTCGTCGGCAGTTATCGACCAATCTCGTTACTGTCGACGATCTCCAAGTTGGTTGAGAAGGTCATCCTGGTCAGGCTTAACACTGCCCAGGATGAACTTCACATCGACGACGAGTGTCAATTCGGCTTCAGGAAAGGCAGGAGCACGACGCATCAGGTCGTTAGGATCGTAAATGACGTCAAAGTACAATGCAACCTCGGTAAAAGCACCGCCATGGTGCTCCTAGATGTTGAGAAAGCCTTCGATACCGTCTGGATACCGGGACTTATACACAAACTAAACATACTAGACTTCCCTACACACATAACCAAACTGATTCACTCTTTCCTGACAGACAGGTCGCTGCAGGTCAGAGTTGAAGTCGATCAAACTGTCAAAAAAAAGTTATTTGCCAATTAACAAATTATGCCAATTGTTTAAACAATTAAAAAGCATTGAAGATATCGGGCCAAAAAATATGGTATATTCTTTGGTATAAATGGCATATATTTTGAAAAAAACAATATCCTGACATCATTAGTTTCGAAGTAATCAATTTGTTAATTATGAAATTTATTTTGGCTATAACAAATGAACGGGTTCACAAAATGTGCCTTAATTTGAACCTGATGCCAAACGACGCGTATTGAAAATATCTTTCGATTGTATCAAGATCTTTTCGGATCCGTCAAACCGTTTTCATTTTATTAAATAAAAACGAAAAAAATTTTGTTTAAACAATTATTTGACCATGAAGCTCGCGGTTTAGGAACATTTTTCATAAGAAAATCTTGTTCAGCGGAATTTTTCCTATAAGAATCCGTGGCTAACTCAAATGGTCTAGAAAATTTATGGGAAAAATCCCAGGCAGACTCGCATAATATTATCAATTGAAATATTGTTATTAATTCAGTAATATTACGGTCCAAATTGCGATATATCCAACAAAATTCATAAAGTTTTGAAAATTGGTGGAAATAATCAGGACAGCATATGTAATAATAAACCGAAAAGTTCTCACCCCTAAATTGTGTGCTTCACCCCCTACGACATAGTATTCACCCCAATTTTCGCTTTTTTAAAATTATCCATGAAGTGGTGCATTTTACGACAAAAATACCTATGTACAAAAGTGTTCTACAGGAAATTCTCTACAAAAAAGGTTTTTAGACCATTTCTCCTCAAACGAATAGTACGTTGATAAATCAGGGCCGTAATTAGCGCAAGTCATATAATTCGTTATCTATTTACCATCACCGAAATGTTCGGTGTTACTATACAGCACATCATTCCGCACTTCCATAGGTCATTGCCCTTTGTGAATGCAATCAATGTATTTAATAAAAGAAGTGATTTACAACAAATTGTACAAACTTTCAACAATGAGGAAGCTACTCATGTAGAAATTGCAAACATGGGAGAGCGGCAGAAAAAAGTCTAGATGAATACAGATTTGTGTCTTTTAACAGACTAGTTGGTAAAGCCAGCAACACTATGTTGTCAAAACTTCCACCAACTTCTGCTGCCGCTCGGCAACACTGTTATCGAGTTTTTCACCAAATTCAAACATGGAAAAACGTGACGCTCAAAGCTACCGATTGGGGGTGGAAAAAAGTTGGCGGTATATTAATCCCAATAATGACTAAAAAGAATCAACTCCCGAATCTGTTTTAACGCTTATTTCATGTTCATGTAAATTAGGGTGCGAATACAGGTGTAGTTGCAGAAGAGCAGGCTTGCGTTGCTCTACAATGTGTTATCATTGCCATGGACAATCATGCTTGACTGTTGAATCTGTGGAAGACGACCAAGATATATAATTAACATTTGATAATTAGTGGATTAGGCCTACAGGGGATACCACTTAAAAAAAAAAACGCGCCAAGTACTTTACTTCTAGGGTGGTGTGGAAATAAGTACAACACGGTTTTTTATAGAGGTGAGGGGGTGGAAGTTGTATATTTATTAAAATTGTAAATAAATTTTAGTGCCTACTGCTATTTTAAGCGTTAAACGTTAAACTTTAAGGTAGATCGTACTGTAGAGAGTGCTAGTCGGAACCAACCCTTATGTTTGCGCCATATTTCCCACGTTATTATTAATTTTAGGAAAAAAGTGGTAAAAACCTTTTTGATAGAGAATTTTCCAAGGAACAATTTTGTATATAGGTATTTTTGTCGAAAATTACACCGTTGCCGAGATAATCTAGAAAAATTCAAAATGGGGGTAGAAAGGACGTCCTGGGGGATGAAGCACACTATTTAGGGATGGGAACTTTTTGGTTTAATAATCCTTATGCTATTCCCAACATACCCACCAATTTTCAAAACTTTATGAATTTTGTCGGAATAAAAACGTAATATTCCTGAACTATATTGTAAATTGCGTTAATTTGTAAAATATATGTTTATCACGTATTCTTTTATTCATAATTTCATAGATAGATAGTCTTTATTTCACCACTATACGTACATATATGAACATTTGCAGCAAGTCAGGGAAGTACAGAAAACAACAGATATTTTCATACACAGTAAATTTGTAAAATACAGACACCTTATGTATAAGTGCATATAACATTTGGATAAAAAAAGAAACAATGCATTTTTAAAACACAACAACATTGACATACAGAGACCTAAATTAGTATAAATACAAAAATATACAAATACGAAAATATGTGAGAGCATTCAGCAGATATGAGCATTCAAATACTCAAGTGAAGATATAAGGGTGTTTTAAAAAATTCATCATTGCTTTAGAATGACATTTTTTACATTCTTTTTGAAGAACAATAAGCAGAGGCGCGTTTAGGCCTAGGCGCACTAGGCGCGCGCCTAGGGCCCCACTTTTCCAGGGGCCCCCATTTCCCGATTTATTGAGGTAAAGAAACGATGTAAAAAATGTATTTCTTTGTTATGTCGTTATTTATTTTCGCCTTACCGATAGCAATAATGATAATTAAAACTATCATGAAATACATTTCTTCCCTTTTCCATATCATCCTCATTAGATCTCAATTACAGCAAAAATAAAAACATAAGAAGGGTTCACGCGAGTATGTGTTCACGTACATTTGTCGTTTATTTACATTTCATATCATTTGAATTTGTGAATTTCAAATCATTTTATAGTTCTTCCTTTCGATTTCAATTTTTTTCATATTTCAACGTAGAAGTCTATGGGACTTTATTGTTTGTATTTATCGTGTTTTAATTTTTTTAATCTTCATTCACTGTATCACACTGAAAAAAATATGTTCGCAATATTAATGAATCAGTTCATCGACTGAAAAGTGATGAATCCATTTATTAATATAATGTACGTTTACATAGTAACAATAAATGAGTACATTGTATTAATGAACATATACATTATATCAATAAACAGATTCATAAATTCTCAATGAACTTTCATTCATTGATTTTTGGAACACATTTTTTTATTGTATTAAAAAAAGATGCAATCAATTAACAGACCAATTTGGCAATTCCTCAGACGTATATTTAACTTTCGGCAGTCGGCACGTGCCAGATGACGAATCAGCTTTTCGGTATATTTCACATTAATGAAAATAAATCTACTGATGATGATGATGCGAAAATTCAAGGCCTGAGACAGAACAATCTAGAAAACCCGAGAAAATAAGTGAGAAAATTTTGATTATGAAACCAGTGATGAAAACTGCGAAAAGGAAGAACCATTAGGAAACGATTCTGGTGAATCTGGCGATGATGAGAAATAGATAGATAGATAGAAAAAGAATCTGAAGACGAAGAAAATTTGGAAAAAGAGTATATAGATGCAAAACAAGCTAAAAATCAGTGCATTGCAATGATCAATGCATTAGTATCAACTTATAGAGACGACATAAATTCCGAGCTATCTCCTGATAACTTGCATCAATTTTTGATACATGCCGGCTTAAACCGCCTGCTGAAATGTATAAAGGACCCCGCAGTATTTAATGGTAAAAATGGGTTTCAGTCGATTGTTCTGAAACTTGGGGAAAATGTACTCCTGGGTCCCCTGATTAAAATTCATTTTGACCACCAAAATTATTATTATTAAAATTATTTTTGTCTAAGAAATTCTGAAAACCGGTAGAAGCGTTCTTTGAACAAAAATAAGCATCCTTTGTTTCTTTGTGTTTAGCTTCAAAGTGCTTCCTTTTCCCATAAAAAAATTACAAAAAAATATTTATTTTGTTTGTTATTTTTTTCCGGCAGAAGGAAGCACTTTGAAAAAAAAAACGCCAAGAGACAGAAGATGCTTATTTTTCTCCAAAAAGTGAGCCTGAATATTTTCAAATTTTTTATGGGACATTTACGTAGACCTTCGAAGATGTTCAGTTTCAATCGCCTCTAGATCAAAAAACCGAATTCGGTTGGACTGGTGGTCAAAGAGAATTTTAATCAGGGGGCACAGGAGAACATTTTTCCTAAGTTTCAGAACAATCCACTGAAACCCATTTTTACTATAAAAAACTGCGGGGTCCTTTATTCTCAATGTGTTTCAGGCGACATTTTTTAATGTTAAAACCCTTTTGCGTATTTACTTGACCATTCCGGTTAGCAATGCCTCATGCAAACGCACTTTTTCGGGTCTCAAAAGAATTAAGAACAACCTACGAAGTACTTCGGGGTAACAACGACTTCAAAATTGGTCTGTTCTGTATATTGAATCAGAGGAAACACAAAACTTTGATTTCAAACGTTTAAATTGACAAGTTTGCTAACATAGAAAGCCTGAAAAAAATAATATGATAATACGTATTTGTAAAAATATACTTGCCTTCAAATATTTAGATCTATTATTTTCTTAATCGAGGGGCCCTCAAATCTCACAGCGCCTAGGGGCCCAATTTATCTAAACGCGCCCCTGACAATAAGTTTAGTTGATTTATATCAGATATGGTAAATGAGTATACAAATTTAGATTAGGAGAATTTTTGGCGCTTAGAGTTAACCTAAGAAGTCCAGCGGCACGTGTGTGCACACGTTAAGCAGACTGGATAGAGAGTCTGAACACACTCCTGTGAATCTCCACAAGATTATAAAACATAAATAGTAAAGACAGAGGCATAATGCCCAGTTTAATAAAAGCAGGTTCACAGTAATCCTTAAACCCAGCACTACGAGTATTCTTATAACCTTCTTTGATTGATGAACAACCTTTGATGCGTGGTAGGAGTTACCCCATAGGAGGACTGCGTAGAAAAGTCTAGGGTGGAAAAGGGTAAAATAAGCACTTTTTAGGGTGCCGAATATTTTTTAATTTTCTGATGAGGGAGATAGTGGATGAGAGCCTTCTATTTACTGGTCAATATGGTTTACCCAGGTAAGGTTGTCATTTAGGCACATATTTATATACCTAGGAGCGCATTTTGATACATTTTTAAATGAAGATATTATAAGTCTCTGAGTTTTCTCCTGATTGAGAGTTAGTTTATTTAAAGGGAACCAGTTTTATGCCTCGAGTTCTATGTCAGAGCTTAGTTGAATCAGATTAGCAATGTCGTGGTCAGAACACAAGAGAATGGTATCAAAACAATGTTGATTTAGTAGGCAATGTAAATTGCGGAAATATTTAATAAATTAATATAGATTAAAAATAACAACGGCCTAAATACAACGGCCTGGGGTACACCATGAGTAGTATCTAGAAAATCGGACATGTTTGTCCATTAGAATAAAATCAGTAAAATGTTATACAGTTTCTAAGGATTGTCTTATTATTATAAACAACCCAGTAAACACACATACATTAAAGGCACAGACAAATAAACAAGAAATTCCAGAAATCATGTATTTTGAACCGCTGAACACAAATTTCCATATTGCGAGATTTCAAACCATTTTTTCTTAAATCGAAAAAAAATCTTATTTAATGCCTAAATAAAAAATCGCACACGGGTCTCCACTTCAGAATTGTTAAAAAAATACGAATTAATTATTCCATTTTGAAATAAATTCTTATAAGACTCTTTTATAGGATCCCAAAATGGGTCATTTTTGAGATCCTATAAAAGGGTCCTATAAAGGATTAATTCAAGAAGGGTTATTATGTCATGTTCGCTAGGCAACTCGGAGGAGGCGGCTTGTGTGAGATCTTTACTTCAGTACATTTTAATCGCAAATTTTGGAAAGAAATGTACTTTTTTGGTAAGAAATAAATTGCGAAATTTGTTTGAGGTGCATCTGATATTGCTCAAATTTGGAGATCATTTTTTTGGTATAGTTCTCTTCATTTCTTAAGGCACATAAAAAGTGTCGGCGCCTTTGGCTTTACGGTAAAAATCAAATACCCCGACATTTTTTATTTGCTTTAAATATATGAAAAGAACTATATGTCGAAGAAATCTGGAAGCGAGACAAAAAAAATCGAAATTCGTTTTTCACAAGCATAAAGAATCACTAATGTACATGCCCTTATTGAACGAACTAATTGGTCATGACATCCAATTGACCAGACGAGAATTTCTAAAAGTCATGACCAAGCCCTCGGAAATAGCGGGCATTATCAGGACCCTACCAAACGACAAAGCTCCGGGGAAAGACGCTATCGAATACAAGCTACTCAAGCATCTACCGAGGAAAGGCATTGTGCAACTGACGTACATTGTAAACGCGATCCTACGGCTACAACACTGGCCCAGCCAGTGGAAGTGTGCCGTGGTCGTGCCGATCCCAAAGCCGAACAAAAACTCGAAGCTCGTCGGCAGTTATCGACCAATCTCGTTACTGTCGACGATCTCCAAGTTGGTTGAGAAGGTCATCCTGGTCAGGCTTAACACTGCCCAGGATGAACTTCACATCGACGACGAGTGTCAATTCGGCTTCAGGAAAGGCAGGAGCACGACGCATCAGGTCGTTAGGATCGTAAATGACGTCAAAGTACAATGCAACCTCGGTAAAAGCACCGCCATGGTGCTCCTAGATGTTGAGAAAGCCTTCGATACCGTCTGGATACCGGGACTTATACACAAACTAAACATACTAGACTTCCCTACACACATAACCAAACTGATTCACTCTTTCCTGACAGACAGGTCGCTGCAGGTCAGAGTGAACAATAAACTCTCAACACGGCGGGATATTCGCGCGGGCGTCCCCCAGGGGTCGTGCCTATCACCTAAGTTGTACAATCTCTATGTATCAGACTTCCCGGAATTCCCGAATACTAAACTTGTCAAGTACGCTGACGACACAGCCATGTATGTGCATTCGCACAACGCCCAAGCAGCGAATATGCTGCTGAAGGCACACATGGCTCGTGCCACAGCGTATTACGACAAGTGGAAGATTCGGGTCAACATCGAGAAGTCTGAGACCGTACTCTTCACGCGCCGAGCTACAGAAAATCGTATTTTAACGCCAATTTCGATCAGGGGTCAAGAAATTCCAATTAAAAGGTGCGTGAAGTATCTGGGGGTACATCTGGACAGACGGCAGACCTTCAACATACACACTAACGAGACAGTACGAAAGGTCTACTCCATGTCCAGGAGTCTGTATCCGCTCCTGGCAAGGGGTAGCGGATTAAATAGGACAAATAAAAAATTATTGTACACAATGGTGATCAGGCCGGCCATCACATACGCGGCACCGGTGTGGTGCAGCATCCCGGTCACGACAATGAAAAAACTCCAAGTCCTGGAGCACAAATTTATGCGCCTCATCTCTGATTCGGGCAGATACACCTCCCTCAGAGATTTATATGATCGTTGTAACGACATAACACCACTAGCGGACTTCATCCGGGACACATCACAAAAATTCTACGAGTTTCGACTGGGTGACAGTCCGCTTACACGCAACATTACCCAAATAAGAATGCATAATGCCCCATTCCAAATTAAACACCCATTACCATACCAGGCGTTGCCTATCTTTCGGCAACCTCTATAGCCACACTCTATCCTACCAAAACTTCCAACTATCATACACTTTTCACCACCATATCTTTTATTCTGTATTTATCTCTTTCCTTCTTCTTGTTTGTCATATGTTTGTATTTTTGTAATTTTTGTTATTCTGTACTTTTTTGTTGAAAAATTCAATTTAGACCGATAAATCTTTGTAAAAATTCTAACTATTTTAAACTCAATTTTCCTTTCCTAAAACCAAAAATTCCCAACGGCGAGCAGACTGTTGGGGTAACTTGTTTAAATGGAGCTTTTCCAATTGAGTTCGTCTCCATCTAAGCAACAAAATTTTTAAAAGTGTTTTTCCATAAAATAGATTAAGGTTTTTATTCATTCTTTATAATTAAGTTTTTAATATGTTCAAATTCATTGATAATTTTAAGCCGCCACAGGCGGCAGGAGTTTTATCTCATTTTAACAATTTTATTGAGCCAAACCGGTCACGACCCGTCCAACCGCACTAACACCACGGCGCTGCGCGACGTGGTTGTACGGTTGGCTCCGGGTCATGATCCGGGGAAGCATTAATTGTATAAAAAAAGCAAATAAATATGTTGATGATGATGATGATGCTTGCGACCGCGGAGTCCCGGGTTCGAATCCTGGCCAGGGTATGGATGTTGGTGGCGTTTTTTCATGTGTTACCGAGACGGTAGGTAGCAGTGACCTAGACCGCTGTTGGGTGGTACAACATGTCTAGTCGCTGTTATCTCTCCTGAGTTCGAGTCTCAGCTGCGGTAGATGGCAATATCGCAGGGAATTGTTGTTGTGTTGATGTCTATGTGTATATGTCCTGGTTGAGTGGTAGAGCAGCAACAGCTGAACTCCGCCAGGACGTTAATATAAAATAAGGCATTAAAAAAAAAATGATAGATCTCAAATTTAATGCATCTATTGAAGACCTCGAATCTTACCACATAGTATTCCAAACACGGAAATCACGATTATTATTTGTGCTGCCAGCTCTAAAGTTTTATCCACAATGAAAGACGATTACTTGTTAGTTGCTGTTGGTAGATTTACGCCTGTATGAAAAATTTATTCAATTCTGCAAAGATAGAACTAGCAGCATAGTAAATACTGTCTTCTTTTGATATCCATCAGCGCAATTACAGCACGGTATAGCTCTGTACTGTGATTAGTGATTACACTTGGTTGTCGCCTGGTGGTAGATTCAGGAATCAGCTTGACTATATTACTATAGAGCTCATCGGTGGAGATCGTCAGTAAAGCTCTGTAGAACTGTACCTGACGCTAATTATGGCTTAGATTTATTGTTTTCGAGATGTAAGTTTGGAGGCATTTATTATGAGTTTCCTGGACGTCCCATCGCATCAACATCTCGATTCTCCAAGAAGTACGGCTCCTAAAAAGACTTTCCGACACCATATTCTCCCCTATCTACAGTTTTAGCCACATTATCCAGAGCAAGGACAATATAGACTAATACATTGCTATGTTGATATTGTTACGTATTTCCACCTCTTAAGAAACACCCTGTTTGAAACCGTGGGTTCTAAATAATTTCAACAAGAGATAAACACCACTAACACTTTATTTAACAATTTACTGACTATACAATACTTCAAATTCAAATAACCTTTACATTTTGTTTACTTGATATTTAACCTCACTTTTCACTTTTCAACTTGTTTACTTTTATAAACTGCCTTCTTAATAAAATTCCTCTTTAATAAACTACTCCTCTCTGCGCTGGTAATCGCGCCTTATATACTCTGAAATTACCTCTAGATTAAACCAGAATCTTCTCCAACCACACTCCAGAAAAGTCCATGGCTCTTTCTAGAGTCTTTCCAGTCACTATTAGTAGGCATAGGCATATCATCTCCAGTTCCAAGGGGGTGTAATTCATAACACTGCCCCCTCCTTAAGCCTGATCGTCCCGATCAGGCAATTCAGAATCATTGACGTATTTCGCCAGTCTATCCAAATGCACGATCTTCATCTTGGACTTTCTGCTTTGCTGAATCCGATAGACGACATCATTAATTCGGGTAATAACAGTGTACGGTCCATCCCAAGGTGATTTCGGTGACTTTCCTTTCCTCCGCTGAGGACTGTACAGCCAAACTTGCTCTCCCACCTTGATGACCTCTTTTGAATTACCCTTCCAGTCATATCGAGCCTTCACTCGGTCACTGGCTGGTGATGGCTCCGCTATATCGTTAGCCAACCTCTTGAAAGGAGCTCCGGCGTTGAACCCTTCACCCTTACTTCCAGTTTGTGGTCCCTTACTGGCTGCACAAATCTTGCATTTGCGACACCAAGCCTCCACACCCTGACGACCTCTTATCCAATAAAATCGTTCTCGTATTATCTTCAGGGTCTTGTTAACACCGAAGTATCCATCGGATGTTCCTTCGTGCACTTCCTGAAGCACCTTCGCTACTCGACACCTGGGAATCACTAGACGCATAACCACCTGTTTTCCATCCGGGCTTTCCCATGCTCTCCGCAACAGCCCGTTCATAACTTTCAGTGAGTCCCACTGCGTCCATAGTGCCTTCAGTCCTACTCTTTTGCCTGAAACATCCTTCCATTTTGGACGAGTTCCCCTTTCTTTGGCTCTCAATATAGGCCCAATTTCCACATCGTTCAATTGTTCTTGTCTGAGCGCTTCATCTGCCCTATCATTCGGCACCTGCACCTTGACAGTGTTGACTGCTCCCGTGACCTGCAGTTTCTCCTGGTGGTAGTATTTGCAATCTTCCTTGCACCTTCTTCCAGATGAAATATCTGCAATTTTCTGGGGTTTCGATTTATTTTCACTTCCTGGTAGTAGTGGACTTCTCGGAATGCTTCGAATCTGGAAAATCTTTACTTCTCTCGGGGTACCACGTTCCCTATCTGTCACAGTCTCTCTGGTACCAGCTTCCTCTGATTTTCCCCTCAGCTTCACAGCATCTCCGGCTTTCACTCTCTCCAATCTCCCCCGTGGACATTCTAGCTGGATATGTCCTAGTTCTCCGCTCCTGTAACATTTCATACGCCGCGCCGTCCGCTTGGCTTTGCACTACTTTGTTTATTCTGAGTCTCTTCAATCTTTCTAGCATTCACTTTCCTCAAGTTCCGATATCGACAGTCTCGTTTGACATGCCCTGCTCTGCCAGTGTTGTAACATTTAATACCCCCACTTGGCCTTTCTCTATTTTGTTGGTTTTCCTGGAGAGGGGGAGATATTCCTTAAAATTGAATATGCAAAATGTTTATTTTGGCGTATGCAATACAGTGCTGTACAGTAATGACAAACATTCCTGTAGGGCAATGTTGAGTAAAGAGTGTACTTACTTGTATTTGACTCCTTTTCTTTTGTATTATTGCATTTTTAAATACCACTGGTATCAATTTTTAAATTACTAAGTATTTATTACAAAGGGTCCAAATTTCTGTATCCATTTCATGTTTGCTGGGTATCCAACTGGAAGGCCTGCGTATCCAAATTGATACACAAAAGTACCTTAAAAAATGCCCTGACTTTCCATGTCTGAAGTCAAACCAGCGTATTCATGATCAATTTTTTACCAGGCGAATTTTACATAACGTCAAAGTTGAATATTCTCTATATAATTACAATATTTATTATAGCCAGCATAAGTGACGCATATTTAAGTCTTAATTTAACAAATGCAGTATAAAGTAGATTCAATGATTCAATTTCATGTACATTTCTGATCACGAAACCCAAGTTTTTATAAGCAGGCAAGAACATTCCATTTTTTAATAGAATCTTCTTCGGTGTCAACAGTATAAGACAATTTCATATGATCAACATACAACAGATTGTTGAACACGAGTGACTATATCATTAATCAATAAAGTAAATGATAGAGATCCCAGTATTGAGCCTTGGGGCACTACATATGTAGTTAGGAATTGATCAGACTCAAATATAACGTCAAATTGATTGCCTATATACAGGGTGTTTCACTTAAAAGTCCCCAGGCCATTATCTCTAAAACTAATAAAGATATTTTATTTTTGTAAATGGCAGATGATTGATACCAAAGAAAGGTTTAAATAACGGTGATTAGAATTTTACCTCAACAGCACACAGAGATGGCGCTGCGATGCAAATCTATTTTTTGATGGCTGGAACCTTGAAACATAAGTCATGTGATTAAACAATAATTTGTGAATAATTTTGATGGTATAGAGAATTTACAAAAAACAAGCCGTTTTGGAGTTACATGAGTTTCTTTCATTAATGCCAGTACACGTGAATTTTGATAAATCCCTATAATTTATTTATTATTTATTATAGAATATTGGTTACCAAACACTTTTTTTCAAGATAAGGAAAGTGATACAATACACTATCATAAAATTATGTTTACCACTTCCGGTCAAACCGGAACTAACATGATGAACCAATATCCATATGTTCCTACATATTACATTTTTTTTTCTAATAACGCTTCTAATAAAACGGCTCCCAAAACTTAAAGTAAGTAAGACAACAAAGAAAATACACACTAATTTAGAATGGGCTAAATTTATATTAACAATTCAGTAAAGAACGTAAACAAAAGTTTTATAAACAAACATTTAAAAACTATCGAAATATTATTAAAAATGAAATTAAACTAATTTCTTTCTTATTAGTAGGTACTTATTATATTAAATGTTCAAAATTTCTCCCTTCTTCATGAATACACATATTGTACCGTTTCAGTAACTCTTCATTGCAAACTTTTTGTAACGTATGTCTATTTATAGCAGCAACACTTGCATATATTTTATTATACAAATCGGCCATATCCTCAATGGGTTCAATGTACACTACACTTTTTAAATACCCCCAAAGGTAAAAATCTAATGGAGTCAAGTCAGGTGATCGTGCTGGCCATCTGACTACTCCATTTGTACCAATCCATCTCTGAGGGTACATTTCATTAAGACAATCTTTGACTAGTACTGAGTTATGGGGTGGTGCACTATCTTGGTGAAACCAAATATTCTCCTGGTTATGAGGGATAGTCTCTAATAATCCTGGCAATACATTTCTCAAAAATATCTCATATTTTCTTCCATTTAAAGTCCCATGGAATAGATATGGTCCAATAATATATGAATTTAATATTCCACACCACACGTTAACTCCAAAAGTTACCTGATTTCGGGTCATTCTCATCCATCTAGGATTATTTTGTGACCAGTATCGGCAGTTATGCTTACTCACAACTCCGTTGTTGTGAAAACGGCTTTCATCGCTCCAGAGCACATTTTTTAAAAAATTTGGGCATTCTTCAGAAAGAACTGAAAATGTAATCTTCGTTCATAATCACCAGGCCTTAAATGATGGATCAATTTTAATTTGTATGGATGGTATTTATTTGATTTTAATATTCTATGGCACGAAGATATCGACAGATTAGTTTCCGATGCCAATTTCCGGAGAGAACATTGAGGATTGTTGACAACACTATTTAACACCAAGGCTGTATTTTCATCGTTTCTAACTGGCCTATTTCTGTTACGAATAGTTTTCTTAAAACTACCCCAGTTTCTTAAATTTTTAAACAGCATGATAAATGTTTTTTTATCGGGTGTAGGTCTATTTGGAAATCGTAAACAAAACAATCGTTTTGCTTGTCGGGAATTTCTTTTGCATTCACCGTATATTAAAATCATATTTAACTTATCTTCATTGGTGTATCTAACCATTTTTTAAATTTATTTTTTTTTATTGCCTTATTTGGATTAATTTGCTTTGAATTGTTTCTAAGTACACTATTTCTGTTTGAAACTATGATTGAAATGCACCAACTACAAACTTTGTTTAATAACTGTCAAACTTAAAATTAAATCAAAGCCTACTAATATCTCTTAAGTAGATTTTTCATTACCATTCTAAATTAGTGTGTATTTTCTTTGTTGTCTTACTTACTTTAAGTTTTGGGAGCCGTTTTATTAGAAGCGTTATTAGAAAAAAAAAATGTAATATGTAGGAACATATGGATATTGGTTCATCATGTTAGTTCCGGTTTGGCCGGAAGTGGTAAACATAATTTTATGATAGTGTATTATATCACTTTCCTTATCTTGAAAAAAAGTGTTTGGTAACCAATATTCTATAATAAATAATTAATAAATTATAGGGATTTATCAAAATTCACGTGTACTGGCATTAATGAAAGAAACTCATGTAACTCCAAAACGGCTTGTTTTTTGTAAATTCTCTATACCATCAAAATTATTCACAAATTATTGTTTAATCACATGACCTATGTTTCAAGTTTCCAGCCATCAAAAAATAGTTTTGCATCGCAGCGCCATCTCTGTGTGCTGTTGAGGAAAAATTCTAATCACCGTTATTTAAACCTTTCTTTGGTATCAATCATCTGCCATTTACAAAAATAAAATATCTTTATTAATTTTAGAGAAAATGGCCTGGGGATTTTTAACTGAAACACCCTGTATATTATAAAACTTGTACGTTAGATACGTTAGATGCCCTAATTATCATCAGAGAGTATAAGAAATGACAAGCTAACTACTATACTCTTCGCTGATTTACTGCACTTTTTAAATAATTGTTGCACATTCTGTAGAATACTCTCCGGAGTTCTTTTGTAAATAATATTAGTTTTAGACATTTAATTGTTTAATTACAAAACATAACAAATTGCTTTATTAAAAATTTAAAAAATTAATAACTTTTTGTGTATTGATCAATGTTTTTCAAAAACAATAGAGCTAGTTAACACTAATATACTGTCCAAATCTAAATACAATCGTACTTTTCATTCTTAAGTTATCGTGCTTACAAGAAACGTGACGGACGGCCAGACGAACGGACGGGCAGACGGACGGACGAACGTTTTGAAAGTTGTTCAGATTTCGATCACTAACGCAGTGATATGATTTTTTTTCTCTACGAGCGATATTACCGGTTTTAGAAATGTGCCGATCAAATGCAATATACTCTTCGTTTTTGCAGTTGCGAAGAGTATAATAATAATTGCGTTGGTATTTTACTATATATGTTTAGACTCTAGAATAAAATTAATGAACAGAAGAATATCCTGTTTCCGCCTGATTAGAATGTAAATATCTGCGTAGTATCACATGATCAAAATGTTAATTTGCTATAAATAATTCTATAAAACCTGCAATAAATGTAATAATATTACACTAATATCACGCGCTCTGACAGTATATTAAAGATAATAATTAATTGGAGGGAATTTATCATTAATTAGATATGTACCAGGGGGTGTAGAAAAAAGTTATATAAATAATTACGGAACGTGTAGGTGAGGTCAAATGTACCAATAAACACATACAATTTTTTCAACTCAACTCTAAGTATTAATTCAAAACATAATATTTCAAACAGTTTCTTATTAGTCTCAAAAATGAACCTGTGCTGAATGGGGGGCAGGTAATAAAATAGAAGAATTGAACGCGGAATTGGAAAACGAGAATTGAAACTAATTAATGGTTTATTTCTTTATCAAAATTCAAGAAAAATTAAAAGTAAAATTGAAAAGGTATTAAATATAGGTAATGAAATAGAAAAATACTCGGAATTGGAAAGCGGCAGTTGAAACTAATTACTACAAATCAAACCAATATACAGGATGTACAAAATATTCTCTCGAACCTCTTTATCACAATCCGCTGTAAAATGTTTTTTTACCGCAAGGCAGGGCAGTCCCTTGCACTTCCACCGTAAATGGATATTTACCCGTGGAATGGTTAATAAATAAAAGCTCCCTGCGGCGAGCGAATGTATGTATATCTTGGCGGACAAACGAAGAACGCAAGCTGGCAGAAGGAGGTGTACACTGCTAGCATTTCACAAACATCTGCACTTCCCATCCTATATTCCTAGCTCATGCGTCATGTGGCTCTCGTTGGTGACAACAAGTATGTCCCATGTCCAACCCAGCTTATGCAGCCGGTCCGGCGGTATATAAAACATCCAAGGCTTGGTTCAAGCACGCGGTTTGGCCGTCCGTTGGGCGTGTTCGGCGGACGACCGAGCTGCGTGTTGGAACGAACCTCCAGATTGGATGCCCGGAGTCGACGGCAATGCTAACCTTACGCTAGCAAATCAATCAATCAGTCAATTAGATGTGTACGAGGGGGTGTAGAAAAAAGTTATATAAATAATTCAGGAACATATAGGTGGGGTAAAATGTAACAGTAAACACATACGATTTTTTCTTACCATCCTTGCTGACTTAGTTTAACCTAAAGGTTAAAGTGGTGTTTTATTTTGAATGTGTTCAATATGATTTGTTACTGAATAGATTAAATATAGAAAAAGGGGGAAATAATGTGATTGATTAAGCTACTATATTACTAGAAGGAACCAAATGGTAGAAATAAATTATTTGGAACAAAGACCTTTTAATGTTCAATAATATTACATAAAAGATGGGTGCGCCTCAAGGTTCTCCATGAAATTTGCTACAATTATGTAAAATAATAATCCAAATCAAGTTTAAAACTTGAAATATGCCTTGGTAGTAAGTAGAGGAAAATGTGTGAAATTTAGAAGTTGAGAAAATAGAACTTCTGGTGGTTATCAACAATATATAAATTTGATTTGACGATTTCAAACAATTTGTGAAATTTCACATTTTTATACCATATTTTTTTTTTTGCTTCCCTCGTTTACCGACGGGAAGTATTATATTTGTAAAGAAAATCCCCCTCCGAGATTTCTTTGGATTTTCACGTTTCAGACTGTGCAGATTACGAAAATGAAGATATTTCAATTCCGTTATTTAGACTGTCTGTCTGTCGGTCTGTTTTCTGTCTCTATCTAAAAAACAATTTAACGAAGAACAGTGAAATTCTCTAGGTAGTTGACGCCAATGTCAGCGAAGAAATTGGTATACAGGATAGACTAAAAAGAATAAATAATGAAAAAGTTTGACATATGTAAATGATATTCGGCATATAGTTAACACAATTTCCAAGAAAGACACCTTTTATACTTTTACTGAAAAACGTGCAGGGTGGCCATCCTAAGAAGGTGAAGGTATTTATATTCATTATTTATTTTACTGTACACTCTATACATTTTTTTAACCAAATGTCATCAGGTTTTCTTTATAGCAATAGTGACAACTACATCCTAGTTATTAATTTATCTTTATTATTGATTAATTCATTATTTTTTAGCATAACGTAAGCACGATTAGTACTTGGACGGGTGACCCCCCCTCCAGGAAAATATAGCGTTCTCGCACCATCTTCTAACGGCTTGTATATCAGCGTATATGTGGAAGGTATGTAACTTTAGGCGGGGGTTACGAAGCGGATATACCATCCCTCGGGAGGGATGTAGAGCAATCGGTCCTTTGTCTATTAAAAGTTAGGCAAGTAAAAAATACCTACTCCTCGATATAAAAGAAGGCGTCGGTGATAGGCTTCGGTAGCAAAAATAGGACGACGTTAAATAAGTGAGGAAGAAAAAGAAGCGTTGGTGCAAAATATTATTTGGAATACAGTCGACCTCAATAGACGTCAGTTATCTTCCGTCAACGTCAGACGTCAATTATATTGATACAAACTTTTAGTTAAAAATATATACAACGCGGTCATCCAACAGAAGAAGTAGGTAATTAATAAGTTAATTTAAATTAAAAATTTAAAATAAGCACTTGTGTTGGAAAAAAATGCGTGAAAGTCCCTCTATTACTTCCACATCCACGTAGTGGATTGGAAGTATAGTCTAATCGTAAAAAACAAATGTATCAGATTATTGCACGCTGGCTCCTGTACTATATGAATTAAATATACTATTTTGTAAAATTAAAATAGGTTAAGTGGACCGAAAATTAAGCAATGACATAAGATACAAGGCTTTGGGATACTTATCTGCTACAGGGGTTTTGAAAAATTCGAGAATCTTGACTTTCTCAAAAGCAGCTTACTCATATTTTGTGTCTTAATGGTATTTTATAAATCTAATAATATGCCATTAATGGTGTTCTCCAGAAAATTCACATACAATTAGTTTACTGGTAAGAGGAAATAAAAAAATGTCTGTTTTATTCGAAATGGCCTTAACGTCATTGCTCAAGTTTGGTACATTATTGCTACTTATAATAATAATATGGAACTAATATACGATTCAAATGTATTGACCACTCACTTTAACCGCGAATATCTCAGAATTGGAGGAGCAGAAAAAATTGAGAAAATTATGTGTTCATTATTGTGTCTATTCTAAATCATTTACTGAAATTTGAATAATGAACATTGGACAGTTTTGATGTTCTTTAAATGTTTAAATGTTTTCTTTAAATGTTTTCTTAACCGCTTCTCAAGTCACCGAAATAACTCCTTGAAAATCCAGAATGATTTTGTGTAAGGTAAAGAGAAAAGAGGCCCTACAGTTTATAGTGGAGTCCGAACCACATCTTGAGGATAATTTTATAATTAAAATTATTTCGCGGTGAGCAGAGATTGAACCTGCCACTGTATGCTAGTATGCAAGCTAGGCGCGTTAAACCACTGAGCTACAGTCTAACTTATATTGAAAGATGTCGAACTTTTTAAGAAAATTTAGACCATACCAGTTTTAAATTCATTATATATTGTAAAATATGCCTACTATGTAAATAATATTTTAGATGCCGATAAAGTATGACATTTTTTGTAAGGAAATTTTTTTCATAATTTTTTATTCTAAAATTTTGCATTTATTCTCAAGAATGTGACCTCAAATTCATCCGTTTATTAATGTATTTAAAAAAAAAGTTAAAATAGTTAATTATATAAAATGTAAGCATTTTCAGAAAAAAAGGATTGATATATACATTAAATATTAATTAAGTTATCAAGCGCAATAGATAATAATATCGCAATAATAATATTTACTGCGCTTGATAACTAAGTTAATATTTGATACATACCAATTCTTTTTTCTTAAAATGATTACAATTTATACAGGGTGTTGCATCATGAGAGGGACATAGCTTAATAGGAGGTAGAGAACATCAGTGGTAACCGGAACCTCCCATAGAAATGTCTCATTGGGCCTTCACTACGAAATTACAGGGTGTTAAATAATTTTTGGCCAAACCTGTTTTTTGTCATAACTTTGACAGGAAATGAAATAACGGATTCATATTTGGCACGGCTAATGTACAAACGAGCCCCAAGAGGTACATGTTTAAAAAAAAATATATCCAGGTCCGGACTCACTATAATTTATGTTTCTTCTTTGCATCAATAAAACATCACCCTGTATATATTTTTCTGAAATTTCGATACGATATTCGAAAAGAGCAAGAAAAAACAAACAAAATGGCCTATTTCATTTTTTTGTTACACCTTCGTGGTTATTTAAATACGTTGTTAAATGTGCAAGAAAATGGATTACAGAACCCTATTAAATGAGAGGCACGTGATAGTTTTATAACTAAAATTTGCAAAAATTCTATTGAGCCTAGGTGCTCTGGGTGAATCCTAATTCCGGCACGTTTTAAAGGTCCATTTTGGTAAAAAACTGTGGTCCTAATAAGTAATCGGGTATGAAATAACAAAATTTTTAATCAATCACAGTAGGCTTGTTCAAAGAATAAAAGTGACAGATAATTTAAACCATTTAGGCCTAAGCAACCAGTTACTTTGATCAAGAAAATCATCAACATTTTATACTTAATAAAAATTGGAAGAGAACAAACTAAAATCTAAATAAATAAAATATTTTCCATTCAATTAACATTAAATAACAAAACAATAACTAAATGTGTTTAAAAATAAAACGTAATTGACACTAAAGTAAATTTTCAAAATGTCCTCCCCCAAATTCTGTGCATTTTCTTGCGCGTTTAGAAAGGTCACCAATTGCTCGACGTATCATTTCTGGATTATTCCGTATTTCGTCTCAGGTTGTAACGATGCGCTGGATTAAATGTTGTCTACTTTCAATTTCAATGCTATAAACCTCGTTTTTTAAGTGGCCCCATAAAAAGTAATCACAAGGGTTACAATCAGGAGATCTTGGTGGCCATTCATGTGGACCCCCGCGTCCAATCCATCTATTAGGATACACATTGTTTAAGTGTTCTCTTACTTGAAGGTTAAAATGTGGTGGGGCCCCATCATGCTGAAACAACATGCCTCTTATACCGATATTTTCTAACATATTCGGTAAAATGTTTTGAAGAAAATCCAAGTAAATTTCACCATTCAATCTTTCTTCAAAAAAATGTGGCCCTATCAAATGTCTATTCACAAGTCCGACCCAAACATTTACAGAAAACCTGTGTTGCGAACGGCGTTGGCGTACCGCATGTGGGTTTTCCTGTGCCCATTTATGATTATTTCGTGAATTGTTTACTCCATCCCTTGTAAATTGTGCCTCATCCGTAAATAAGGTTCTGTAAATGACTGGGCGATGATTAGACAACCAACGACAAAATGCCAGGCGGGGGATATCGTCGCCTTGTTGAAGACGCTGTACCTGCTGGATATGATATGGATGGTAACGTTCTCTTTTTAGGGTTCTCCATACTCGCCAATGAGGAATACCAGTTGCCAAACTGATACGTCTAGTGCTCATATTTGGGTTTTCTTGAACTACGTTTATAATATTGTTTTGTTCCTGCACACCTTGTTGTAAAACACGCTCCACAACTGCAGAAGTAGGAAACTTTCCGTGTTGTCTTGCATACTGGAACACCGTACTAAAGGTTTTATGATTAGGGCATCGACGACCAGGAAAACGCAGCCGATATTCTCTTTCCGCCGACCTACCATTTCCATTACAGAAACCATAGATGAATATTATGTCAGCATATTCCCCGTTTGTAAATTTTACTGGCATAGTTAAAATATTTTCACAAGTTTTCACTAACTAAATGCGGATTATTGACACATTAAATTACTAACAAACAGTTATTCAACTGTTTAGGAGATTTCTTTTTATTATCTGTCACTTTGAACAAGCCTACTGTGATTGATTAAAAATTTTGTTATTTCATACCCGATTACTTATTAGGACCACAGTTTTTTACCAAAATAGACCTTTAAAACGTGCCGGAATTAGGATTCACCCAGACCACCTAGGCTCAATAGAATTTTTGCAAATTTTAGTTATAAAACTATGTATTTCACGTGCCTCTCATTTAATAGGGTTCTGTAATCCATTTTCTTGCACATTTAACAACGTATTTAAATAACCACGAAGGTGTAACAAAAAAATAAAATAGGCCATTTTGTTTGTTTTTTCTTGCTCTTTTCGAATATCGTATCGAAATTTCAAAAAAATATATACAGGGTGATGTTTTATTGATGCAAAGAAGAAACATAAATTATAGTGAGTCCGGACCTGGATATATTTTTTTTATACATGTACCTCTTGGGGCTCGTTTGTACATTAGCCGTACCAAATATGAATCCGTTATTTCATTTCCTGTCAAAGTTATGACAAAAAACAGGTTTGGCCAAAAATTATTTAACACCCTGTAATTTCGTAGTGAAGGCCCAATGAGACATTTCTATGGGAGGTTCCGGTTACCACTGATGTTCTCTACCTCCTATTAAGCTATGTCCCTCTCATGATGCAACACCCTGTATAATGAACCATTTTATAAAAAAAAAATTAAAATACATTGATAAATAACTGAATTAACATGAGGTCATATTTTTCCGAATAACTGAAAAATTTTAGAATAAAAAATTATGAAAAAATTTCATCGTACAAGAAAATGTCTTGCTTTATCGGCATCTAAAATATTATTTACATAGTAGACATATTTTTCAAAATATAATGGATCTGAAACTAGTATGGTCTGAATTTCCTTCGAAAATAGGACATTGTTCAATATAACATCAATGCTATCGAATGTACATTATTTAAATTTCAGTGAATGATTTAGAATAAACACATAATGAATACATAATTTTTTCAATTTTTTTTCGCTTCTCCGTTTCTGGGATATTCGCGGTTAAAGTGAGGGGTCAATACATTTGAATCGTATATTAGTATTTTGCCCCTAAAATTTACGTGATGCGAAAGAACTAAAAACTTGAGATTTGGTGTATATACTAGAAGCCAAGGCTTCAGATTTTTTTATAATATTCTTGAACTCCCCCACTACTCCCTCTCCATTGGGTTGATATAATAAAATTGAGATTTTCTCTTTAAATTTGGTACATGTATGTAATATAACGAAATCTGTAATTAAATTATATTTTGAGATTCCGTTGAAGGGTTGGGGATTAAATAAATAGGGGAAAATAAGAAAAGCTAGCTACTAAGAGTACCTACAGAAACTTGGGGTTTAGTGTATATACTAGCGAAGGTCTCAGATTCTTTCATAATATTCTTTAACCCCTGCACCACTCCCACTCCATTATTAAAGGGGATGATAAAATTAAATTGAGTTACTCATTAAAATTTGGTACACGCTTGTATTATTATAATGACGTCTGGAACTTGATTATATTTTGTGATGATTCCATTGGGGTGGAGGGTAAGTAAATAAGGGAAAACGAATAAGGCAAGCTGGTAAGAATGCGGAAACTTGATTGGTGTATATACTAGAAGCCAAGACCTCAGATTTCTTTATAATATTTTTCAACCCCCCACTCCATTATTAAAATGAAATTGAGATATATTTACTTGAAATTTGTTACACCTGTGTATTGTAATGACATCTGATCGAGACGATTCCGTTGAAGGGGTGGGTGGGGTAAATATTAAAAATAAATAAGTAGAGTAAGGTAATAAGAGTCCAAAACCTTCATTTTTGGCGTATATGGTACAAACCAGTGCCTCAAATGTTTTCCATATACTAGAGTGCAAATACAGTCAAGATGGTTTCCTTTAAAGAGGCGGATGGAAAATCTGGATGTGGAAGTAGTGCAGCCAGTGGTTTTTATATTAGATTACCTAAATCTAAACACAGAAATTCAATCACATTTTAGTAATCTTGTTTTCACTATCCATGTTTATGCAACCAAATTTACAGGAGACTGTATATAAATCTGCCCGGCGGTTGGAACAACCCTTCGAGCATAGCTTATGCTCGATGGAATAACCCGTAAAATATGTGAGTAATAATACAAGGCAGTGTATGTATAGTTGCATAAGTGTGATTGTTAATTTTTGATATTAAACATAGATTTAATAATTAAAACCTCTTTGATATTAAACTAAATGTCTACTACATTCTCATGAAGATTTTTAAATTAGGGTTTGTACGTTGTAATGTAATAATATTTTTGAAAAGCATAATATTTTATTCAAATTTAGCTGATGGTGAACATATTCTCAATTTATATAATTGTTTTTTCAAGAACTTTTGCTGGAAATATTTTTCAGATATATTTTTTCTTCTGTATTAAAAAACTAAAATCGAAGTTTGGCGTAATTTGGTAATTTCAGATTCAATTTTTTTGGCATTTTAAAAAGTCTTTAAAAAAACCTTATCAGCATCTCGTGTCTAGGCAACAAATTTTTTACTGCATACTCACCTTTACCAAATATACAGGGCTGCACTAAGGACTGGCGCGCGTCTAGGCCAATGAAATATTTGTGCCCTTTTATTCATAAGAGGGGTGGGAGATTGTAAAATGTGCCGCTGTAGTATTTTTCATATGTTGAACATGTTGAACAACCTCAAATCAAGAGAGATTAATTTAATTTAAAATTACATTGTTTTCAAAAAATATGTTTCCTGGGAACAAGTTTTGAGTTTTCTATAATATGCTTTAATAAAAATGTAATACCTATTTGCTATTATACAGGGCGTCCCATAATAACGAACATAAAATTCCAATTCCTTATCGAAAATGAAGGAGGGTTCTTCATGTAAAATTTTTCAAAATAAGCCTTTCCTCTTCAGTTGGTCCCCTTAAGGGGTGTGAAAAAAACGGTTTTTAATTTTTAACTGAAAATAATTTATAAACACCAAATGATCATATCGGTACATAATACTGCCAAATCACTTAGGCAGATGTAATTTAGTTCTTCTTTCTCAAAAATTATAAGAAGGGTGGTTAACACTACCCCTTTGTATACACGTTAGATTGACGAAATATTTTCGTTAGAAGCCTTTCATTAGTAACCGAGATGTGCCATATTTCTTTTTCCGATTACGTTATTTTCAGATAGAAATAAAAACTGTCTTTTTGCAAGGCTTAATTTGAAAAATTTTGTATGAAGACCCCACCTCCATTTTCGATAAGAAATTAATAGTTAAATTCTTTGAACGTTATTACAGCACATCCTGTATATTCTCTGAATTTTTACAATTAAAATCAGTGTGCATGTCGAGATTTTAGAGTGCAATTTACGATGATTATCCCTAAACACAAATAAAACTAGAGCAAACATTATACTCTTCGCCGATTTAATGGACTTTTCATATATGTATGCTTCGCACTCTATAGGATACTCTTCGTAGTTTCTTGTAAGTAATGTTAGTTTTAGACATTTTTTTATTTTATAATTCCAGTTTATTCGGTGAAACACACAAAATAAAGCATACGCATTCAACCTATTGGGGATTTGAGCTCGCTACCCTTCAATAGTTAGTCCAATTCAACAACCGAACAAGTCTTAATTCAACATTAAAATTACATATAGTTTCTCGGGCGTCTGACTGTGAGCCAGGCAGACATCCACGGCAATAAGCGTCGTGGCAGTGTAATAACACAGGCCCACAGAAAAAGTTACTTGGACTGGACATCTGAATATACTTTTCTTTATTATTTCTTCCTGCTGATTACGAATCTGAAGTCAGAATGGGCGGTTAATGCGTATATTACAGAGAAAAATCCGAAGAACTGTCAAGAAATGTGGTTTTTATATTTTTTTGGGTGGTAAGATATGCATGTGGCGTGTTCGGCTAGGCTGCATCTTATGATTTTTTATCCCACTGACCTCGAATCTATTTTTTGAACCCAGGGCTAATTGTCAAAATGTTGAGAAAATTTAAAACACCATGAAAAATCGCGTTTTTCACGAATACTATGCTTTTTATAGATATCACGTTTTTTTCATGAATACATAACGTGTTACTATGGCTTGCACCTTTTTTGAGTAAGTAATGAAAATGCTGAAAAAGGTCAAAAAAACTGTCAAAAATCGGGTTTTTTCATTTGTGTCGCGTTCTTTCATGAACGCATAGTGTGTTCCAATGGTTTGCATATACCTTTATCGAGTAATTCTTTCCGCCGATCTGGAGTCAAATTTTGGGGTCAGTGATGAAAACACTAAGAAAAATCAAGAAAACTGTCAAAAATCGGTTTTTTCAGTATACTCAATCATTGTGCATGTGCACATATAGTATTTCAATTTTATATGGGTTTTCGTTTTCGAACGCGCTTATCTTCAATCGATTTGTATGTAACAAAAGTAACGAAACGACGAAGAAACCCCAGTATTCTTCGTCGTTTCGTTCCTTTTGTTTTCAATTCTCTTTGTAGCATCCAACAGTAATCTGCTAACATGTTGACATCCCATTTATCCTGAAAACTTTTAAAGTCTTTTAAATCTTGGTAGAATCTTTCTCCTTGCTCTTCGCTGAAGTCGCCGTTATTATTTAAACTTCAATAAATTCGTTTTCATTATTTTATTTTGTTAAAAAGTTTATTTCAAATTAAATCAATTTTTACAAAGATCTAAACCGCTCGACAAAAAATAGCTCGCTAAATCACGAAAACTAAGATACAACACTTCGTGAGATAGACGACGATTTGCGAATAGTATAATAACGACTTACTAAAAGAATTAGAAAATTACATTCTTCTCATAGGCGTCGACTTCTCGGGTGCTCCGGGACTCAAATCCCCGGCCAGAAGTCAGGTCGGGGGCGGAACCCCCGGCCAAAAATATTGTGGTTGTATTTATATTTTTTACTCCAGAATTAACCGAACTGGGCTCAGTAGTCTTACGATTACTAGGTATACAGGGTGTCCCAGAATTGAGTTCCTGGACGGGGACCTGTAATTCCTGAGGCCGTTTTGGGCCCATGTAACCCAACTTACCTCAGTCCAAAAATGCATACTTGGGGAAGCACATCCTCTTAAAGTCGAACGGAAAAACAATTTTTTCTCCAATAACTTCCGACTTCCGTTCTATTGAAGAAAAATTTAGATTAAACATATACTTGCTACTTTTTGATGGTACTAATGATTGAATTTTTGTATTGCCATGACAATGCGACAGGTTTTCTGTGTCACATGCACCTATGACCTATAGTGAAAAAACGATAATTCTTGATTTTTGGTTGATATTACACAAAATTTTAGAAATATTAATTTGTGTCCTAAAACAGTTGGACATTATGTGGAGCATTTGTTATGAATGCAATTTTTGTTAAATAAACTACTTTTCCGTTATTACAAAATTTTGTTCTGGAATTGCAAATAAATATTAAATACGAATAGAGGAAAAACGATAATTTCTTGTATTTTGATTAATATTACAAAAAATTTTAAGAGTACCTTTTTTGCAGCCCTTTCAATACTCTGCAAGAGTGTTCAAGTATTCCGTAATTTTACAGGGTGATTAAAAAATACAGCCAGTCAAATATTAATTATTATGAGAAAATATTGAGAAACAGAAGATATTTGGGGTTTATTAAGTTTATATAGAGTACTTATACAGATATAGCTCCTACCAAAATTTCAAAATTTTATCTTCCATGTAAAGGAAATTATTGAAAAAAGTATATTTTAATGTGGCTCACTATAAGAGGATGTAATTCCTCAGATGTGCGTTTTTGAACCAAGGTAAGTTGGGTTATATGGGCCCAAAATGATCTCAGGAATTAAGGGTTCCCTTCCGGGACCTCAATTCTGGGACACCCTGTACTTCCACTAAACTACGTGAATGTGGAAGTAATTAACAGTTTCATAAAGATAACCTCGCTAGCTTTCGTGTTGCAATCGGGGTCCTTAACAGATATGAGGAACTATACGAAATTTCTTAAAAATCAGTTATCGATTCAAATCACAGAATCGCATGAGGATTAATCTTAAAAAAAGTTATACAATACGGAGATCTGAATTCTGTTATTAACTGTATAGATTGATTAAAAGTTGAATTTGTAATTAATTATATATTAGAGAATGACATATTTCAGAAAACAAATTTTATTTTCACGAAAGAAACGATTTATTTGTATTTGGCCAATGAAATATTTCTTTGTGGATACCGAGGCATTTATCTGAAAATGAGAACTAAATATTTATTATTGTCAAATAAATCAAAATACTTATGAGAAAGAAATATTTGTTTCTGAGCAACAAATATTTGATTGTCATAAACAAGGCTTCTTATAAAATTTCTTGGATTTATTTGTAGCGAACAAATATTTATTTGTAATAAATAAATATTTCTTTCTCAGCGACAATCCTTGATTTGATTTAGTTGTAATGATATTAGCGTTGATAATTTGTTGTTTAACTGGGGCGTTGAGTGCCCGCAACAAACCTTTAAAGGTAAGTTTTGAAGTTATATGTATTGCCATTATTTTATCTTTTGCATAACTTACAAAACAAACAAAACCATAGACTTTTTTGTCAGAAAATTGTTAATGCACCAAGGATAAATATGGCGACCAAAAGGTTTGGTTGAACCTTTTTAGTTTATTTTATTATCGAATAAAAATATTTTGATTGAAATATACGAGTTGTATAGATATTTCTAGATTTGTTGTATCTAAATTTATACCTATATCATGCAAAAAAGTCAGTGGTCGAACTATTAAAATAGTTCTATAAACGTACCTATATCCAAAATATACCCAAAAGATAATAAAATGATGGCAATATATATATAACTTTAAAATTTACCTTTAAAGGTTTGTTGCAGGCACCTAAGGCCCCAGTTAAACAGCAAATTATGAACACTAATATCTTGATTATTTTTTTTTCCTTCTTCAATTCTTTGGGAATTTCACTGCCACATGTATGTTTTCTTTCTAAGCGGTGCTAGGGGAATCTACAAAATATATCACAATTAACCAGTATATTACTGGTAAAAAACCTCTACGCCCGTGACGTTTACGTCAAAGGATCAGTTAAAGGTTGGTTTTGATAAATAAACAACACAAATAAGTATAAAAACTTGAAATTAAATATTTCGCCGACGTTTCGGAAATCTAATCTGTTTCCTTTCTCAAGGCTTTTTTTGAAAAATCTTTTTTTGCTGTGTATGACAAATACACAGCTCTAAGAATGTTTGTTATATTCAATATCCATAGATACTTACTATTTACATAGAACTGTTGATATAGTTAACAGTTTTTTAGTTTCTATACAATGTTAAGTTTGTGAAGTTCTTCTTTTAACATTGGCAGCCAAGTTGTACAGACATCTACGGAACAATTCGACACGCAATTATCCTCATTCAATAATATTATCGCGGATTCTTTTATTTTTCTTTTTTTGCTATCGGCCTCTTTTGTTTCTATGTCCGTTCTCCCACGCGTGTTCGCAGATCTTGGACCTCTGAATTTCATTTTTTCTGATATAATTTTGATGTTCGCCCAATCTTACACTAAAAGGTCTGGATGACTCACCCACGTATTGTTTGTTGCACTCACACGGAATACTATAAATGCAGTTTTTTGAATTTTGCTCGTGGTTTGTTGGTTTCGTCTTTGTCAGAATAGATCTTAAAGTGTTGCTTGTTTGAAATACCGTCCTAATATCAAATCTATCACCGATGCGGCGCAACTTTTCGGATAATCCGCATACATAAGGAATTAACGCTGTGTAACGTTTTTCAGGTTTTTGTCGTACCTGATTGTTATTTTCAATATTTATGAAGGTTTTATCGACAAAATCCCCAGGGTATTGGTTATTAATAAGAACTTCCTTTATAAACCGCTTCTCATTGTTTAGTATCTCATCATTAGAAGAAATGATTTTGGCCCTATCATACAAACATTTTACAACACCCCTCTTAACGTGCATCGACTGATTTGAGTTGAAATTTAAATATCTGTTGGTATGTGTTGGTTTTCTATAAACACTTGTTTCAATTGTACCATTTACTCTTTTAATTAAAACATCTAAAAATGGTAATTCATTTCTAGTTTCCTTTTCTAAAGTGAATTTAATGGAAGGTTCTTTATTATTTAAATGATCCAAAAAATTATCTAGTAACTCAATACCATGAGGCCAGATTGCAAAGATATCATCTACGTATCTCCACCAGATAACCGGTTTGTATGTACAATTTTGAACATGCCTAGTCTCAAAATCCTCCATAAATATATTGCTTAAAATCGGTGACAATGGAGAACCCATTGCCATACCGAAATCCTGCTGATAGAAATCATTTTCTAATTGAAAATAAGTTGTTTTTATACACATAGTTAAAAGTTCCATTATAGTATTTACACTCAATTTAGTTCTCGCTTCCAAATTATTTTCATTTAACAATTTGTCTTTGATTATTTTTAAAGTTTTGTCTACTGGACGTTAGTGAACAGACTAACTACGTCAAAACTAACCATCAGATGTGTATTATGAATACTGTTTTCATAAACTTTTTCGATAAAATGTTTACTATTTTTTATATATGAGTCAGTATTTCCAGATAATGGATTAATAATTTTAAGCAAGAATTTTGCCAAATTGTGGCATGGCGAATTAATGGAACTAACAATTGGTCTTAATGGGACATTTTGTTTATGTATTTTCGGTAAGCCATAAAAATGAGGAGACTTGCTATAATGCGGTGTAAGCTTCCGTCGTTCAAAGTCATTAAAATCATTTTTGTATTTAAATAAAGTTCTATAAATTTTGCCCTCAATTGATTTTGTTGGGTCTTTACTTAATTTTGAGTATGGTCCTTCATTGATAAGTGTCATAATTTTCTCATCATATGTATTTTTATTTATAATAACTGTGGCATTACCTTTGTCCGCTGGCAGGGGTGTTGTAAAATGTTTGTATGATAGGGCCAAAATCATTTCTTCTAATGATGAGATACTAAACAATGAGAAGCGGTTTATAAAGGAAGTTCTTATTAATAACCAATACCCTGGGGATTTTGTCGATAAAACCTTCATAAATATTGAAAATAACAATCAGGTACGACAAAAACCTGAAAAACGTTACACAGCGTTAATTCCTTATGTATGCGGATTATCCGAAAAGTTGCACCGCATCGGTGATAGATTTGATATTAGGACGGTATTTCAAACAAGCAACACTTTAAGATCTATTCTGACAAAGACGAAACCAACAAACCACGAGCAAAATTCAAAAAACTGCATTTATAGTATTCCGTGTGAGTGCAACAAACAATACGTGGGTGAGTCATCCAGACCTTTTAGTGTAAGATTGGGCGAACATCAAAATTATATCAGAAAAAATGAAATTCAGAGGTCCAAGATCTGCGAACACGCGTGGGAGAACGGACATAGAATAAACTGGGACTCGGCAAAAATTTTAACAAAAGAGGCAGATAGCAAAAAAAGAAAAATAAAAGAATCCGCGATAATATTATTGAATGAGGATAATTGCGTGTCGAATTGTTCCGTAGATGTCTGTACAACTTGGCTGCCAATGTTAAAAGAAGAACTTCACAAACTTAACATTGTATAGAAACTAAAAAACTGTTAACTATATCAACAGTTCTATGTAAATAGTAAGTATCTATGGATATTGAATATAACAAACATTCTTAGAGCTGTGTATTTGTCATACACAGCAAAAAAAGATTTTTCAAAAAAAGCCTTGAGAAAGGAAACAGATTAGATTTCCGAAACGTCGGCGAAATATTTAATTTCAAGTTTTTATACTTATTTGTGTTGTTTATTTATCAAAACCAACCTTTAACTGATCCTTTGACGTAAACGTCACGGGCGTAGAGGTTTTTTACCAGTAACATACTGGTTAATTGTGATATATTTTGTAGATTCCCCTAGCACCACTTAGAAAGAAAACATACATGTGGCAGTGAAATTCCCAAAGAATTGAAGAAGGAAAAAAATTAAGATAATGCCACAAATAACATTTAGACAATATCTTGATTATTTGTATCCATATTCAGTAAATAAAACAAAAAACTATAACTAATGCAGAAAGCAGAAAAGCAAGAAACTTCTGGTCGTTCGTTGTGTGAGATTGCAAGTGGAGTAATGGTGGCTTGCGGCTTCGCCTCCCCGGTTACTTCATCATGTGCGCATACTTTCGGCGCTAAGCCCCATATATGAATATTTTGTTGTCAGAAATAAATATTACTTCCTAGAAATAAATATTTATTTCACACATATTATGATTGACTCTGTGCTAAAATATTTCTTTCTAGGAAATAAATGTAATATTGTAATAGATTTGGGAGAAACAAATATATTTCTCTCAACTAAATCTATTATTTTTGTATGATAATTTAGTTACGAGGAATAAATACGCCGTAAATAAAACATGATAAATGAATCTGTAGTATATTCTTATTGTAACAAAATAATTATTTGGGTGAAATAAATATATTAACGAGTACTAAATATTTGTTAAATTTAAAAAAAGCCTACTTTCACACGTCAAGCCTAATATTTCTATCAGTGTAGTATTATAGTTAATCATTCTTACTTATTTTTATTCATTCATTGCTGATTAATATCAGTTAATTAATGAAAATCAGAACTGCCGAAGCATAATAACTTTTCATACTCAGATGAGAGATATATTTCTTATTTATTGTCAACTTAATTACAACGGACAGCGCTGTGCAACGTGAATATTTATTTGTCAAAAGTGTTGTTGGTATCGGCGCCTACTACGTTGATATTTAGCATTTAATAATGCACTGCCCGACTCCTTATACACAGCAGCAGCTGCCAGAGGAGTCGAGCCAACCATAAGTGACTGGATTCGAGCTATGCTAAGAAACAGAATCATCACGACGTCTCTAAAGGGGGAAACGGTGAGCTTTAGGGCCGCGAGGGGATGCCCACAGGGCGGGGTTCTCTCCCCGCTCTTGTGGTCACTCCTTGTGGACGACCTGCTTGCCATTATCTCCCTGTGGGAAGTCGAGATTCAGGCATATGCTGACGACCTAGTCATTCTGGTTAGAGGAAAATCTGAAGAGGTACTCTCAAATACCCTTCAAGAGGTACTAGATGCTATTCACATCTGGTGTGAGAGAGAGCAGATGTCTGTTAACCCCCACAAAATGGTAATTATACCCTTCACCAGAAAAAGGAAGCTGGACAACTTGGAACCACCTTCCATATCGGGTGAAATTATTCCATTTGCGGAAGAAGTGAAATACCTAGGTGTCACCCTAGATAAGTCACTCAACTGGAATTCCCACTTGGAAAAGATAATCCACAAAGGGAGACTGTCCCTGTGGACATGTCGAAGAATTTGCGGAAAATCTTGGGGCATTGGTCCCCAGCAATTGTATTGGATATACGTTACGGTCATCAGACCAATGATAGCGTATGCTTCAATAGTTTGGTGGTCGAAAGGGCTGCAACAAACGACCAAAACCAAACTCTCTGGATTACAGAGACAAGCAGGCTTGGCAATAACTGGTGCAATAAGCGCCACACCGTCAGCTGCTCTGGAAGTCCTCCTGGAACTACCTCCTCTCCATATTTACCTGGAGAGAGAGGCCAGGTGGGCAACATACAGAATCTATCAAGCGGTAACTAATATGCCGCAGGCTAGCATCATGGAGCACAATAGGCTGTTGGATGACTTACACTGTCACAACATCCTGGGAATGCCTTCAGATATGATGCCTACCTTTATCAACCATGAACTGCCCTTTAAAGTCCTGTTTCCTGGAAGAGACGAATGGGATCGGAACAAAACCGACCTACAAAGGGCAGATAGTTGTTGGTTTACAGACGGCTCCAAAACCCCTGATGGAACTGGAGCCGGTGTATATAGTCGCAAGCCAAAGGTAAGGATAATTTCGAGCCTCGGTGACAATGCGACTATATTTCAGGCAGAAATTCATGCCATTGAACTGTGTGTACGGAGGCTCGAACAGACGCAACCTAGACACAGATCAATAAAAATATTTTCAGACAGCCAAGCGACTCTTAAAGCCCTTGGATCCTACCGTTGCAACTCTAAAACGGTTAGCAATTGCCAGGAAGCTCTTGCCCGACTGGGCAAAAACAACAAACTGACTCTGATTTGGATACCTGGCCACTCTGGTATGGAGGGCAACGAAGTTGCCGATTCCTTGACCAGAGAAGGTGCGGCAACCAAATTTATAGGTCCAGAACCGGCACTTGGCATATCCGCAAATTCTGCCAAGGCTGCTATCCTAGCCTGGGCTGAATTGAAAACAATCCAGCACTGGCAGGAACTACCAGGATTAGTTCACTCAAAGGAGTTTATTACATACCCCTTGAAGTCAAGAACTAAAAAACTATTAGAGTTGAATAGGCTACACCTAAGAACTCTAATTGGCCTATACACTGGGCACTGCAGATTAAATCATCACCTACACAGAATTGGACTGGTGGAAAGCGCCGAATGCCGTCTGTGTTTGGAGGATGATGAAACGGCAGAGCACATTTTATGTACCTGTCCTGCTGCAGAAAGAACCAGGTTCTCACTGTTTGGCAAAGGGCGACTGAAGCCAGAGGACCTGGACGGTTTCTCACCCAACAAGATTATCAGCTTTATTAAAAAGCTGAATCTGTTGGGTGAACTATAACTAGGAGTGAGCCACAATAGACCTGATGGTCGCAGTGGAGGGTCTGACAGGAGCCCACTCACATATGAACCTAACCTAACCTAACCCAACGTTGATATTTCTTACAACAAATTATTCGGTGGATTGAAAAATGTTGTTATCTCAAAAACGGCCAATTTTTAAGGGTACCTAATGAAAAGTACACTTTTTCCCACCAGAATAAGTTAGTATTGTTTTATAAAAAGCGACATTATGAGTAAAAAGTTAAGCGTACATTTACATAATAAATATTGCTTATGTGGCGCCCTCTAGAATCTACATAAAAAATGGGAGCAGATTTTTATTTCTCATTTTAAAACCCCTATTCGACACATTTTCACACCACAGAAAACCTCAAAAGTTATGTGAGAAAATTTGAAATATAGCAGACTTTAACACTCAGTTTTTCAGTTAATATTAGCTTTTGGACCATGCCAAGTTTAACTAAACTGCAATATTTTAAAACAGAAATCTATCATTATTTAAGGCCCATCCTGCTTATGGAAATACGTTCAAATGCAATAATAAATCATATATGGCAAATAATTATGAATAATATGTTGGTTACTTTCGTATAGGTATGATTATGCAGTAGAGGGTATCGGTATCTTATCTTCGATATAGATTTAATGCAATAGAGACATGCATATTGTGCATTTAATGATTCAGTTTTGATATTTATCATTTATTTACTTTATTTATCAGAAAGTACACACTGTTATAAATTATTATTATTATTTAACGAAATATAGTATTACTCAGAAGAAATTTAATTATATAGAATAATGTCCTTAATTACTTATTTATTTAGAACATATTTTTAAATATGTCGTGTCTATTTGACCAGATATTGCAAATTTTAATGATCTAAATCATTTAGATCACACCATTTTAATTTCTATACAGGGTGGGCCATTGAAAACGGAACACGGCTATTTTGGGACACAGACTAGTTTCTTGAAAAAATGCTCAGACAGGTCGATTCTTGATTTTTGGGGGACAACTGTTGATGTCAAACTTGACAGTGATACATCAATCCCCTAGCCCCAGCAACCCCTAACTCAAGAATTTAAATACGGAGAGGGGGTTGAGCGACCCCTCATTTGAAACGTCTTTCAATTCTCTGATCATGGTCGAAATTAGTTTTTTTCAGTTTTTTTTTCATCCACATGAAAACCATTCTCTAGATTAACTAAGGTGGGAGTGTTGTTTGGGAAGCACGTCACCTTTCATCTTTTGGACGGCATATTTTGATGTCAGATTTGACTTTGTCAGGTCAACCCCCTACCCCCAACAACCAACAACAAAAACAAAAATTACGATAAGGTAATCGAGTGACCCCTCATTTTAAAGTACTTTTGATTCTCTATGCGAGCGCATGATTGTTTTTGGCTTTGCTTGTGTTTTGTTTTAAACATACTTATCCATTTAAATAAAAAAGTATGCAGTACATTTTTATTTACCTTCGGTGTTTATAAAGACCTCCCGAGACTCAGATACAGTGATCGGAAAGCCCATTCTGCCCTGAATACTAATTTACTAATAAATTTGAAAAAATTTAACCGTTTAGTATTCAGGGCAGTAAAGGCTTTCAAATCACTGAAGCTGAGTCTCGGAAGGTCTTTATAAACACCGAAGGTAAATAAAAATGTATTGTATACTTTTCTAAAATTTAAATCAATAAGCATATTATCAGTTGTTCAAAAACAAAACACGAGCAAACCTAGAAACAATCATGCACTCATATAGAGAATCAAAAGACCATTAAAATGAGGGATCACTCGATTACCTTATCGTAACTTGTTTTTGTTGGGGGGTTGTTGGGGGTAGGGGTAAAAAAGTCAAATATGATATCAAAATTTGCCGTTCAAAAGATAAAAAGTGACCTGTTTCAGGATTTTTCTCAAACAACACCCACACCTTAGTTAATCTAGAGAACGATTTTCATGGGGACGAAAAAAAAATTGAAAAAAACTAATGTCGACCATGCTGGCGCATAGAGAATTCAAAGGCGCTTCAAATGAGGGATCGCTCGATCCCCTTCCATTTTTAAATTCTTGAATTAAGGGTTGCTGGGATTGTATGTCACTGTCAAATTTGACATCAACAGCTGTCCCCCAAAAACAATAATTGACCCGTCCGAGCGTTTTTTCAAGAAACTAGTCTAAGTGTCCCAAAACAGGCGTGTTTCGTTTTCAATGGCCCACCCTGTATACCTACGGGTAATTGTCACTTTCCATATCAATTATAATCAAACCTAGTAACACGGGTTCACAAAAAACTATCCAAATGATATAAACATCATCAATGGCATTCTTATTTGTTTTTTAAAAAACAGTTGAAAAATTATTCGAACATTCGATGTGTCACTGCCTCTGGAGACGTAGTTTCCACAAACACCAAAACTCTTCAACGCAACACTCAACACAGATTTTGCTAACCACGTTAATATCATCGGGATGCTTAAAAGTAAACATCCTGATGATTCTAACGTACCTAGTTAGCGAAACACACGTCGTGTGCTGGTATACGATATTGTGTTCAAGAGTTTTGATATTTGTGGAAACTACGACTCCAGAGGTTTGTACCCTTAAAACAGTAAATTAAATAGCATACATTATTTTTCTTAAAAATAATTTATAATCTAAAGAAATAATTTGTTTAATGTTTTTCGAATTTTTTAAAAACAGTCTTCTTTCAGCAAACAAAATATTACAAATATCTGTTGCAAAATAAAGTGTGTTGTTATTTTCTAAATGAGATTAACCTGACTCATATATCCCAATTACAGCATCCTCTATAGAGACCTGAATCTGATAAAGAAACCGCTGCCTAAGGAATCACTACTTCCACATCCAGATTTTCAATCCAACTCTCTTTAAAGGAAAACGTCTTGACTGTATTTACACTCCAGTATGTGGAAATAATTTCATTTTAATAATATTTGAGGCGGATGTAAAAAAAATGGTGGCGTTGGTTTTTAGCATATATGAAGTTTCCGGACTCTTATTAGCTTAGTCCCAAGTTTTTGTACTCTTACCAGCTTGCTTTATTTTCTCCTATTTATTCTTACTTACCCCCACACCTTCAACGAAATCATCATCAATATAATCTAGTTCCAGATGTCGTTATAATACATACGTGTACCAAATTTCAAGTCAGTATCTCAATTTTATTTTATCCACCCCTTCAGTGATGGAGTGGTGGTGGTGCAGGAGTTAATGTTATAAAAAAAATTCAGTCCTTGGCTGCTAGTACATACGCCAAATTCTAAGTTTGTGTACTCTTACCAACTTGCTTTGCTTATTTTCCCCTATTTACCCCTATTGAACCTCCAACCCTTCAACGGAATCATCTCAAAATATAATCTAGTTTCAGATGTCGTTATGTTACACACTTCGTTGTACCAAATTTCAAGTAAGAATCTCAATTTTATTTTATAATGGAATTAATAATGGAGTGGGGATGGTGGGGAGGAGTTGGAAAATGTAATAAAAAATCTGAGGCCTTGGTTTCTAGTATACATACCAAATTCCAACTTTCTGGACTCTTACCAGTTCACTTTACTTATGTTACCCTATTTACCCCTATTTAACCCCCAACCATTCAACGGAATCATTTCAATGTATAATCTAATAACAGATGTCTTTATAATACATTGGTACCTACATGTACCAAATTTCAAGTAAAAATCTCAGTTTTGTTTTATCAGCACTTTTAATAATGGAGTGGGAGTGGTGGGGGGAGTTGGAATATTTTACGAAAATTCTGAGGCCTTGGCTTCTAGTATATGCACAAGATCTCAAGTTTCTGTACTCTTACCAGCTTGCTTTACTTATTTCCCCGTATTTACCCCTATTTAACCCCCATCCCTTCAACGGAAACTTCTGAAAATATCGTCTAATTCCAGATGTCGTTTTAGTATATACGTGTACCAAATTTCAAGTGAATGACTCAATTTAATTTTATCAACCCCTTTAATGATGGAGTGGTGTAGTGAGGGGATGGAAAATACCATTAAAAAAATTGAGGACTCTAATATATACACCAAATCTAAGTTTCTGTACTGTTACCAGCTTGTTGTACTCATTTTTCCCTATTTACCTCTACTTACCCCCCGCCCCTTCAACGGAATCATTTCAAAATGTAATCTAATTCCATATGCCGTTTTAATACTTACGTGTACCATATTTCAAGTGACTATCTTAATTTAATTTTATCAGCCCCGTTAATAATGGAGGGGGGGCCGTGGAAGGGTTGATGTGATAAAAAATCTATGGCTTTCGCTTCTAGTTTTTACAACAAATCTCAAGTTTCTGTACTCTTGCCAGCTTGTTTTACTTATTTTTCCCTATTTACCGATATATACCGCAGCCCTTCACCGGATATTTTCAAAAAGCAATCCAGTTCCCGATCTCATTATAATACAAGTACAAAATTTCAAGTCAATATCTTAAAGCGTTCCAGAGAAAACGTACGTACAAAAAAAGTTATGGACAGACAGGCAGATAGACCGACATACATACAGACACACACAGACCGACAGACATACACAAAATTTTTCTTCGCTCAAACTTCAAATCTCGACGTTTCATGACATTTTAAACCCATGTCAACAAGAAACATTTTTGAATTTTTTTTACGATTCCTATTATACTTCCTCTCCACTACGTGGATGTGGAAGTAATTATGAAAAAATCATAATTGTCAAAAAAGAATTCTTTAGGTATACAAAAATTCAGGTAGTTTCTTTAAATATACCATTATAGCTGAACGATCACAGGGATTTTTTTTTTTTTTATTTATTTATTTAATTGTCTTATTTATATGAACGTCCTGGCGGAGTTTAGCTAAATGCTATTCCATAACTAAATCAGGTCACGTGTACATAGACATCGACACAATAACCATTCCCTGCGATATTGCCATCTACCGCAGCTGAGACTCGAACTCAGGATAGATAACAGCGACTAAACATGTTGTACCACCCAAAAGCGGTCTAGCTCACTGCTACCATCTCGGTACGCCCCTAAACATCCATATCCTGGCCAGGATTCGAACCCGGGACATCGTGGTCGCAAGCCAAACGCCTTAACATTGCGCCACTGACTCGACTACTGTTTAGTGTTTTTGTTGAACACGTTTGAAAATCACTAAAATTATTAGAAGTTCCCTTGGCTGGCACAAAATCAGGAGTTTACCCTAGGCACCAAAGTTCCTCATTACACTCAAGGCTTTCGTTACATATAAGTTTGCTTAATATTTTCTTCAATTGTTGTCGTCCCTTCCATCACTAATGACACCCGTTGTCCTCATTTATTTAATTCTTGAGTTCTTTTACTCGCATCTCTCTGTCAAAATGTGTAAACAATTTTATAAAACCTCACTTACGTTTCCTTGTAAATGGATACGTCCAGTGGTAGATATGACACATTGGTTACTCAAAACCTCCCACCAACATAATTGAAGAGGAATATCCTAATTTGAAACCTGCACTGTCAAGGCGCTGTAGATTAAAGGTTAACTTTATATTTATTTAAAAATTTACAAACCCTAAATACAATTATATTTGATAAATCCGTGTTTAGTAAATACATTCAGATCAAGAAACAGCATTCTTAGATGGGCAGGCATATGAGAGATATATATTTTGACCAATATAAAGTAACCACAGATAAAGTCATCAATTTGTCTTACAGCATTCGCTAAAATGCGTACAAATTCTGTACATTCTCACTCTCGCATTATTCATTATTTTCTGTTAACGTGATAACTTATATCTCCTACTGAAGGCAGGACATTATCGAGGAAAAGTGCCCTCTACTTTAACTTGCATGTTCAAAGTGCTGCAGATATAAAATCCAATTAAAATCGATTCTAAAAATTGAAAGGTTTCTTAAATAAAATTATGTCATAAATCGCGTTTGATAAAATAAATAAATTGATTTTCTAAAATAATTTCAAAATACTTACAAAATTAAGCGACTGGTCTAACAACCAGTAACATAATCAACGCCAAAAGGATCCTTTATGTTTAAAGTTGACATCCTTTACATAGAGGATCCTTTTGGCGTTGTTTATGGTACTGGCTGTAACTTATCTTAAATGTAGGTAGACGAACTTAATTAAACCATATCAGATGTGTTTAAAATTATGCCGGAGGAGCTGGGTACAACCTAATTTTCCTGTTTCATTTATTTAAATGGTAACATGTGGAGACAAAACAAAGACACATTTTTCAACTAAAAATTTATTTATAAAATAAACACACAGGGCTATGTTTAGAACATATTGGATTTTTCTTTTTACAAACATATTTACACAGTCTATTAAACACTAATTTAATATACAGATTTATGTACAGCATAATTTAATAAATAATTTTTACGTTTCTACAGATTGAGATCCGAACATTTTTGGTACACAGTTACTTATAACATATATATATTGACTAGATATAATATGATTCCTACAATTTGACTAGAATCACTCGCATTTTATAGATGGGCTCATCTATCTTATATATACAGGTTTCTTAAATATCTTTTATAATATAGACTATAATATAATAAATACTACAATATAAAGACGGTTTCTGATATATTTTTCAACAATGACTACTGGCCTATTGTCCCAGGTTGACTAGATATTATGTTTTCATTTTCAAATTATGGCAAATAATTCACGTGGCTTTTTTTCAAAAAATATATTTTCCTTATATAATTTTAAGTGTGGTGTAAGTTGCCGCTTGAAGCGTATTGCAAACTTCTTCCCTCGCCCGCACTTTGTAACTAAATCTAAATATTAAGTAAGTTAAAACTAAAAAAATGTGCGAGCACTTCTTTTTCGGCAATTTAACGCACATAATTTATTAGGAACTAAAATGATGTATTTGTCGCAACGAGACGAGTTGCTGTGAATTAAATAAATGCCCTTGTAATTATAAAAAACAGTGACGTGTTTACATACAAGTGGATTTTAATTTAATTCATTTATTTTACAAGAAAAAACGGAAATATATAAAAGGTAATTCTTCGAGGCATTTAATTTTTTTTTTCAATTCTCATTTTAACATTATTATCTACTTTTTTTATGTTAAAATGTATGCAAAATGCATTTAAGAAACAGTTTCAATTTTGAAAAAATCTCTCACCTGCAATTCATATAAAACTGAAAAACTCCTCATGTAAAAGACCAGTACAACTTTATCATCATGTGTCATCCACACTTTTAATGAAAATTTTAAATAAAAAAATTGCACAAATACATTTTCAGTGACACAGACAGACGTCATTGGAAACATCCTAACGGATTTAGAAACTTTGAGTTAATTGGGACCAATTTGACAGCGATAACTGTCGTTCTATACCTCCACTTTGTCTGTCAGTCTGTCCTTCTGTCTTTCCTTGTGTCTTCACGATAATGTAAAAAGAAAAGAAAATCTGAAAGATGAAGTACCATCAGAAGTTGTGTTTGACAAGATTTTCAGTTTTATATGATTGCTTAGAAATAACAACATCGGCATATTTTGCACACAGTTCAAGAGAGAAAATTTGTATTTTAATAACATATTTATACTAATTGATTACCTGATTACTTGATAACTATGTTATGACGTATAATGCCTGTTGAATTGTCAATGTCATATACATGAATATTTCCAATATTTCGTTGTGTCAAATGAAAAAAAAGCATTATTGGTTCAAATATTCGTTGCTATATTACATTCATATATAAGAAAATTCACTATACTAGATACATACACGATGAATCACTAGTGTGTGGACAGTTAGTATCTCCTCAACAGTTTGAAATTTGTAAAAATGTCTCAGATAATAATTATAGGAGGTCAAGACTTATTTTAAATTATTTTGAAAGCTACATGGTCTTTCACATAATAGCGACAAGCTAATACTTCGATTTTTAAATGGAAGAGCCACCATTTTTCTAAATATATTTATATTTGACTCTTAATTCTCTATTCAAGTGTATATAATATTTTCTGAACTTATACTGTAGCATTGCAAGATTATTCCACTTTTTTCGATAGAAATTGTATTTGCAGCCTCGCTCGTCGTTTCACTTTGAATGTTGGTTAACGTCAGGTATTAATTTCCAGATTTCTCAAAGTCAGATCTAATTCAACGGAGTGCTTTCCATGATTCTCTCAAATTTTTACAATTATGAATTGTCAGCTCAAGTTTTTCAAATAATGCAGATTTACAATGTTCTATTAATCAATTAACTATACGCTGATTCTCATAGGGACCAGTTTTCACGATTTTTGAAAAATTCAAGTCGAAGAAAAAGTAGTCACTATAAATATCAGCAAGTAGGTAACTGACTGCAGAAACATTTTAAGTAAAATCTTACAGGATATTGCACTTGAAAAATGTAATTATTTAAATCATCGTGTAGAACAACCTGTAGAATTGAGTTCAACTTTGAAACGTCTGGAAACTATTACATGGCCTCGACTAACACTCAAAGTAAAACTACAGTCAAATGCATGAACATACGTTTTACTCTTAACTGCTGCACTTTTATCGGAGAACTTGAAATAACATGGCAACGTTGCAGTGTAAGTCCAAAAATGATATATGACTGTATTACTGACTGTTATTAATGACTGTAATTAAGAGTTAAATATACAAATACATGTTAGAGTTTCATTTCAAAAATTCAAGTATTGACTTGGCATCACTATGTGAAATACTGTAGATTTAAAAATATTTTTATAATATGCCATTTTTGATTTCCTATAATTTACGAAAATTTAAATCGGTTGAGCAAATATTGACCATCCACTAGTAACTCACCATGTCTGTTGTTCTGCACGTATCCTAAATTCATGAGCTAAATAGTGTAAGGAAATATATAATAATCTAATAATAGTACTATTAGTAATATGTCTTTGATTACTGTTATCCACCTGTTTTTGTACGTCACTGTTTTCTATTGCATACGAATATTTTTCAGTTTTTTATGTAAATAGAACATAAAATTAATGCAATAAATTTTCATTTTCAAAACATTTTTACAAAATTTTCACTTAATTTTTATACATCTCTAAACTAAATTAAAATTATTATCACATGTTTTCCTAAAATTACCAAAAGTTATGAAATACTGACAAAGAAACAAAGTGAAGTGAAAGTATGTCGTTTCCACCGTTTATTCATCATTTACATAGGAGTAACACGAATTGTTTTTAATCATACAATATATACAATGCGTGCCAAGAATCACTCAAATCATATCATATATATTTTTTTATTTGAGGTCCAAAACTTGCACTAGAATTTTGCTTTTGTTATATTAAAAGTTATTTTAAATATATACATATAGACTAGATTATACTGACTAGGATATTGGAATGACTTAGAGAAATAATTAATGACTAGAACATATGACTTGACTAGAAATACATATACAGGGTGTTAGTAATAGCATGCTTATAACTTTAATAAATGTTATATTGGACAAGACGAAATTAAAACCTTATATAATACTGTCGATAATTTACTAGAAAAAACAAATTCAACTTTTGAATACAAACGATTTTGGTTCTAAATCTAAATATATACGTAAATAAGACGTTAAAATAAAAATAAATAAAAAACATATACTAGATTATGATGACTAGAATGCTGGAATGACTTTGAGAAGTAATGGATCGATTAATTACTACCTAACAAAAATAATTTGACTAGAAATACATATACAGAGTGTTAGTAGTAGGATGATTATAACTTTAATAAATGTTATATTGGACAGAACGAAATTAAAATATTATATAATACTGTCGATAATGTAGCAGAAAAAACAAATTCAACTTTTATTTTTAATAGTTTGATCTTAATTTGAATATAAACGATTTTTCTTCTGATTGTATGATTTTAAAGATTATTTTAAATATATACATATAGACTAGACTATGATGACTAGAATGCTGAAATGACAAGAAGTAATGGATCGATTAATGACTAACATAAATAATTTGACTAGAAATACATATACAGAGTATTAGTAGTATGATGCTCATGACTTTCTCAGAAAACTCAATTTAGCTTTAATTATTGAAAGGTGATTTCGCGAGTAGCAAATATGTTCTAAAATATTAAGACGGCGCAGTTCGAAGAGACAAGGAAAAATGCTATAAGTACGTTTCCTTCCATTGAATTTCTTTATTAATTGTTAAAAATTGAGACATGATAACTCAGTTGACCTGATCAGCTGCTCTTACGAATAATGACTCTTTGCACATATAACTAATTATATACTTTAATAATGGGTTAGTCTGAAACTGTAAAATGTGATGTTCAGTGTTTAAGCAGTACATTAAATATTAATTATTTATAGAAAACCAACCACTGTGATTTTTTATTACTATTATTACCTTATTACAACTACAGAACTTTTGTCCCAATTTATTGGCGACTGTTAGGCACAGGAACAGCGAAAAACGCGGACATCAAACATATAAGAGATATGAAGCTTGGTCAAATATTTCATTATTTTGTTACATAAATTTTATAAACAAAATTGAAATTTAGCCCAATTGTCAGAGACAGAAATTGATAAAATCCGGTCACTAAATGTTATATTGCTGAATTTTTCAGAATAAGTATTTCTTTTGGTGTAGAATACGATAAAGAAGTTTTACAGCTGTAAAGTGCCCGCGACCCCTAAAAAAATCGAAAACATTGGCCGAAATTCGGTTTTTGGATAATAACTCGAAAAATTAGAAAAATATCAAAAAACTAATAGCACTAGATGATAAAGGGGGAAATTTGACATCAAAAACGTATACGAAGTTTCTTTGTACGATTAAAAACGTAGACTTTTTTGTTTAACGCACGAGAATGGAAAGTGGCCACACATAAGTATGGCGCGGCGCGCGAAGCGTGAGCGGTCTCGGACGCGCTACACTAAATTTGATGTAGCTTTTGAACTAATTAATGAAATTGAGTTCAATAAAGCTTACGTAAAACAAGAAACATGTGGCTATTGGACTATCATATTTTCAAATACAAAATGAATGTATGTAGGAATAGTACATATAGCTCTACCATTTCTACGACTTTTAAGATAAAAATCTGAAACTTTCACATATTACTCTTGAAGTAATTTATAAAATGATCCGAGGGACAGGCATGCTAAATATTTTTTTTAATAAAAGTTTTATTTTACCTTAGTTTCACGAAATTTGAGGCAAAACAAAATTCTCTTGTTTTCGTAAAATATAGAGGGTTAATTTAATTTTTAAGGTAAATCCCCTTGAAGCATCTTAAAGTACACATTTCAAGCTTTAAAAATCGCACCTACAGATATCTAATAACGAAATATATACCAGGTGGTTAAAGTTAGTTAGGATATCAAATTTTATCAATCATATCATCAAAATTTTGAAATTGGAAGTGCACATGTGCACATCTCCAAAAATAAATTTTTGAGATTTATACATTACTTTAAGATTAATATGTGACAGTTTTAGGTTTTTATCTTAAACATTGTAGAAGTGGTAGAGCTTCTACCGATTTCATCGGAAATCTTTTAATGTTCCGACTTCGTATATACAGGGTGATTCACGTAGGCCATTTATTAGAAGTGTTTCAACTTGCAGTTGGATTAGAAACTTGAAATTTGGTACGCAGCCATAATCGATCATGCCCGTTCTATCTAAAATATTTTCAGTCCTCCAACTATACAGGGTGTGCCAAAAATTGGTACCAACTTTCTTATTTTAAATAGAAACCTATATTTTTCTTTAAATGGATCGATTGGTCTTCTAATTCTGAGTTTAGGGAACCTAAGTTATGTTAACTTATCTATTACAATTTTTGACATATGCCCAATTTTTTGAAAAAAATTGCCGCTGTAGTAGTTTACCAACAAATTTGTATCTCGCAAACCTTTCAAAATTATGAAACAAAATTTGTGAAGCAGTTAGCTGGACATCCAGGCTAACTTTTGATGTCCCATCGGTGGTCCCATTTTGTACCATATGGGCGCAGTCGATTTTCAAATGTCGCAATTAAAAACTGTCAATAAGTCAATTTTTTCAAATGGCACCTACTATTTTTTTCACACCATTCGAAAGAAAATTGAATTCTAGGGTGAGGTACTTAAGCATTCCCTATACCTAACTTCACCCCATATCGAGTTATTCAATAAAAATCAAGAAATACCTTATCTTGCCGAGAGATTCCTTACTTCATCAAGTATGCCATGGAAACAAAAGACAGTTGTAATAATTTTTAAAGAAAAATATGGATTCTTATTTAATTACACACAACACCAACAAATTATTATTAACGAACAAGAACAATGTTGACGAAATTCTGTCAGTGAAAACGGTGCACACATTGAGCATTTGTATTGAAATAATTATTTTGTTAATCTGTTTATTTGTTGTTATTTTGTTGTTATTATTTATTATTGCAATACGATTTTTGAATAAAAATTAAAATGAAATGATTGTTTCCAAAGCCTACTACCCTTGAGAAAAAAAAAACAATATTTTTTTCAGGAAATGCCAATAACTCAAAAACGACTGTAGATAGACATACACAATGTTAATAAAAGTGGCCCTAAAATTCAATTTTGCATTGATTTCTGGCGTCAGAAATGGTAGGCGCAAAGATGTGCTACGCAATCTGTTGAAAGTAGAATAATAGAATATTTGAACAAAAATATGGTGGTCACATTGAGCATTTCCGTCAGAATTTCGTCAACATTGTTCTTGTTCGTTAATAATAATTTGTTGGTGTTGTGTGTAATTAAATAAGAATCCATATTTTTCTTTAAAAATTATTACAACTGTCTTTTGTTTCCATGGTATACTTGATGAAGTAAGGAATCTCTCGGCAAGATAAGGTATTTCTTGATTTTTATTGAATAATTCGATATGGGGTGAAGTTAGGTATAGGGAATGCTTAAGTACCTCACCCTAGAATTCAATTTTCTTTCGAATGGTGTGAAAAAAAATAGTAGGTGCCATTTGAAAAAATTGACTTTTTGACAAATTTTGATTGCGACATTTGAAAATCGACTGCGCCCATATGGTACAAAATGGGACCACCGATGGGACATCAAAAGTTAGCCTGGACTTCCAGCTAACTGCTTCACAAATTTGGTTTCATAATTTTGAAAGGTTTGCGAGATATAAATTTGTTCGTAAACTACTATAGCGGCAATTTTTTTCAAAAAAATTGGACATATATCAAAAATTGTAATAGATAAGTTAACATAACTTAGGTTCCCTAAACTCAGAATTAGAAGACCAATCGAACCATGTAAAGAAAAATATAGGTTTCCATTTAAAATAAGAAAGTTGGTACCAATTTTTGGCACACCCTATATAGTTGGAGGACTGAAAATAATTTAGATAGAACGGGCATGATCGATTATAGCTGCGTACCAAATTTCAAGTTTCTAATCCAACTGCAAGTTGAAAAATTTCTAACGAATGGCCTACGTGAATCACCCTGTATGCTATTTCTACATACATTCGTTTTATATTTGAAAATATAATAATCCAATAGTCACAGGTTTCTTCTTTCATTTAAACTTTGTTGAGCTCAATTTCATTAATTAGTTAAAAAATTACAACAAATTTAGTGTAGCGCGTCCGAGACCGCGCACGCTTCGCGCACCGTACTTATGTGTCGCATGACGTCACGCTCCATTCTCGTACGTTAGACAAAAAAATCTAGAGCCTACATTTTTGACCGTACAAAAAAACCTCATGTACGTTGTTGAGCCGATAAAATTATTTACGTAACGTGCTAAAAAATTCAACGTCGTATATTACTGTTGAACTTCTGTAGCATAGTGTTTCCAGTTACGAGAAATAATATTATTAAATTATTCGGCAAAAAAATATTTAAATCAAATTTTTTTGTTCTCTTTCGTCTAATATGTTACATATACATTAAGTAATGATCATCATACTCCTAACACAGTGTAAAAAAATATAAAAATATACTCAAAGACTAGAAAACAATAAATAAATTAAGAGATCGTGATTTGTGATTGAAGCTGACTATGATGACTAGTATGTTGAAATCACGAAAATAAATACCTAAATATATAAAAAAAATATGAAAACATACACTATGACTAGAAAATATATACATTATCAGATCGTTTACAATTAAAGCTTAACGTTTTCTTCTTTTTGCTAATATATATTATGTTGCCTCTTTGTGAAAACATTGCGTAGTAGGTATGGCCGAAAAATTTCAAATTTGTTGGTTTTAAAAAATGATTCAGTGGTATTTTTTTTCGAATATTGATAAATATTATGCAAAACACACTGCTTTACCCTTAAATATGCCCCTCTGTCTCTATCAAAATTCATAGACTGAGAAGAAACCTTGTAACATGCCGATTTATGTTCATAATAGATATATTTAACAAATAAAAATAATTACAAATTGAAGTTGGCAGAAAAATTAAATAACAGCAAGAAATTGTTTAAAAATCGAATATCTCATGCCTTGGTTAAAACACTGTCTATAACCTAGGTACGACTTTGAAATTTTGAAATAACACCGAAAAATAAAGGTGTAATTTAAATATAAATACATTTTCCAATAGTTATAAAATGATAGTTTAATACTGACTAGATATTTGACTAAGAATAAGGCATACAACATCCCACCAAATAGAGGTAATATATGCAACCTATAAATTTGACATCATTGTAAAACAAAAATTAAAATTTACTTCTTAGAAGAGGTTGCCATTGTAATGTTCTTAAGTATATAAAATAAAAAATGACTAGCACGATTAGATTACATGTGTTTTCTGACTATATATTAATATCTTACATTTTACTGAAAATGACTAGAAGATGACTAGACTGTGACGACTAGAAAGTTTATAAACAGCTTTGACTAAGAAAAAGTATAGACTAGAAATTACAGGGACTAGAGTAAGTTATATACATGTACAAATTAATAATATTCTTAAATTAAATGATGTAGTATGAAAAATGATTATCATTCAACAAGCTAATTAAATATGAGATCAGTATGAAATCTGCTTTGACAAATATACAAAATATATCCACATATTTACATATTAAACATTATTTACAAGCGTCGTTAAAAGTGGTGAATCCAAGAGAAATTCGGTACATACCTGTCAGGAGTAAAATCCGTGTTACCCTGACTATCGCAAATTGGAGGAAGTGGAGGCGGTCTCCAAAGGCGTGGCGGCATCCTAGGGATGGGCCTCACTGGAACCAGCCGTTGTCATTCAATTTGGTGTACAGCTTGATGTTTTCTTAAGTAAGCTATTCTTCTAAATCTCTTGCCACATTCACCGCAAGGAAATTGGTCCCCTAAGTCCCCCTCGGCAACTTCTTCTTGTTTGTTTTCTTTATTAGGACGCGGTTTGTGCCATCGTCGATGTGAGGCGAGGTTAGCTGGACAATTAAAAACTTTGTCACATTCTGGACATCTGTATTCAACGTGAACAATTCGGGAACAGCGATGTTGTGCTAGACCAAAAGCATCTTCGTAGAGCTCTTTACAGAGCCGGCAAATATAATCACCGATGACGTTTTCAATCTTGGCAAGCTCAGCTCGAGCCTCCTCGGTGATTTCAACGACATTAAACGCCGGATCTATATCACCCTTTCGTATTACCAAGTTCTCATCTGGTCTTAATTCGCGAATTATCGTACCGGAAACAGGTGAACTATTATCCTCATCAAAATTAAGTTTTCTCGTAGCCTTACTCTTCTTCACTGGACTTGGAACTATTAACTTAGGTTTTTTGGTAGGAACTTCTGGTGTTGGAGACTGATTACTTTTCCTACAGCCTGGAGATGGTGTACAAGGAGGAGTGATCGGTGCTTGACTCTTTAAACTAAGGTCTAAAGGACAAGCAGTGGTCAACTCAAGAGGCTCGGTATATCTAAAGTATTGTAAATGTTGCTGAAGATGCACTGCGGTGGATGTAAAGAGATGCGGCTCCAGCCCTAATCTTTGTAACACTGTCGGCTGCCCGTATGCATAGTTACTTTTGAAGGCCGCGAATTCCATTTCATGATGGTATTGCACGCGAGGCATACCTCGTCTAGCTTCACAACCGACTGAACTTGGAATTCACATTTCACTGTGTAAAGTTCTTGGGTAGATAGCCGGTTTTAAGCCCCAATGGAAAGCGTCACCCCGCCTTGTCTGTACATAAAGCTCGCGTTAGGTGGGGCAAGTTTCCAACCCTTATTGGTCTCGCCGCTGTACTTTCAGCGTATTGGCAACAGGGAAATCACGCTGAACGTTTAGTTGTCCGGAAAAATTGCCGTAACGGATTTTACACAGACGATTTTTGAAAACAACACGCATCATAACGGTTTTAAGGCGATTGTCATGTAACAAATCATTAACAGGATTCCCTTGCAGATGGCTATTTTACACCCTCAATAAATAAATACCGATCATGAGTTTTGATAGAAGCCCTTCGGCGGATTTAATCATGTGTACGTTCGACGTTTTTTAGCTCTGCTGCTTCCTGCTTGATTTAAAAATTTCCGTTAATTCATTAGTGATTTATGCTGTCTCATTTCCGGAAATTAAAATATTGTAATAAGTTGATATATTTATTTGAATGTGGCAAATTTTGATTCGATAGCTTTAACGTTTTTCAAAGTTTTTTGGGTAACTAAATAATAATTGCATTGTAATAATAAATGTCAAATGTAAATAAAAGTATGAATAGTAGCAATACAAAAATTGAAGAATACTACTAGTGCCTATAAATAGAGTTTTTGTTTAATTTTTACAATTTTGTTAAGTATAACAATGATTAAAATTAGTTATTATAGATGTTACATTGACACAGAAAACTATAAAGATACATTTCTAAATTATCGGTAAATAAATATAAAATCATTTTCATTTTTAGAAATAAGAGTGCATTATTTTTTTAAAGTTTAATAATACACTGTTATCACGAATATTTTTCGTAGACATTGCGCAACGATGAAAGCACAATTTACGTTGCAGAATTATAATCACTGTAAACTCTATACATACATAACGTGGGTTCTGTAATCTTCGGAGCACACTTTGTTAACAATCTTCAAATTCATACAGAAAGTGTTTCCAGGTTGTGGTTCCAATAGAAACCGTTTTTGTGTTTTCCAATGTTCGAAACATTTTTTTATAAGTATGTTCCAAAGTATTTACAATATAATACACATACATAATATAATATATACGGGGCGTCAGAAAAAATGTAGAAAGTGAAATTTTAATTTTTATATCTGGGAGCGAAATTCTCTGTGCAATTGGGACATATTCGTCATACAGAGCGATCGCCAAAGACATGCTAACTCTCATGTTTTATATAAACTCTGCTCTACATAATTGTAGAACAAAATGTACTAGTATTTTTAATTAAGCACACAAAAATACGGATGTACAAGATCTTGACGCTATATAACGTACAGTTTATCTCTCAGATTCGAAAATACTTTATGTACATTAAATTTGATCAACATTTACTTTAGAATGTTATTGAGGGTTTTTAATAATAATTTGTTTAATAAACACTGTTAATTTTTTTCCAAATTTGGGGCATTTATAAAATATCATTATAAAATACCACAAATTGAGTCATATTCGACATACACAGCGATTGCCAGGGCACATAAGCTGGCATTCTTATATAAAATATATGTTGTATTACAATTTTAGAAGTACCTACTATTGCTAAATGTAAATAAATTAATTTCAGGCCTTTGTTCTCATTTTTAACTGAATTTACATATCGTAGGGGATCATGCAGATACTAGTTTAACCTGCCTAGCCGTAGGGGACTATGTTGGATGCTAATAAAAACGAGAATGGCAAATAAGAATTTTTACTTGTTAGCAAAACCAGAAGTCAGGTTATCGAAAGAATGCAAAGATTTCATTAATATTTTTACATATAGTTTTTCCTTTAGTTCTCATAGATAGTTTTTCTTTCCGCTGTTTGCAAAATCCTATAAAGAATATGTTCCATGAAAAGATATATCAATCTAGCTCTAAAACAATATCGAAGTATGTTTAATACGAATTTGCAACATATGCGATATAGTATAATAGAAGACTCTCTATTGAAATCGGGTTATATTTATGATACAGGATGATCACCAGAAGCGTGTAAACAGTTATAATTTATATAAACTATATTTTATGATAATATTGAAGCAAAATGTTACCAATATTTTTGAATAAAAATATGGGTATTGTGTATAGTGTGGTTGTCAGACATAATTACGTTATATATGAAAACACAGGCCTATAGTTTTAGTAATTTGTATTTTTTCTAAATTCCGTTAAATGAATAATACGACATTTTGATTTCCCATATTTTTTAATTAATAGACAGTACTAAATAGTCAACATTTCGTATTTCTTCATTACCATCCTTCCAAAACTTTAAAATATTTTCTTCTTCTGTTCTTTATTTTAACATAAAATATAATATTTTCTAAGTAGGTTTGAATCAAATATTTTATTATTTTCATTTATTATAAACAAGCATAGTAAGGGTAGATGTTTATTACACTTTCGCTTATTGTAGTAATTTATTGATTTACGTATTGGGTAAACGCAAATCCGTTTTGGCTATCTAGCTTCTACAAGCTTCTAGTAGCTTGTATGTCAGAGTATGTACAGAAACTAAACAATGTTAGGCTAAGATTGCGTAGTGAATATGACACCCTTCGGAGGGGATATAAAGCAGCCAGTTCTTTGTCTATTAAATATTAAACAAATAAAATATCGCTATACTCTTCTTATAACAAGTGGTTCTTCAATATTTCCTGTTAATTATTGTTCGCATTAAATAAATTTGATGTTTAACATTTTTGAGTTTGTAAATGATTAATACTACTTTTTGAGAATTTAAATTGGGTGGATTTTTTAATTTAATTTAAAAAGTTAACGTACATTTTGATCGAACATTTCTTAATCATTAGAATTTATTCGAGTCATTATATGGACCAAAATTCATGCTTTAAATGAGTTTTAGTTATGGAATTTAAAATAAAATTATATAAAAATTATATTGAAAATGAAACTAAACCTGTAAAAATTTACAAACTCACCAGCATAGGTAACATATAATTTATTAAACATACCTGTAAATCACCATCCAACGTATTTATCACTGTAATGATCAGAAAACTTAAACGGCTACATTTTATTTCATTTTACTCGGAATTATATAACAAGTGGGTATTTAAATTAGCACACGTATACAGAAGGCCGGGCAACAGGTGTCCTGCCCACATTGTGAATTAACTAAGAAGAAAATATAATAAGACACCCTTAAGGTGGATTCTTTTCAAGATTGCCCCTCTAAAAGTTGTATAAAGGGTGTTTCTTGTTATTTGACTTACATAATAGTGAACCTGTGTCTCTCCTTAAGGGGACACCTTCTTAATGTGAGGTAGTTTGTTGGTGATTCTAAAGATTTGCACCACAATGGGCGTTATATTTTATATTATTTGAATGGAAGGTAAGTGCTTTATTGTGAAGAAATTGGATGTAACTAAACCAGTCTTTACAATGGTGGCACTAGGGCGTTGTTAACTGCATCTAATAAAAATAAAAATAATAACTGTAATAAAAACTACATTATCTTCACTATCTGTTTAATATATCTGATTTCGATATTCCCCGCCATAAAATTGTGTTTTTGTAAGACAAAATTATATTGTATCCCAAGTGATCTTCAAATATCTTTAATATTCTAATTAAAACGAGTTGAAGTTACAGCCGAACGTGGTCGACCGTGAACATATATTTGAACACAAATTTTATTGAACAAGACACAATTCATTTTTAGTGGTGCCACTGAGATGAAGTCCAGCCTTTTAAATTGTTGTGGTTCAAACATTGTATTTACAATAGTCTCATCAATACTTTATCAACATTCTAAACTGCTGGATCACATAATTTACCTAAATTAAGTTACAACCTGGAAAATATGACAGTTTATGTTTATACGCCTTTGATGATCCACATGTATGACAAACATGGCCCAATATTTATAAGGCAATATTCTAACGAGCTGTTTTTACACGTGTACCAAAGAACTGGAAATATTAAATCTAACAGAACTAATTGTATTTATATGAAACGATCATACTTACACACATACAGACACACAGATGATTTTATTCTATATTTGAATTCATCGGATTTCTGTACAAACATTTTACTTCTATGAGTATAAATAAAAACATAACTGTTCACACACTTCTGACGGTAATTATGAATTTACATGGCCCAATATTAATAAGGTAATAATCTAACAGAAGTTATTGTATTTACAAGAAACGATCTACACATAATACACACAATACACAATAGATATACTTTACTCATAAATTATTTTGGTATTCGCTTATTTTGGAGTTCATATTCTTTTCGCAGTTAATAGAAGATTGCACATAAATCCGATTAAAAAATAACAGCCCCTCAGAAAGAAAAAATTCAAACCAGCGAACTAGACCCATGTATCCCTATGGATCTTCGGTCGAGAATCCGAATCCAGGTCAAAAATAAATCATACACCCCCAAAATCATTAGCTAGAGCCAAAAAACACCCCTGGAATGGGGTAAACAGAAGCTTAAACTACGAGAATATTTGTTACATCTTAATCAATCGAATTATACAAATTAAGGCTAAACAGCAGCGTGCATATAATAGATATGAAAAGCACCTCCAGAGAGGCCCCCATATATAAAAAAATCGATCCAAAACAGCAATGACTGCTGGAAAGTTCGAAACGTTAACTTTTGTAAAAGTGATCAGAAACTGCATCAGGTCCGACGTAATCTTCATAAACTGTCCCTATATGGTGGAGAACAACAACTCCTAAGTTTAAGGGACATGAAAAATACAAGAAAGAACGTACATACAACCCTGCTGTTTAACCTCAATTTGTATAATTCGATTGATTAAGATGTAACAACTATTCTTGTAGCTTTTTGCCTCATTCCAGAGGTGTTTTTTGGCTCTAGCTAATGGTTTTGGGGGTGTACGATTTTTTTTCTCGGATTCTGGTTCAGCGACCGAAAATACATTTCATTTTTTTTTGTGGGGCTGTGTAATACGCCAATTTCACATATTGACAAGAAAGTAGTAGATTGTCTGCCTTTACTTGAAAATGTACATATATACATTTATATTATATGAATATCTATCTACGTACAAAATGATGAATATCTCGAAAAACGTCTTTCCTAGACCCTTCAATCTTGGAGTATATCTTCCGCATTTTCCAAAACGGTGTGTGCTATGCTTATAAAATTAGTTCGTTGGTCAATTTTTTTTAACGCAATTTTCTTAAAAACTGTTAATCATAGAAAACAGGTACAGATAAAAGTTGATTCTAGTATTTAACGGTAATGTATTTTATTTCTGCTTTCAAAATTATTTAATAATTTCATTTTAGGTATTTTGTAGAAACAGCTTTATTCCTTACGCATTCTCTTGACCTAATTCTGATCACACTACTATACTAATAAAGCTAATCAATGACACTCTTCTGAAAATATAATATTTTATCATTATCTAGACCACTAAGAGACTTTCCCGATACGAGCCGTCTCTGTGGGTCTTACAGAAATGTAGAAGTATCTCTAGCCCTACCTACAAGATACTTCATTGTGTGACAAAACACAAAAAACAAAGCATTTGTTTCATTTCCAAGTTAGGAATTAGAAATGAAAATATAAATCTCATGTCTTTATAAATAAATAAATAAAACATTCCTTTCTACTGTTGAGTAATTTTAATCTATCTAAAAGATGTGCAAGTGTTTTAATCCTTATCTAAAATCTACAAGACAGCGCATAAACTAGTCGAAAAAAATCGGTAAAGGTATTTACACAGGACTTCCCTCGTTATTTGTGCATGGCTGTCACTCTAAAAAATTATTAATTACGAAATGACATTGAGAGTACTAATCGGAATATAGTTATTGCTATTATTACAAAGAAAAGCTGATAACTTTAGATAAAAAAAAAATAACAGAGGGCTCATCCAACAGCAAAAGTTCAATACTAAATAACAGGTGCCAAATATGGAAGGCTGCGCAAATACCTTTACAAATGTAAACCATGACTGAATTATTTCTTGGGATGACCACCCTGATCATTTTTCAATAAAAGTATAATAGGTGCATACGCCAAATGTTATTTCCATCTGTCACATTTTCAATCCCACATTCACGTAATGGAGTGGAAGTACAGTGGTGGTTAAAAAATTTAATTTTTTAAAAATTTTCCAAAAATGTTGGTAAAAAAATTCTTTTCTTCTGAAACAGGTTTAGAATGTCACGAAACGTAGAAATTTTAAATTTGAACAAAAAGGAAAGTTTCCTTCTATTCTATAGTAGTGGTAAAAACAGTTTACAAAACTATGTATTTTTTTAAATAGGTTTAGAATGCCATGAAACGCGAAACTTTTAAATTTGGGCATGTAAAAAAAAATGTTTCCATCTATTTTAGTGGTAAAAATTTTTTCAAAAATGTTTTTTTCTGAAATGGGTTTAGAATGTCATGAAACGTGAAAATTTTCAATCTATTGTAGTAAAATTTTTTTTCAAAATAAAAAGATGCTGCAATTTTTTTCTCCAAAATAGGTTCGGAATGTCATAAAACGTGGAAATTTTAAAATTGAGGAAACAAATTTTTTTCGTCTATTCTATAGTAGTGATAAATAATTAGATTAAAAATGTTTTCAAAATTTTTAAAAAATTTTTCAAAAACATTTTTAAATTTGTTTGAATAGTTTTAGAATGCCATGGAAACGTGGACATTTTAAATCTGAACAAAGAAAAAAAAATCCATCTATTTTAGTGGTAACATTTTTTCAAAAATGGTAAAAAAAAATCTATTTTTTTTTTTTTATAGATTTAGAACGCTATGAAACGTGGAAATATGAAGAAAGAAAAAAAAATTTCCATCTGTTTTAGTGGAAAAAAATTTTTCAAAAATGTTGGTAAAAAAAATTTTTTTAATTTTTTTTTTAAATAGGTTTAGATAGAATGCCATGAAACGTGGAAATTTTAAATTTGAACAAATAAAAAAAATCTTTTCATCTATTTTAGTGGTAAAATTTTTTTCAAAAATTTTTTAATTTTTTTTTTCTGAAATAGGTTTAGCGTGTCATGAAACGTGGAAATTTTAAATTTGAGCAAAATGCGAGGGAAGTAAAACATTACTATTACAAGAAACCGCTGCCTATCACCACTTCTAAAATCAAATCTATTTTATTCGATTTTCACCCTAAAACTCAATTTTTGGCTTTAGGAATTTTAAAATTTGATATCAGCAAACTCAAAACACTAGGATTGTACATTACGAGTAGGCGATTTTACCATATTCTAAGGATAGTTTTTTCGCTCTAGGTGTTTTGGACTTTTCTCAGGTTAGATTCGAATTCAGCGTCGAAAAATATAATGGACTTCTCGGGTCAAGTTCCAGGATCAGGACTCTTTTTGTGGCTAGGTTATTTTATTGAATTTTTCACCTTTCTTGCTTCTCCTGACCCAAATTTTGAAGCCGCCATATGGAAAAAAGCATTTCTGCAGCAAAAACTGAATTTAGCATATCCAATTATTTAGCTTTACCAATATTCGTAAATTTCTATCGAAAATTGGCTATATTACCGAATTTTGACGCTTGTTTTGAAAAAAAGCACCACTTTACGACCGTCCAATCGACTGACTGACCGTCCGACCACCTGTTTGAAGAACCGACCGACATTTGATTGATCAGCTGATCGTCTAAACACTGACCGACCGATCGTCCGACTGACAGTCTGACCATTGGACTGACCGGCCCTCCCGTCCAATCGACGTCCGAAAATCTCACTGATCGTCCGACTGACCGTCCGACTACTCGTTTGACTAATTGACCAACGCCCGACTGACCGGCCCACCGTACGACCGACCGTCAGACTGACCATTAGACCAAATGGTAGGTATTTTTGTAAATAACTGGGTGGGGGTAGTAATATGGTTGGCTGACGCCGAAAAACTCTCTGAGAATTTTGTTCTCATACACACTTTAAATTACGATATTATTTTATTAACCCGTTTAATAATGAAGTGGGAAGTTTCTAAATTCTTGTTTTACTAATTTGCCCCTATTTACCCCGTCAACCCTTCAACGGAATAAGCTCAAAATATAATCTTATTCCAGATATCGTTATAATACATACGAGTATCAGGTCAATATCTTAATTACATTTTGGTAATCCCTTTAATAATTTAGCGGAGTGGTGGTGGGAGTGGCAGATGTCAATAAAAATAGTTTGAAACCTTATGTGCACCAACACTTTATTTCTGATATACTGCATTAATTTAAGCGTATTTTTGTACTATTGAATAGTATAATTATTATAAATCTTTATTGTACCTATTTAGTAAATAATATAAGTTAAATAGATAAATAAATAACTTTTAAACTACCTTCTCGGTTAGCACTGCCATAGTCTATTGTAGATTCCTCAAAAAAAATATACCACTGGTACTAAATTTTATTATGTATCTTAAAATCATTGTTGAAAAGAAAAGTGGAAACCCGACTTTGGGTTATATGTTTAAACTATCGTAGCTCCGTCAGGAATCGTGTTCGAACAATTTAAACTTGTATTATTTATTTTATTATGAGTGAGTAATCTACCTCCTCCTTCCAAAAGTTATATTGTTATTTCCTGACACTCTGTATGCAGCAACTAAACGAATTGCTACACGATTGCTCATATCAAGTATATTTTCTGTTAAAATTATCTGTTTTTATTAAATATATTTATTTGGATATACAAAAGAAAACACTTTTTGGTTTCTTTAATTAAAATGATTAATTCATACTATGAAGAATTTTTATGTGTATTGTGTACTAGGAGTATTGATTTAGAGAGTGATAATATTATTATAACATTTTGACCACTTTTATTTGATAGCAAGTGCCATTACTTATTTGATGAAAATTTCCTTGGTCGTAAAACAAATGACTCAAGAATAACACGACAAATTGAGTTGTTACGGTAGAAATTCCAAGCCTTATTGACAAATATTTGCCATGTTATAAATATGGGAAATGGGATTTTAATGTCGATAAACCAATATTACAACTCATAGAATGTTTGATTTTTGCTATGAAGAATATAGGTACAGTAAAATACATATATACGTTTTAGATAATAAAGATATGGAATAATTAATTTTAAATTATACAATACATCAGTAATTCAATATGTAATGAACTATACACTTATTCAGAAACTGTATAATTATGATTTGTCTTGACAAAAGTTATTTAGTTTCTTGCTCTCTGTTAGGCATTTGGGTCACTTTTGCAAAAATATTTAAAAATGTAATGAAATAAATTTCTGCGCCAACTAGACAATAATAATTAAAATTCATTTAGTGCTCCAACTAAAGACCATACCTCAAAATCTTGGAAGAATATTAACTAGTTTAATATACGTTGACTTTTAGTTTTAGGTATATGATTTTAAGGGCGCAAATTGAAATTCCGCGCTTCAGTATTTTTCGTCTAAGCCGCTTCTTTAAAAATTAAAAAGTTTTATGTTGCGGTTATACAAGGTGTACCAAAAATACACAGCATAACACAACAAAAGTTCCAGCGAAGATGGGTGGTGTCCTTCGTGCAGAACGGTCTATCAGAAAACACATATTTTCCCAGTTTCTCAACAAACTCCTTTGAATATTGAATATACTTGGCGTGTATATTTTAAAACATTTTCAAAACTTTGTAAATCCGTAATTAGCGTTTAATAAAATTAATATACAAATTTATCTATATGGAAAAATAGTAAGGAAAGTTGCTATAAACACCTGACTGGAAATGCTTTCCAAGGGAGCTACTGCTCTCGACGATGGCATCCAAAATAGTGGTTCTTAATAATTAAGTATTATGGCTCCTATGGAGCACCAAAGCTCTTTAGCTCCATCATAAGTTACTACTTTGGGTAGTTTTATAACATTTTTATGACTATCTTGATTATTGAAATTCCTAACTTTATGTTTTTGAGGTTGCTGAATTCAAATCTAATGTCAAATAGACGATATTGATAGCTGTCAAACAGCTGTCAATTAGCAAGGAACTATAAAAAAAGTAAAAATCAATGTATAACTTTATGTTTTTGAGGTTGGTGAATTCAAATCTCAGGTCAAAGAGCCTATATTCACAGCTGGCAGCACTCAACTAGCTGTCAAACAGCAAGAAACTATTGAAAAAGTTAAAATCAATGTATAACTTTACATTTCTGAAGTTGCTGATTTCAGATCTTATGTCAAACATACGATATTGACATTTGGCAGCTGTCAACTAGCTGTCAAATAGATGATATTGAGAGTTAGAAGCTGACAATTAGCTGTCAAATAGTTTTCTTGTTGTTTGATAGCTAGTTGACAGCTGGCAACTGTGAATATCGTCTATTTGACAACAAACTTGAATTCAGCAACCTCAAAAACATTAGGTTTATACTTTGATTTTTACTTTTTTATAATTTTTGATTGACAGCTGATTGACAGCTGCCAACTGTCTATTTGAAGTTAGATTTGGATTCAGCAACCTCAAAAACATAAAGTTATGTATTTCAATAATCAAAATATGCGTTATAACAACTCAAAGTGCCTAGTAACTTACGATGGAGCGTGGAGCTTTGGTGCTCCTTAGGAGCCAAAATACTAAATATGGAGCATCGAGGTCAAGGAGACTTTTGCTCAGGACGACAAAAGCTACAATATACCAAAAATTCAGATGATGCCGCCAAAGCCCAATTTTTATAATAATAATAATGTTCTTTGACTTTTGACTTTTCAGATCCCAAACGGTTCTCATTCGTCGATATCAATTTTTTGGAAGTAGGCGAAAAATCGTAGTTCATCAAAAGAATATTTTTAGCTTAGCCACCCAAAGATCTCAAAGTACACTAAAATTTTGAAGTCTATTAATATAAAATAACAAGAATCGAATTAGGAATTAGAAAGTTTTAACAATTGTGAACAAAAGTTTTTACCCGCCAACAAAAGTTTTAAGGAAAAGCACTCGATCATGACTGAGCTCATCTTAATGTCTATAGAGATTTCTAAAGTCAAGCTCAATCGAACCAAAATTTTTCAACCCCAACCAAACTTCTCAAGTATGTCCTTCAAGGAATTTGAATCATTTTGTATCAATCAATTGTTATCCTCGTTAAGAGTCTATATGTAGTTGAGATTAAACATTCTCGGGATGTACACCAAATGATATTGTGTGTTATGTAGATCTGATTCATCTTATATAAATTCAGTTAGACATGGATTTATCTTTACTATTATACCAATTGAACGGTTTAAGATATTGACTTCAAATTTTGTGCACGTATATTGTCATATATACTATAACGAAATCTAGAACTGGATTGCCTTTGAACATATCCGGTGAAGGCTTGGGGGTAAATAAAGGTAAATAGGGGAAAATAAGTAAAGCAAGCTGGTAAAAGTACAGAAACTTGAAATTTAGTGTATGTATATATTTTCCATCCCTCCACCACCCACCCACTCCATTATTAAAGGGGTTGATAAAAAAAAATTATGTATTCACTTGATATTTTGTATATGTATATTGACATTAGGAACTACATTATTTTGGGATTATTCCGTGGAAGGGTTGGGAGTTAAATTAGGGGTAAATAAGGGAAAATAAATAAAGCAAGCTGATAAGAGTACAGAAACGTTAAATTCGATGTATGTACTAGAAGCCAAGACATCAGAATTTTTTGTAATATATTTCAACCCCCACACCACCCCTACTCCATTATTAAAAGGGTTGATGAAATAAATAAAATTGAGATATTCACTTGACATTTGATACACGTATGTATTATAACGACATCTGGCACTAGATTATATTTTGAGATGATTTCGTTGAAGCGTTGGGGGGTTAAAGAGGGGCAAAAAGGAGAAAGTAAATAAAGCAAGCTGGTAAGAGTACAGAAATATGGAATTTTGGTGTATACCGGGTGAGTCACGAATTGCGCTCGCCCCGATATTTCCTAAAATATTTGGATTAGAAAATTGAAATTTGGAGGCCTTATTACACGACTAAAATGCCATCTTTTCAATAAAAAATCAAGTTTGCTGCACATCCGGTTTGACCGGAAATGCCCACAACTTTCGATTTTTAAATAGAACACCCTATATATTTTACATTTTTGGAATCTAGAGGAAATTTTGAATACAATGCATCCATTTTGGTCACTTTTTGATAAACATTAAAAAATGTATTAAAAAATCTATTTCTGAATCCAGAGTGCTGTGGTGCCCAAAATATATTTTAGTTTGTGTGCTACGTTACTATAAAAATAAAAAGAGCAATATGATTGCATTACTTAATTCTCTAGAGGCATTTAAAATTTTTAAATGTGATTTTTACCCACTAACTCGGTTTTTTTAAATGGGAATTTAATCGTTCACCAACATTTTTAAATACCTCATTTTCATACGAATCTAATGATATCAAAATTTTGAAAATCCGCTCAGAAATATTTGAGATTTCAGCCAAAATACAATGCAACCAAGCTTTTAGAAACATGCGGCTAATAGATAATAGATTAGTGGGCTTTGGAAACTAAAATGGCACATTTCTGTGTAAATCTGGTAACCTAATAACATTGGAAAAATCATCAAAGTTGTACGGGCTTTTAATGAAATAACGCCGGCTGAATTGTGTAGAGCCATTCAAGCAACTGTACGCAGAGCCGAATTGTGTATAGAAAAAAATGGTGGACATTTTGAACAATATCTATAAATGTCAATGTTATTAGGTTACCAGATTTACACAGAAATGTGCCATTTTAGTTTCCAAAGCCCACTAATCTATTATCTATTAGCCGCATGTTTCTAAAAGCTTGGTTTCATTGTATTTTGGCTGAAATCTCAAATGTTTCTGAGCGGATTTTCAAAATTTTGGTATCATTAGATTCGTATGAAAATGAGGTGTTTAAAAATGTTGGTGAACGATTAAAGTCCCATTTAAAAAAGCCGATCACATTTAAAAATTTTAAACGCCTCTCCGCTCCCTTATTAAAAGATATGACATTTTGTACACGTATGTATTATAAGGACATCTTAAACTAGATTATATTTTGACATGATTCCGTTGAAGGAGTGGGGGTAAGTAGATGTAATAGGGCAAGTAAGTGAAGCAAGCTGGTAAGAGTACAGAAACTTGGGATTTGGTATATATACTAGAAACCAAGGCACCAGATTTCTTTCTAATATTTTTCAACCCCCTCAGCCCCACCACCCCGACCAGGTCCACTCCATTATTAAAGGGATTGATTAAATAAAATTGAGATATTCATTTGGAAGTTAGTACACGTATGTATTGCAATGACATCTGATTGAGATGATTCCGCTGAAGGAATGGAAAGTGGTAGGTTGTAAATAGCGCAAAATAAGTAGAGCAAGCTAGAAACTTCATTTTTCTACTTCCATATCTACGTGGTGGATGGAAATATAGTAATCGTGAAAAAAATTTTAAATTCTTTTTTTCTTGAAATAGGCTTAGAATGCCATGAAATGTCGAGATTTTAAATTTGAGGGAAAAAAATTTTCTGTCTGTCTATCGGTCTGTAACTTTTTCTTGTCCGCACGTTTTCTCCAGAACGGTTTAAGGTATTGAAACACGCATGTATTATAACTTCAGAGTCCCACGACGGCGGGTCGTTAAGTACAGATTCTAGCACCCCCGGAACGGAGACCTGCATGACATAACTCAGTGGTAACAAGCCCGGTTATTAACCAAATCAAGGAATATTCTCAAATATTTGGTCAGTAGGTTCCAGGCGCTTCCAGTAGCTGTCCATTTTTTTCTATAGCAAATAGAAAGCACCACAAAAATTTTTTGAATCTAGCAACATTTTTGGATTTATTGCTACTATAGTACAATATGATACAATTATATTTCAATCAATCATTACAAAGCTATGTTATATTACCGCTGCCCGTCTGCAGCCAACTTTAATCTAATTGTGTTCCGTGGAAACATGTTATAAAATGAAATTTGCCTTGAATATTCTTCTCGTCAATTTGAAAAAATATTTGTAGCATTTACCACTAGAATTGGATCACAAACTCATCTATGATGTACTCAATGTCAAATATTAAGTTCCGCAACTTTCCATTTCAATAGTCAGAACCATAGCTAATATTAATATTAAAACATGCATTTAACACGCTTTCCAAATGGTCGAACAAACTAAAGTGGCGTTTCTTAATTAAATGGGCCAAGAGGCAGTAGCCGAGTGACTTCATTAATAATCGATGCCCTCTGCAGGGCTGCACTCATCTACAGGTAAGTATTGCACGATGCTATGAGGGGCAAAGGGAAGCCAGCGCGTGCCCTACACCCTTTACCTTTCACCCGGGGCTTCAAACAAAGGAACCGCCAGCTGCAACTATAGGACCCGGTGTGTCTACTTCTACATTCTTGCACCAGGACGAGGGGGAATACACCACAATAAAGGCTCATGTACGATGGATGCGATACATATCAGAGGACCTAAAAAGTTTTATTGATTATTTTGTGTTTTAATGATATGGGTAGAGCTAATGAAGTTGAACTTAGTGTGTATAAAATTTCATATGAACTTTTTTCTTTTAATACTGTGATTTTTCACAGAATGAGAAATTATAAAATAGGAAAGCTTTTGGTGTACCATTAATTGATTTTGTAAAGAACCACCTATTTACACTAAATATGTAGAAAGTTACACTTTGCTCTAGACAATGGCTTTAAGGAGATATATTCTTCAAGTATTTAATTGTAATAGGTGCAAGTGTTATAACGAGAAATTAAATATTTATAGAAACATTATCGAAATATTATAGCATTACCTGAAACGCGGAAGTTAATGCCACAATTTGGTTAATCAAGAAGTGATCTCTTCAATCACTTCTTCAAATTTCTAACCCAAAGGTTCTAGAAATATTTGAGTTGTTCCCTAATACTACAGGGGCTTGCGTGCAATTACCTGACACTTTTGCATGAGCTAGAGACATTATTAATCCTGTTCTATAGAGCTTGACAGACAACGAATGAGAATTTTTCTTATTAGTGGAAACTTCACTAAATGACTCAGAGTGTCTCTTACAATTGGTGCAAGTATTTATATCAAGCTAATATTCTTTTACCGGTTACTTACCACTTATTATACTCTTTGCAAATACAAAACGAAGCATATTGAATTGATCGATATATTTCTAAAACCTGTAATATGGCTCGTAGAGAAAATAACTTCATGTCACTGTGTTAATGATCGAATTCTGAACAAACGTTCATCCGTCTGTCTGTCTGTCCATCCGTCACGTTTTCTGTAAACACGATAACTTAAGAATAAAATATCCGATTGTATAGAAATTTGGGCAGTAGGCTCCTGTTAGCTAGAGGAAGAACGCTATTGTGTTTGAACAAAATTAATCAATAAATAAAAAAGTCAATAATTATTTAAATTTTAAATAATAATTTTGTTTTTGTTTTGTAATTAAACAAAAACTGTTTAAAACTAACATTACTTACAAAAAATTGCGAAGAGTATTCTATAGCATATGCAACAATTATATTAAAGTGCAGTAAATCGGCGAGGAGTAAAATTATTAGCTTATTAAATATAAATATACGATTGGCGTAGCGGAGGTCCAGAGGTAGAAATTCTTAACCTACAAACTATGTCACTGGGCATAAACAAATATCAACCTGAATATTTTGTTAGTAATTACGAAAATACCATCGGAGGTTCACCTCGGTCGTCGACGAAGGCAGATGCGTTTTTAAGTGGATCCCATGAAATCTCGAAAAACTCAAGTAAAAACCGTGTGAAAACGCGCAAAAATGTGTTGAATTAAAGAGTGGACAATCCTACATTAGTTGATATAAATTAGCATAGATTTGGCTATTTCATATAGCTGATATTTGATTATGGCATCACTAAAGGAGTATATTGGCAGCTCGACAAAGGGTACCGACATCTGGCAACATAAGTTAACTCTGATAAAAGAAAATAAAGATGTATAATGGGACTAGGTCATAAACTCGTAAATTATTCACAAGTGCTTATACCTGAGACGACCGAGCACCCTCCCCAAAGTGGCTAGTGCGAAGTGAAAGCCAACAGACCGGCGAGTGGAAGTAGTAACATAAGCAAAAGATGAAAAATAAGTGTTATTTTTATTTATTTTTAAGTTATTGGTTTGTTAATCCTTCACAAATGGGAACAATGTTGTGATTCGGGAATTCATTGTTTCATATAAATACGAATGAATGAATTCTTCACGTGGAACGGGTACTTTCGTTTGAAATAATTAATTTAACTTTTTGTTTCTTGCTGCAGAGTTATTAGTTTTATATAGGGAATTTGTTTATTTGCTTACCGGTTGAGGCAGGGAATTCTTGATTCAGAATATTGTCTTTTACGTGTGTGGTCACAGGACAATTTATTACAAAACAAAGAAAATTTTATAAAAAAATGAAAAGGTATTGAACATAGGTAATGAAATAGAAAATACCTGAAATTGGAAAATGGCAGCAAAAAGTAATTACTGTAGAAACAAACTAATATACAGGGTGTGCAAAATATTCTCTTGGGCCTCTTTCTCATGACCAACCCGCCATAAAAAGTTTTTTATCGCGAGATAGGGCACTTCCACCGTAAATGGTTATTTGCCTGTGGAACGGTTAAAAAAGAAAAAAAAAAGAGAAAAAACGAAAAACTCCCTGCTGCGAGCGAATACATGTATGTCTTGGCAGACAAACGAAGTGAACGCAAGCGGGTAGAAGGAGGTGCACACTGCTGGATCCAGAAACAGAAGACTTGGAGGAAGAATAAAAGGGGAAATGATATATATAAATCCTTTATTTTAGCCAAAGACTAATAATATACAAAAATATACATAAGTAGTAAATAGACAATGAAAAAAGATATATAAAAACAACACAAGAATTGTATATACCAAACAAGTATAGTCAATTTGTCACACTATAAAATTTCACTTAAATAAATAAACAGTCATAGAACATATAATAATCAGTAGTAATTACATGACTTTAAAAACAAGTACGTACTTAAAATTAAATTTAGGCTGGACATTTTCAACAGACAATACGAATGTCTACTCATCCAATAAATACTTTTTAAGCCTATTCTTGAATGTATTTAAAGTGGTACTGCTTTTAATATTCTCAGGTAACTCATTATACTCACCTAATCCCTTAAAAAATAAACTGTTTTGAGTTGACTTTTTCCTGTATCTTTGTATATGAAAGTCTAAATTAGCTCTAGTATTATAATTATGTACATTTATATTATAGACTAACATATCCTGCAGATATTTGGGAGCTAAGTTATTCTTAATTTTATATATAAAAACCAGGGTGAAGAATGTAACATATTTTTTGATGATGATGATAGATGGAAACGCTACACATGGATAACAACAATCGAGAGGATTATGAATAAGCTAGGAAAGGATTATACACGCTGGAAAAGAATGACACAACAAAAGACGGAATACAATAAAGAAATATCAAGGATATACACACTGCCAGACTCAGAAACAGAAGAAACAGAAAACTCAGAAAAAGAATAGGAGAGAAGATGATTACAGACAGAAACTAAAAAGAAGTATCTCACAAAAACCTGAAAGTTAAAAGCAACAGAAGCACAGAAGCCTAAAAGAAGCATCTCACATTCGCCTAGACTTCCCATCCGATGAAGACAGATGGAAACCAAGAAGAAGCATCTCACAAACACCTACACACTCCATCCTATATTACTACCCCATGCGTCATGCGGCTCTCGCTGCTGACAACAAGCATCTCCAATGTCCAATCCGGCGTATGCAGCCGGTCTGGCGGTATATAAAAGCATCGGGGGTTTGTTCCGGCCCATGGTTGGATCGTCCGGTGGAGTCGCCCAGTTATGGCATGAATAAGTAATAGACAACTGGGCGATCGTATTTGGCCGTTCAGCGGGCGATCGGGCTGCGTGGTGGAACAAATCTCCATGCCCGGAATCGGCAGAAATGCCCACCTTACGCTAGCAAATCGATGAGTCAATCAATTACGAAAATACCATCGGAATTCATCTCGATTAGTGGAGGTCCAGAGACAGACATTTTGAACCTGCAAGGTGTCTAAGCTAAAGCCATGACTAATAGTTATCAATTTTTTTACTAATCAATTTAATTTATTAATTAGGTTTCCACTAATAAAAAGAATTCTCATATTACTTTTGTTGTCTGCCAAGTTCTAAGGCAAAGGATTAAATATGTCTCTGATTGATACAAATGTGTCAAGTAATTTACACGGTGGCTTTTGCATATAATCCTTGTGCCATGGAGAAGTTTTAATTTAATAAATATAGATAGCTAAATAAAGAAATTGGTAATAGTAATTTACGAAGGAGGTGTTTTGCAGGTCAAGCAAATTCCACGTAGAGCCGCAAGCGAGTCCTTAAAGCTTGGAGAGACTTCACACTGTTTTTCGGTCATGCAACGTACAATTACACTGTGGTACAAAATCTTTTATTATTTTTTTAAATAAATTTTCTAACAAACACCATGACAAACAATATAAGTTAAGTGTATTTATCTATTTGACACTTATCCCAACAATTAACACAAGTTTGTTTCTATAGCAACAAGTAATCAAAGCCACCTATACCAAAAATTGGCACCATTTTTTAATTTCATGAATCGGAAAAGGGAATAACAGTGATCGAAATAGCTTTTTTGTTCAGCCGTACGCGAGGTGAGTATTTCGCATTTCACTTGCTCTTAGTCACGGCCGAAAAACTAAAAGTCACTTCCATAACTGACGTTTAAGTCACTTCAACATTGACATTTCTAAAATATAACAATCAAATATTGTCATTTTTTATTAAACAGAATCAGTAATTAGTAAGTCGCTATTACAGTTTTCGTATTACCGATTCGATTTTTCAGGTATTAAATAAGAATGCGTGGAGTTTATGATACCTTTTAGCTCTGGACTAGTACAAAAAACTGGCAGTCATTTTGAATATTTAATTTAATTATAAAATAAATTAGAAATAATTGTATTTCCAGTTTGTTTGAATGTATCAAACAAACTGGAAATACAATTAAATATATATGTGACTCTACCCTACATTTTATGTAAAGAGTTGAGGTGTGTATAATTTTGTGCTAGAAACTTTAAAAGTAACAATGTGTCAGTTTAACTTTTCTTCAAAACCAACAATTTGGCAAGAAATACTACCTCATGAAAAATATTATAAAAAAATCTGGTAGTACATGCACCGAATTTGTTACTCTTGCTGTACTCTTACCAGCTTGCTTTACTTATTTACCCCTATTTAGCCCAATTTAACCCCCAACCCTTCAACTAAATAATCCCAAAATATAATCTAGTTCCTGATGTCATTTTAATACATACGTATACCAAATTGCAAGTGACTATCTCAATGTTATTTTATCAACCCCTTTAATAATGGAGTGGGGGTGGTGGGGGAATGACATATATTATAAAAAAAATTGATGCCTACCTAGGCTTCTAGTACACACATCAAACTTCAAGTTTCTGTACTCTTACCAACTTGCTTTACTTATTTCCCCCTATTTACCCCCCAACCATTCACCGGATGTGTTAATCCAGTTCCAGATCTCGTTATAATATATACGTGTACAAAATATCAAGTCAGTATATTAGACCGTTCCGGAGAAAAAAAAAAGTTACAGACAAACCGACAGACAGACAGAAATCGAGACGTTTCATTACAATCTAAACCTATTTCGAGGTAAAAAAAATATTTTTTTTTTATGATTACTATACTTCCAATCCACTAACATGGATGTGGGAGTAAAATGGAAAGTTTAAATTAAAATTGACTTGTTTCGGGATTTTTCCTAAAAGTTCATAATTACGCTTAAAATGTATTTATTCCTTACATTATAGGCCTCACTGTATAATGGGCTACATTTTGATATTTTTATCTTTCATATGTTATTAAACAAATGTTTAACCAGTTATTACTAAACTTAACTCTTACTTTTAATTAAAAATAGTATATCGCCAATAATATAAATTAATAAATTCTAGTAAATAAAGCGTATGTTATTTTATTAATTATTTGATATAATGTTGAATTATTTCATGCACACAACTTATCAAAGTACATAAAAATAATTAAATAAGCAAAAACGTAATCAAAACAAAATAAACATTTAGAAATAATCTATAGAGCATAGGAACTCTTTGATGGGCCGAGGCAATTGTTAAAATAGGTTTGTCGGCACGACATAGATTTTGATAGGGGAGCCAAACATCCATGCAACAACGGTGTTTGGTGTTGCTCGATTTGGCCATATGGCCACTTGAAACTCACTTAATTACGCCACCACGATCGAACTGATTTATTAACACAATACGAACATACTGTTGCTTCTTTCGGTAATGATCCTTTGTATGTTCCGTTTCTCTTGTATAGTCGGAAATTTTTTATATTAATAAGCGGAAATCAAGGTATATACAGCGTTCATTTATTTACATTTTAGGAAACAATTAGATACAATAATTACTGTAAAAAATGACTAACACAAAGTATATATGCAGACATCACGTCAGAAACTTACGATCTCGCATAGTTATAAAATTATGTCTGAGGAGTGTCGAAAATATCTGCTAGTCCTCACCTCCAATTAACTTCACAAATCATATACACACACTATCTGAACATTTTTACAACAATCGATACATATATACTTTCGAATTTGCTCCATATGCACAATACCTTGGCAGATGATTTGTGATGCATTAGTGGCCTCCCATTGCTCTACGATACGTCTGACAGTATTTCACTATCTATCGCACGGCTTCACCAAATCTCTTTCCTATCAATTCCTTGGTAACATTAGAGCAACATTTCAAAGGTTATTTATTCTCTTTGTCGCTTACTATCTGATTTTCTCTGAGACGTCAATCTCTACTGTCATCTTTCAGTTAGACGTAGTCAAAATATCAAAGACGATGCTAAAGAGATCTTGCGCTTCGTGATATGTTTTTCATGTCAAATTATGCTCAAATGAAATTTTGCTCAGCTGCATTCTCTATCAAATCACATATGCCAATAAGAATTCCAAGCAGCTTCGTAGGATTGTCGGGTTTTGTCAAATAAAAGGCTAATACTTGATTGATTCATTTACCACACACGATAGGCATTGCTGCTACGTCTAAGTTGGCGCTGGGTTGGATTAGGGTCAAGCCTGTTAGCCACAAACCACATTGCTCAGTGTAAAAAATACGAGATGGGAACTGTTGGTGTTTGTGAGATTGTCAAACTGCCTTGTGGAGTATTTGTGTTCCTTGTATCTTGTTGTTCTGAATTTTCTATTTCCCCCGTTTCTAATTCCGGCAGCGTATACTTTCTTGTAATTTCCACATTATAGATTATGTTTAATTTTTCGTTGTTTATTATTAGCTCTTTCTTCAGTAGTGTTGGGTTCCTCTCTTGAACATATCCTCAGTACTTCATTGCTTATTCATCTTCCTGGAGGGGGTTGGAAGCTTTAATGACACTTCAATACAATACTCGAATACTCATTCGACGCACATTTCGCCAATCATGTTAGCATTATCTGAAAATGATAAAAGGTAACTATTATTTTGTTATTGTCGAGGTTATTGTTTTCCACCTTATTAAGTAATTGGATGATGTTTGTTTCAAACATTTTCAGATTTAATGATAGAAGGCTACAATTTTGTCAAAATAGTTTAAAATTGGTCTGCAAGGACCACCATCTTAAATATTATTTTACATATTCATATTTATGTGTGCAGTCTATATAAAATGTGATAGTTTGAAAGATGTGGCCCATATTCACCATGCCATTTTACAGATGTGCCAAATTTGAAATACAAAATTTCAGTCTAAAGGAAGCTATCGTGTTTACAAGAAACGACCTACACACGCATACATACAGATAAACACTACAGACAAGATAGTCCACATCCACGTAGTGAAGTGGAGGTATGCTTACTAATAGTAGAAACATTTTCAAACATTTTTTTTTTCGAAATAGGTTTACAATATCATGAAATGTTTAGAATTTAAATTTGAGAGAGAATAACTTTCTATCTGTCGGCCTTTCGGTCTGTAGATCTGTCAGTATGTCGGTCTGTCTGTTTAGAAACTTGAGATTTGGTGTATATACTAGAAACCAAGGCCTCAAATTATTTGCCATCCCCCACCACCAGGGATCAATAAAATAAAATAGAGATATTCACTTGAAATTTATGTATGTATTATAACCGCATATCGAACTAAAATATTTTGAAATGATTCCGTTGAAGGGTTAGGGAGTAAATAAGGGTAAATACGGGAAAATAAGTATATACTGGAAACCAGGGCTAAATTTTCTTGTCATTAACAAGGCTCCGGAATTTTATCTCGACGCCAAAGACGGCTCTCATGTAGACAGAATGTTATATTGCAAACGCTCTGAAACAATCAGAAAAGCGACGAAGTGTTGAAATATTCATTATTGCCAGCTGAAACGTATTTTTTGTTTTAACCTAAAAACGGTAATGGTTCTTACAAAAACATGTAATACATAGGTAACTAGCAAATAAAATAAAAATTTTGAATCAAACACATACTTTTCTGTTCTATGTTTATTATGTTTATTTTCATAATAAACCTAATTAACTGCTGGCAACATAAAACATTTTTCCTAATAAAATATATCATTTTTATATAATATTAAATCATACATAAAAAGTTAAGGATTAATGGCATAAAACTGCCATGTACCGTGTGCGGCACAAATGCACACAACGCGATAAAATGAATTTTATTTCATTTCAGAATGTTAATACATTCGACACTGACCGAGTGTCAACATTAGATTCCAGTGTATTGCGGTACTTCTATATGTTCTTTACTAATGTCGTTTTATTATCTCCTCTAATTAGACGACACCGCCGAAATTGTGAAACATTGCTTTGACAAAATCCCTTTTTACCTAGGTATAATGTGGCAATGTTTGGCATTTACGTCATCATTTAATAAAGGGAATGGGTAGACCATCCGAGATCGCAGTTACGCAGTTTCGTAAACCGTAAATCTAACCATATGTATGTAAATATGTATCTACAAACCTAAAGTATATTCACCGCGACAAATACATGTACTGTGCAGGTAAAGTCGAGACAGTACTTGGATGTGTCCTGAAAAATGCAACCAATGGAGATGGAACACGTCGCGATCAAGGGACAATCACAAGTATTTGTTTGTTTTGACGCACCCTCAGCTTTCCGTGAATATACTTTAAAGTGAAATTATACACAGTCGGTGGAATAAAAAAATGTCTAGTGCTTCTCAAGATGCAGTATATTTGGGGATCGCGATTTCTCGGAACTGCAATTTGATGGAATAGTTCTTTATTGTAGTTGTTGCAACAGAATAATTTCTTGGACATCTCAGACAAATATTAATAGACATATTTCCTCACAAAAGCATATGAGTGCTAGTGGCTCTATTGATAGTGATAGTAATTTTAATTTAGATTTGGTGGAGGTGATAGGGGGATGTAACATACCGTCGTCAAAAACTCCTAATACCTTTATAATAAACTGATAGTATTCCTAAGTAATTCCCTAAAAAAGTACAAAGGTAAGATATATTCTGTCATATTTGCATAAAAAATCTTTCCGCGCTGGCAGAGCCAACTCTAATTTTTACGTCACCGAGATAATATCCCTGAGCTCTGGTCATCAGCCACCCTCATTACCGCCTCGGCGCTGGCGATTCAAATATTATTATTAAAATTCTATCATTAATTATTTCTACTTACCAGTGTATAAATATAGTATCAAGATTTAAAAATGAATTATTATTTATTTGCTTATATTTGTATTGAAACATATTCTTTATAGGATTTTGCAAACAGCAGAAAAAATAACTGTCTATAACTAAAAGAAAAAATATGTGTAAATTATTAATGAAATCTTTGCATTCTGGTTATGCTAGCATACCTTGTCTTGAAAAAATTTTCATTCTAATCGATTACATTTTCATGAAATCTATCATTCTGTTTCTTGGAAATGCTTAGCCTTTGAAACGTTTTTAAGACAAGGTAGATAAATAAATTCATTTTAGGCCTCTGTTCTCATTTCTAACTGAATCTCCATGATCACAGGGGGTTATGTAGATACTAATTTAATCTGCATGGCCGTATGGGACTTTGTGGATGCTAGTGTTACAATAAATATAATAAGAAATTAAAGAAATTCATTTTAGGATTTTAATTTGCTAGCATAACCAGAATTCAGGTTATCGAAAGAATGCAAAGATTTCATTAATAATTTACATATAATTTTTCTTTTAGTTATAGATAGTTATTTTTTTCCGCTGTTTGCAAAATCTTATAAAGAATATGTTTCAATAGTATCAAGATGTTTTTGTTTAAAGAGACTTGGATGGGATATCTGGATACCTAAGTAGTGATTTTTTAGGCAGGAGTTTGCTTTATTCGATATTTGAGTTCAGTGAATTTCCACACAAATGTTTTTTACGACAATTATTAAAAAATGTTATAAAATATATTTATTTGATCAACTGATTCAACAAAGTCCCAGAATTTGTTTTGATAATCATTATATCACCTAATAGTTCTACAACTTGAAATAGCTCCCTATAGAGTGTGACGTAGCGACGCTGACGTACCTACCTAATTATAATACACATTCCCCTAGTTCTTTTGGTCCGATCTTGTACAAACATACTTATCTGACAATAACAACCATGACCTCCTTGAAGCAGTCGATACGAACGACGTAACGTCTTGAATGAACGGGTGACGTCACTGTAGAGTAAAAGCAGGGGTCGCATTATCTGCAAGACCTGTTCAAGACTTGAAACTGCTACTTAGGAAGGTCGTTGGGCAGGTGTCTAATAAGAAGCAGGAAGTGAAAATATGAATGAATGAACTTGATTTGCAATGTCAAACAAAATATCCTCACATTTTGCTTAATATAGGATGAAAGTTAATGCAGTTTTAAAATTAATATGACATGGTAACCGAATGTAACATATTCTTTATAGGATTTTGCAAACAGCGGAAAAAACTATCTATGCGAACTAAAATAAAAACTTTTTGTAAAATTATTGATTTATAATCTTTGCATTCTTTCGATAACCTGAATTCTGGTTATGCTAGCAATTAAAATGTTAAAATCAATTTGCCTTTCTTATTGGACAATTCTCATTCTATCACCAGTTTCTACACAGTCCCCTACGGCTATGCAGAATAAACCAGTATCCACATAACCCCCTACGGCTATGAAGATTCAGTTAAAATGAGAACAAAGGCCTAAAATGAATTTATTTACATACCTCGTCTTTTGGAATTTTTCATTCAAATGGATTACACTTTCATGAAATCTATCATTCTGTTTTTTTGGCAATGCTTAGCCATTGAAACGTTTTTCGCCCTTATTCCGAGCTCATCAGAAAGGCACAAAGTCACTCACACGTTCACATGTTCAATGCAAAAACTAAGACAATTACCAACTTTTTTGACATTGTTTGACATTGACTGAATGAAAAAAACAGATTATCACCTCTGTGTTACCTAGCTAGTAATGGAGCCTATATACTCTGTACATGTTTAAAAGTGAATTATTTTTTGTTTGTAATAACCGACTAATATTGTGCAAAAACTCTCTCAAAAGTGTCTTTTCATCAGGCGACATATAATATCTTAAATGTTATCTAATTGTGCAATATTTTGTACATCGGCTGGACGTGCAATCCCGCTTAACGCATCAATTTAGCTGGTAAAAGTGATTTTTTATTGACTATTGCTTTTCAAAAACGAAGCATCGGTACCATTTCAAGTTCTAAAGTTATTGAAAATTGTCAGGCGTTACTGCCACTTAGTTTGTACCTACGAAAATACTACAATGCTCAATACTCCAGTAAATAAGCCGGAAAAAACTGCCAAACGCCTAAAATTTGAGAAACAGCATCGATTTTAAAAATTCCTTCTGTGTTGAGTTCCTTGAAACCTCAGAATCATTTGTCACTACTAACCTTTTGCGAACGGAGAAAATGGAGGAGTTATGGGATTTATAAGCCCCAAAAATGCCTCAAAAATGAAGCCGAAAAACATTTTTTAAATGGAAATATCGACCTAAAAATCTCGGGGGGTTTTCGAGGTCGCTGATCACGAATCTGAGATCTAATTTGATAGATTCAAAATGGCGGACCGGAAGTAGAGTCTCGTATTTTTTTCGTTTTTGGGCTGAAAATGAGTACTCGAGGGTCCAGTTAGGGGAAAGTCAAATTGGCGGACCGGAAGTACAGTCAATTTCTCAGAAGAAACTCGTACTTTCTTCGTTCTTGGGCTGAAAGTGGGAACTCGGGGTTTTTCATAGTCGCTGATAACGAATCCGATGTCCAATTAGAGGAAATTCAAAATGGCAGGCCCGAAGTAGGGCTCTTTAGGAAAATCCAGTATTTTTTCTCTTTTGGGTTGGAGCTGGAGCTAAAGGGGGGATAATATACCGACAATACGTGGCGGTACACTGTTAACGAGGAAATTTTGAAAAAAAACGGTCCCATAATTCTTATTTTTTTCTTATTAATCCAGAAACACCAACATTGTACACTTCGAGAAAAATCACCCTCCGAGATTTTTTCAGATTTTGACGTTTCAGTTCGCGTAGATTACGAAAATATAGGTTTTCAATTCCTTCAGTCTGTCTGTCTGTCTATCTGTCTGTTGGTGCATTAACTAAAAAACTACTTGACGGAGAGCAGTCAAATTTGGTAGGTAGTTGACGCTACTGTCAGCGAAGAAATAGTTAAACTTTCACTGGAAAATATACAGGGTGGATCGCCTAAAGAGAATAAATAATTAAAAAAATTTCTTTTTGCTCCTATTTAAAACTTCCACGTTTCATGACACGCTAAACCTATTTCAGAAAAAAAAAATTGAAAATTTTTTTCACCACTGAAAAAATTTTTACCACTAAAATAGATAAAAAAATGTTTTTCTTTATTCAAATTTAACATTTTCACGTTTCATGGCATTCTAACCCTACTTCAAAAAAAAAAATTTTTGATATTTTTTTTACCAACATTTTTGAAAAAATTTTTACCACCAAAATAGATGAAAAAAAAAAAATTCTTTGCTCAAATTAAAAAATTCCACGTTTCATTGAGTTCTAAACCTATTTTTAAAAAAAATTGATTTTTTTTTACCGTTTTTGAAATAAATTAACCACTAAAATAGACGGAATTTTTTTTTTTGTTCAAATTTAAAATTCCCACGTTTCCGTGGCATTCTAAACTTATTCGAATTTAAAAAAAAAATTGAAAAATTAAAAAATTATTTTGAACAATATTTTATTCTATTTATCACTTACTATAGAATAGACGAAAAAAAATGTTTTCGCTCAAAAAAATTTCCACGTTTCATGACATTCCAAACCTATTTCGGAAAAAAAATTACTACTACTATTATAGATTAGAAGGAAACTTTCCTTTTTGCTCAAATTTAACATTTCCACGTTTCATGACATTTTTTACAAACATTTTTGAAAATTTTTTAAAAAAATTAAATTTTTTAACCACCACTATTATACTTCCACTCCACTACGTGAATGTGGATTTGAAAATGTGACAGAGGGCAATAATATTTGGCATATGCACCTATTAAGTATACTTTTAATGAAAAATGTACAGGGTGGTCATCCCAAGAAATAATTCAGTCATGGTGGACATTTGTAAAGGAATTTGCGCAAGCCTTCCACATTTGGCACCTGTTATTTAGTACTTTTACTGTTGGATGAGCACTCTGTATATTTCTTTGACCAAAACTTATCAGGTTTTTTTTTGTAATAATAGTAATACCTATATTCCGATTATTATTTTCAATGTCATTTCGTAATTATTAATTTTTTAGAGTGACCGCCATGCACAAATAAAGAGGGAAGTTCTGTGTAAATACCTTTACCGATTTTTTTATTATTATTATCAAGAAAAAATGATTCTGGCAGAGAAATATTAATATTTTTTCAGCTTATCATATGGAGTAATTGTATAAACATTTTTTTTTCAAAATCTCAAAAATACAAGAAAAATGTGTCTTTTCTGAGGAAATGGCCCTACTTCCGAATTGTTATTTTGAATTTCCTCTCGGATTCATGATCAGTTACCTCTAAAACCCCCGAGCACTCATTTTCAGCCCAAAAACAAAAGAAATACGAGTTTTTCCTGAGAAACTGATTCTACTTCTCGTCCGTCATTTTGAATTTATCAAATTATACATTGAATTTGTAATCAGCAGCCTCGAAAACCCTCGAGTACAGATTTTCAAGGCCAAAATATCAATTCTCATTTTTTCTGGAAGATGACCCCATTACCGGCCTGTCGTTTTGAATTTTCCAAATTGGACCTTATATTCGTGATCAGCGACCTCGAAAACCCCCCGAGTAGAGATTTTTAGATCGAACTTTTCATTTAAAAAGTTTCAAGGCTTAATTTTTGGGGCATTCTTGTGGCTTATAACTCCCCCATTTTGTCCGTCCGCAAAGACGTTAATGGTCTCGAATGATCCTGAGGGTTCAAGGAGCAGAAGGAATTTTTAAAATCGCTGCTGTTTCACAATTTTTAGATATTTTCCAGCTTATTTAATGGAGTATAACAGATCCACTTGATTTTTTTAAATGCTTCGACTATTCACAGAACAGAATCATTTTAAATTGCAAATAATTATTTAATACCGTTTTTGCGTACCATTTCTCTTATTCATGCTGTATATTGGATAAATAGTAATAATAATAATATTTAAAACAATAACACTTTTATTAAACTCGCTCTAATTCAAAAGCGAATAATAAATTGATGTTATCACTATGTATTTAATAACAAAATGTATCAATATGAACGTTAAATTATTAGTAAGTCTAGAGATTCTAAGGTTATATCGATAAAACGATATGCAGAGTAAGTATAGCGAGCGGGAAAATGTTTTATATTTCAAATAGATAATAATGATAATTTATTTATATTCAATTCAATACAATAAGTTACCATAGGAAAAATATGTTATTTTTAAAGTTGAATATAAATAATTGAAACATTCTCCTGAAAGGTCACTTTGTGGGAGCTTGGAATATCAAGAATATCGAGAGGAAATACAGACAAAGGATGGCAACTTTTTTATTTACATATTTTTTTCTGGGATTAGGAGTTTTCGAGAAAATCGCATGTAAAATTTTTGGATAAAATAGCTAACGGGGTCGGGCTTGTAGCCAGAGGAGTGCCAGAGGGTGCTCGGCACCCCCTGGACATATTTTACCACCTCCTGAAGAAATTTCAACATTGTGTAAACGGATCTATTTTGCATATTTTTCTAAATTATAAAGGAATTGGCACCCCCTTAACTCCGATGAGCACCCCCTACCATTTATTTGTAGCTACAGTCCTGAACGGGGCGTGTTCGTTTAATTTTCTCAAGATTTTTTTAACCACTAACTGATTAATTAAAGAATACAGACAACTAATTCATCTTTCCTAAATCTTTCATCACATACAATGTTACATTATTATTACTAGGCCAGAAAAAGGGGCTAGTCATAAATATCTTTCAGAGTTCTTGTCAATCTTATAAGTTTTCCTGCATCAGCCCTAAGCGTTACTTTCTACACTCAAACTAAAACACTTTCATTGAATTTTGCAAACATTTTTATTTCTTTAAAAAACACAGTAATTCAAATTATCATAGATTGTTAAAAGTGCAATATTGTCGCGGAATTGTTTAAAACAAGCTTGCTGTTGGTCTCTGCCATGTCATCGGCGCGGCGATCATTGCATTATTTTATGTTGAAATTAGCAGTACTGTACTGTTTTTAGCGATAGTCATAATTTTATACTATTATCAATAATTGTGGTATCGGAGTTCAAAGTGTGTCGAATTCGGTGACAGACGCATGTTTCGTGGCTCCTATAAGATCTCGAGATAAATCCGGATAAAACGGCAAAAAAACGTCGAAATTGTAATGAATTGAAGCGTAAACAATTCTGCATTTATTAATATAAATTAGCACGAGTCTGCTGGCTATTTCATATAGTTGATATTTGATTAAATTATGTTGGTTGAATAGATCAACACAAAAGAGTGTATATAAACAACCCGAGAAAGTGTACTGCTTGACCGTAAAAACTATACCTGGATGGATGCAGTCAATTTTTCAAGTGGGTGATATAAAATAAGCAACAACCAGCCAAATGTGGATGTGAATGAAACGGATAAGTTTTTGTTTACTTTACTTTTAATTTAGTTAAGCTCATTAATGAAGTCTATCTTTTTATTTAAATTGAAAATTAGTTATTAAAATGAAAAGATATTTATTTATTGGTTTATTAATCCATGTCACAGGACAGTTTATTAAACAACAGAAAAAATAGGTAATGAAATAGAAAATACCCGGAATTGGAAAGCGGCAGTTGAAAATAATTACTGTAAATTGAAACCGATTGTTTCAAAGAAACGACATACCTACAGGGTGAGCAAACTATCCCTTTGGACATCTTTTCTCATAACGCGCAAAAAATATTGTTACCGCGAGATAGGGCCCTTTCCAACAACTCCACCGTAAATGGATATTTACCTATGGAACAACAAATAAAAACAAAAAAAAAGTTCTTAGATTCAGAAACAGAAGAAACAGAAAACTTAGAAGAAGAAAAATAAGGAGTTGGCGGAAACTTAAAAGAAGCATGGAAACTGAAAAGAAGCATCTCCCAAACACCTGTACACCCCAGCCGATGATGACAGATGAAAACTTAATAGAAGCATGGAAACTTAAAAGAAACATCTCACAAACACCTACACTTTCCATCCTGTATTCCCACCCCATGCGTTATGCGGCTCTCGCTGCTGACAACAAGCATGTCCAATGTCCAACCCGGCGTATGTAGCCGATCCGGCGGTATATAAAACATCCGAGATCTGGTTCTGGCACGCGGTTTGGTCGTCCGTTGGGCGTGTTCGACGGACGACCAAGCTGCGTGTTGGATCGAACCTTCATGGATGCCCGGAATCGCAGCAATGCCCACCTTACGCTGACAAATGAATCAATCCAGCAATCAATCAATGAATCAATTATCGATAATTGTGGTATTAAATCTATTTTGAGCACTAATATTATCCCATATAAAAAAAACACTGCTTAAGGAATCACTACTTACACATTTCCCATCTTAAAAAAAACATTTTGATACTACAGGGTGTCCCGTAATAACATGCAAATAGATTAACTACCAATTCCCTATCGAAAGTGAAGGTGGGTTCCTTATACAAAATTTTTCAAAATAAGCCTTTCTTGTCCAGCTACGCCCCCTTAAGAGGGTGTGCGAAAAACGGTTATTAATTTCTGTCTGAAAATAACGTAATCGGAAAAAGACGAAATTTGGCACATTTCGGTTACTAATGAAAAGGCATCTAACGAAATTATTTCGTTCATCTAGAGTGTATACAAAGGGGTGATATTAACTGCCCTTCTTATAATTTTGTAAATATCTTTCTGCCTGCTATATTTTCTTTCAATAAAAAAAGAACTAAACACTATGATTCATTTAGAAACATTTTACCTCTTGAAATATCGTAAAATCGACCATTTTTGAGTTAAAAGAACTTAATTACATCTGCCTAAGTGACCAGTCAAAAGCGACGAGCACCATTTTATTAGTCAAAACACTAAGTAGGCTGGTGTCAAATCATAATTTGGCAGTATTAAGTACCGATATGAACATTCAGTGCTTATGAATTATTCTCAGATAAAAATTAAAAACCGGTTTTTTTTGCACACCACTTTAAGAAGTACAGCTGGACAGGAAAGGCTTATTTTGAAAAATTTTATATGAAGAACTCACATTTATTTTCGACAAGAAATTGGTACCTACTTTTTACATTTTTGCACGTTACTACGGGACACCCTGTATATTTGCACTCCAGTATGTGGAAGTAATTGCTCATAGAATTTTAATAATATGATATTTGAAATCGTCTGTTACAAGGTAGTAATGGGAGAGGCAGATGTCATAAAAAAAATAAATCTTAGTTTCTAGTATATATCCCTAGTTTCTGGGTATTTATTAGCTTGCGTTACTTATTTATCCCTATTTACCCACCAACCCTTCAACGAAATAAGGCTCAAAATACAATAAATTCTCAGATCTCGTTATAATACATACATGTACATCATTCACAGTAATTGTGCGTACAAGAAAATACAGACAGACTGAATTTTTTTTGCTCAAATTTAAAATCTCTATATTTCATGAAATTTTAAACTTAATTTACTAGCCTAGCGCTAATCAATATTTAGATGTCAATCATCAGGATTCGTTTATCTACAAACCGTAAATTGTAACGCAACGCCGAAAATCACAATTGAAAGGGAGGCTGTAAATTTGCAACCCCTTTGTACAACTACCAGGTGCCTGGAACTTGTTATTTTTCAACGTAAACATAATAGATCATAATTTCATATAAAACTGTACCATAGTCAACAAAGCAAGAAGGGCACGCGTATGGATATATATGTAAGCACGTGGCCTACAGGTAACCCCAAAATTTAAAACTTCAAGTAGGGGTTGGGAGCCCTTCTAGAAGTATTTCTACCTATAAAGAATGAGTCACACATCAGATACATATCTTATTTTGGCCGAATTACATGTTTATTCATATTTTAGCACAGCAATGCATTGCTGTGGCTCGCTGCGCATATTTTAATAACATTACGAATTGTTTTAAAGCGACAGTTTTTCAAGGGTACTTAGATAAGGAAATCGGTTTGAGTATGACTGATGAAATGAATTTCTAGAAAAATAACTGTTATCCAAAAGTGAGTTTTTCAGTTATAATGCATGGAAGTGTTTATTTATTTGAAGACATTAAAAAGTACTGTAGGAATAACTAGAGGCATTAGCTATAAAGAATAGTTACTTTTATATCAAGGCTGCGAAATTCATTTTTACGTACCGAGAGAAAAATTATCGCTGAGGCCGCTTGCAGCTGCAAAAGAAAACAATTATCACTTACCACCATCATTCATACATATAATGTGTTGACTGATTTATTGATTGATTGATTTTCCAGCATGAGGTAGGCATTATTGCCACATCCGGACAACCAATCTGGATGTTTTTATATACCGCCGATGCATACGCTGGATTGGATATGGGACATGCTTGTTGCTAGCAGCGAGAGCCACATGACGCACGGGGTGTTAAAATAGGATGAAAAGTGTAGGTATTTGTGAGATGCTTCTTTTAAGTTTCCATCTATCATCATCGGATGGGGATACATAGGCGTTTGTGAGATGCTTATTTTAAGTTTCCATCTATCATCACCTCCTTATTTATTCTTCTTCTGAGTCTCCTGTTTCTGAATCTAGCAGTGTACACCTCGTCCTGACCGCTTGCATCTATATATCGTTTGATGTTTCCCAGAAATCTGTATTCTTGTTTCAACGTCCACCATCAGTGCGTCCACTTCGTTTGTCTACCAAGACATACATTAACTCGCCACAAGAAGCTCTTATTTATTAACCTTTCCGCAGGTAAATAGCCATTTATCGTGGAAGTGGAAGGCAGAGCCTCGAGAGAACATATGAGATACCAATCCGCCAAGGCAAAGCAAAATAAATTGTAAAATCTGCAAAAAATGAAAAAGAGATCTAAGAGAGACCTGAGATACATTTTCGTATTCGAAAATAAACCCAATATATGGACCACGTGACATGGATTAATAAACCGATGAATAGAACTTAACTTTTTGTCCGTTTGTCTATGTTGGCAGCTTCCCTCTCTCTTCTGTAAGATTCATACATTGGTTGCACTCATTGCTTCATCCTTCTTAGAAACCAGCCCGTTGCCTTTCACTGAAAAGATAACTTTATGGTGCAAAGCTTATATTATATTGAGTGATGTTTACATACGCTTCTAGGTAGTGCCATATTCAACCAATATATCTTAATCAAATAGTCAGTTCAGTGCTTGCGACCACGGAGTCCCGGGTTCGAATCCTGGCTAGGGTATGGATCTTTAGTGACATTTTTCATGTGTTACCGAGTTGGTAGCGGTGAGCTCGACCGCTGTTGAGTGGCACAATATGTCTAGTCGATGTTATCTCTCCTGAGTTCGAGTCTCAGCTGCTATAGATGGCAATATCGCAGGGAATGGTTGTTGTGTTGATGTCTGTGTGTACGTGTCCTGGTTGAGTGGTAGAATAACAAGTAGCTGAACTCCTCCAAGATGTTAATATAAATAAGGCCATTCAGAAAATAAAAGAATATAACAAAAATATCAACTGCACGAAAGAGCCAGACTCATGCTAATTTACATTAATCAATGCAGAATTGTCCACGCTTAAATTCAACACAATTTCGCACGGTTTCTCACAATTTTAACCGACTTTATTAGGGATTTCGTAGGAGCTACACGGGCGTGCCTACCTCCGGCGCTATTCGAAACGGAATCCTACACTCGGATTATCGTTCATACATATATTCTTCTTGGTAAATTCTAAGTTACCCCCTTCATCCCCTCAACCCTTCAATTAACAAGTACATACACTGTATTAAAATTTTTCAAAAAATAAAATATGAAATTTTGCGAACGAGCTTAATTTAACCAAGCTGCTTAAGTATTTACTCAATTTTGATTTGTTATAATAAAACGATATATAAAAATATAATTGTTCCAACTCCACTATAAACTCTAGTGTCTCGTTTCTCCTTACCTAGTACGAAATCTTGACTTTTCAAGGAGTTACCTCGATGATCTGAAAAGCGGTTACGAAAAGCAAATAACGGTTTTCCTACAAAGGACCAAAGAGTTCTGAATTGTTGAGAAGATATTATGTATGTACCAGTATTCCAACATTACAAATAAGTAGGTATACGAAATTATCTATTGGTACGATAGGCATGGCCAATTAGCCAAGATGTTCGAATAAGAGAAAGAATGGTTTACTAAAAGATGATACTGTAATTCGCTATAAGCAAGAAGGAACACGAAATGTTTAGTATTTGATACTTGTATGTAGAATACAGATTTTACATCAAAACAGAGACAGTGCCGTTTTTGGGAGATTCTTGAATTTAGTAGTTAAAATTCAAATTTTTTCAGGTTTTCCGCAAATTTTATTTTGTCAGGATCCTTGGGGAGAACATAACATAAATTAATTCCTTATATTATATATTAGATGAAGTTACTTATATCAACTTCATCATCACTAACGTAACTGTCTAAATCATCATCAGTTATTGTCATCTTCATCCACATCCTCACCTGCGTTGTCTTCCAATTCCATAGTTTTAAAAAGTATAGTTGGCATCGTATTGCTAACAAGGCATACTAGTTCGAATATTCCATTAACCACCTTCCAGCCATGATCTGTAGATTCAATATTCCATTAACCTCCTTCCAGTCATATTTTTGTAGATTGATTATTCTAGTGAAACTCGCACTTGTGCCTGTTTCCAGAGATATGCAATGTAGTTACACCAGAATGTCCTCATAGGGTGGAATCATGTTTGCATCAAATCTTTTTTTTTTTTATTCAATGGGCTGTTTAAATTGATTCAGATTTCGAACTAAATTCTACATACAAAGCGCTTTTAGTACAAGAACTACCATGTAATCACCTGATACATTTGTATCAGTTAGAGACATTATTAATAGTGTTCCTTGGAGCATGGCAGACGACAAAATTGATCTTAATGGTGGAAACTTCACTAAATAAAAATGTCCTTTACAATAATTGGTATAAGTATTTGTATCAGGCGAATACTTTTTTATCGACTACATACATCGTATATACAATAGTATGATTTGCATACATCCCCGTTGATGGAGGTCCAGAGGCAGACATTCTAACCTGCAAGCTATGTCATTGGACATGCCAAACAATGATTAAGCTGATTTCGTTGTTATAGATTAATTATTGCTTAGTAGTTGCAAAAATACGATCGACATACATCCCGATTAATGGAGATCTAGAAGCAGAGGTCTTCCATTTATAAAAATAGAGTTATAACAGTTTAATAATTTAATAATGTGAATATTTGTGGAAAACACCCTGTAGAACTAGGTTCAACTTTGTCCTCCTGTATGTTTTGACTTAAAATATTTCATCTATTACCTACACGATGAAATACATATGAATTTTTCAAGAACCGTCGAAGAGATGTGATCGCTATGAAGTAATTAAAATTCCAGTTTTCGAAATTTCATATGCAAAGTCTAAAGACATAATAAAAAAATATGTACTTATTGTAAAAACACATTTTTTCGTTATAGTTTTAGAGCGTCAAAAAACGAGAAACTGGCAATTTTTTAACTTTTAAAAATAATTAATACGGGAATTTTGAGACCTTCTTTTTAAAATTCTGATGGGAATTGCTTTTTAATAGTGGGTGCATAGGTCCAGTGAAATTAAATATTTTTTTTTTAATTAAATGATGACATTTCGATAATTTTATTTTCTTAGCTTCAAAGGCTCAATTCAAGTGACAAAAACTACTTGAATTCAGCCCTTGAAGGTGAAAAAATAAAATTTTCGAAACGTCGGCATTTAATTCAAGAAATATTGTTTGATTTCACCGGACCTATGTACCAACTATTAAAAAGAAATTCCCATCATAATTAAAAATAATTACATTGAAAATATCAAGTTTATAAGAAAAAGTTATTGAACATTTCCTGTTGGATATCGGTCAAAAAATGTTTAAAAAATTTTTTTGAAAAAATATAATATTTCCTTTTGTCATAAACAAAATTGTTTTAAACAATATCACACCAGGTTACCGTCTGGTAGCATGGATTTTCATAATCGGTAGCGTCTCCTGAACTGATTCCAGCAAAGAAACAGTCGTCATGTTTATCATATACTAAAAAAATTATTAAACCTGTATTCGTCATAAATTTAAAAAATCTGAATTCCTAAACATTTTGTCCAGAATTTCTGCTCCATTACTCTGATCACAAGCCAGAAAAGTAAAAGCATTGTTAGCAATAATAACGATATATCCCGTTATTAGCACTTAGCAACACGCCGTGTAAATATAAGGAGGGTCTCACCAGTGGCGGATAACAGGGAGCAATGGTTTATTATAAATATAGGTATTCAAAGGACGTACATACACCTTCAATTAAATTATACATTTATAGTAAATTTATTTAATTTCTTGAAATTTAATGTAATTACTTGTTACATAAATAATTACTGTTTTCTGTTATTGTTAGTCCTACAGCAAAAACTGTAACATACATAAATAAAAAACACAAAATTCTCTATAATTTCTTACAACAATTTCATCTACAATTTTAAAAAGGTAATTTAGGCTTCTGGAACAAAGACAACCTTGTGTATAACAGCAATTTCACACTTAATTAATGAACCACCTAAAGTACACACCACCACCCATTGGAAATTTACAATTAGGCATTTTCCCTATTACCCCTGCTTTATTAAGTCATTGTTGATAGTAGCATAATTAGAATAATGCCTCATTCTTTTTAATCGCTTATTTTACGTCGGCCTATTCCCACTACTAAGGCCAATCACCGACGAGCTACCCCCAACCTACAAATTTTGCCGAACCTCTATCGAAGAGTAGGGATCTTTTACTTGCCTAACATTTAATAGACAAGAGACCGGCTGCTTTACAACCCCTCCGAAGGATGGTGTACCCGCTATGTAACCCCCGCCTAAAGTTACATACCTTTCTATGCATGAGCTGATATACAAGCCGTTAGAAGATGGAGTGAGAACGCTGTTTCCCTGAAGAAGCTTATCCATCCAAGTACTAACCGCGATACCCCATTTTAATGAGCATTTTAATCACATTCGTAGGCAAACTACATTTCCCAAGCAAATTCTCTTCGCCTTTTTCCATCTTGTTTCGTCTCAACTATATATCGTTCTATACTATCCCCCTACAGCCGATGTGGCCAAGGAATTAGAGGATTCGAGAGAATAGAGCCAAATTCTGCTGAACTGATAAGTTGCCGATCTTGGCATCTATATTCTTCGCCACAGTTGCCAGTATTGGTCATAAGTGCTTCAAGATATACGATTTTGTTTATTTCTTCATAGTCAGTTATTCACGTTTCTAAGTTTACAATCGATCTATGATCGATCTACAAACATAATATTTGTTTTGTTGTAATTTACACTTAAACTAGTCAGAGCTTATTGTCTGAGGTGCATTCATACTGGCTTACCTTAGCTACGGTGGTATCATCTGCAAATTTCAAATTATAAATCTTTGCTGTTCTTATAGTTACTCCACTACCAGTCCTCCACCAAATGTTCAAGAGAACTGGTGGCAGGGCACATATTTTTCGTGCTTTTGCCGATTTTATGTTTGTAAGAGTAAATATCGTGTACTTTCGCCAAAGTAGAGTTTTCTTCATACAGTTAATAAATAATACAGACTAGATGTTTGGATGTTTCGATCTCTACTAATAAAATTCACATCATGACTCTTTCTTTTCAAAAGCATTATGGTATTCTATGAAACAAAGGTATATGCATGAACACGTAATATTCTTTTGCCTTCTCTATAAGTTGCTAGTCATATTTTGCCTCAGGATTTCACTTTCAAAAAGCTCTTCGTAGTACTGGCTCCGAACCTCGATATCTAATTCCTGTCAGTTATTAGGGTATCGATGGAGTCTTTAGTTGACCATGCTTCTAGTTTAAAATTACGCATTTCAATCTTACTGTTCGAAAAAAATACTTCCTATTATTGTGGTGGCATATGACCACATGCCCTATTAAAATTTAACCATAACTATTTCACCATTCAACCAGGACACCTACATACAGACAACACAACAGTCATGTTGACATTTTAATCTGTGACATGTGACATTTTAATCTGCCGCAGCTGAGACTCGAACTTAGAAGAGACAACAACGACTAGCTGTCTTGTACCGCTCAACCATGCTTTAGTCTATTGCTTGCTAACACATTAGAAATAACACTAACCAGCCATATCGAACCACGTGGTCTCAGTTCAAACACCATAAGCACTGAGCCACTAAGCGGTCTCATGTTTATCTGAACGTGGACAGTTTAAAAAAAGATATATCGAAATCGAATCTACGACGAATTCAACTAGAGAATGGCTGGGAGATATTTCTAAATAAAAAGCTAAGCTAATAAACTGGCACTCGGCAAAAATTTTAACAAAAGAGGCAGATAGCAAAAAAGAAAAATTAAAGAATCCGCGATAATATTATTGAATGAGGATAGATGCGTGTCGAATTGTTCCGTAGATGTCTGTACAACTTGGTTGCCAATGTAAAAGAAGAACTTCACAAACTTAACATTGTATAAAAACTGTTAAATGTATCAACAGTTCTATGTAAATAGTAAGTATCTATGGATATTGAATATAACAAACATTCTTAGAGCTGTGTATTTATCATACACAGCAAAAAAGATTTTTCAAAAAAAGCCTTGAAAAAGGAAACAGAATAGATTTCCGAAACGTCGGCGAAATATTTAATTTCAAGTTTTTATACTTATTTGTGTTGTTTATTTAAAAAAGCAACCTTTAACTGATCGTTTGACGTAAAAGTCACAGACGTAGAGGTTATTTACCAGTAACATACTGGTCAATTGTGATATTTTGTAGAATCCCCGAGCACTGCTTAAAAGGAAAACATACATGTGGCAGGAAGTCCCAAAGAATTGAAGGAGGAAAAAAATTATAATGCCACAAATAACATTTAGACAAAAAGCTAAGATTAGAGAATTAACAAGATAGGACAACCGAGAAACCGTCGATCTTTTAGTAAAGGCGCCATTGACTTCGACATCTACATCGAAGTTATAAGACAGTTGCCACAATGTGTCAGTCACACAGAAAAGGTAAAATTAGAGAGAGAGGGGCCAATTGTGAAAAATCGACAACACTGTCCAAATAGAACGACCGAATTCATCTAATTGTTAGAACCCAGGCTGCTTCGTATTAACCCTCTCTGATGATGCCTAATCATATAATTCGGTTATATTTGCAAATTAATATTCAAAAAAGGGATTTCAGTGGATCCCTCCTGGTTTTTATTGAAATTATCGCGAGAAACCCTCTAAAAGGGATGTTTTTGGCATTTTAGGGGTGTCCACCCCCCGCCCCCTCCCCAACTTCTAGGATTGCAGAATTTTTGTAATCAGCGACCCAAAAAACCTATAGTCAAAGTAGTTTCAGACCAGTGTTCTTTCGTGCGTTTTGAAGGGAGTACTTGGTTTGATCCCTTTGCAGCCCTAACACCTCTCCAAAGAGAACAAATTTAAAAAATGAGTAGGGAGAATTGTTCGTAATAAAATGATCTACAAAAAAACATGTGATGAGTTTTTTCAATAAAATCAATAGAAAGAAAGTCATAGCCCTTATATTAAACGGTATTTTTCTTGAAAATCTTAGTCTATTTTCAATTACTTATAAGTTTTTCATCTTCAATTTTACGGTAAGAAGTATCTAGATTGTAGAGAATTCAATTATCTACAAGAGAAAATTTTAATGTGAGACTTGCGGTTCTCAAGATATCACGGAAGAACTGTTTACACCCCCTTTTTCAAGAGGCGACCAAATTGGGGGCTTTCAACCCCGAAAACCGAGTTTTACACTCACACTGAAACCTCTACACATAAAAAAAAATCTTGTCCTACTCAAAATGCAAGGTTCGGCCTAAATTTTGTAACACCTCAATGGACTATTAATACACGAAAGAGGCGAACAACTATTATTTCAAGAAGTCCTATCGTCAAAACGGCTAAGTATATTAAATTCAACATTGTATTGCACAGTTTTTTAGCAAGTTGTTTTTGTGTTTTAATTCTAGAAATATTTTCGGTAGGTTACAGGATAAGTAATCTAGAATAACACAACTTATTTTAATTTATAGAACTAAAATATTTCTACTAGGGAGAAATTTGATGTCTCAATAAAATATTTTTAAATATTAACAAAATCAAATTTATTTCCTCGAGGATTTTTTGTTTCTAAGTTGCAGAGAAAAATAAAACACAAGCTACCACTGAAACATACAGGTACTAGTAATGTGGTCGCGTAGTAGAAATACGTAATCACAGGGTGATTGTTAGATAGCCCTCTGGCCAGGTGTACGTCGTAGACCAAGAAGGGGACCACCACGCGCCGATCGAGCAGCTGGTTGGGGTGCCACCCCATCTAAAACCAGCTATTAAGGGCACACATGCCGTGACGTATGTGCGCGTATGTGTCACCTATGCATGCACATCGTCGCCTATTGTCAGCCTTGCAAATATGTAAATGCGTCGCTCACTCGATTCATTATTCTTTATTTCTTTCAAGCTGAACGACCGTAGACACTGCACCACCAATTATTGTCTCCGATATGGGTCGGGACTTCTCTAACAATTTGCATCGTTTGAAAATAAATGGAACTGCAGTTCATGTGTGTTAGTATTTTGATTTATAGCAACAAGTACCGACTTGGTAGTAGGGCTTTCTTCCTTAATCTTTACAGGTATATGAGTAACTTCCGCGTTTACATCAACAATGCTAATGGCTTTGTTACTTATTATTGGATATTTTGCTACTCCGTCTATATAAGTATTTAAAAACATTACCTAATGAATAAAAACATTTTTCGAAAAAATTCAACCGCCTCTTAGAAAATCGTCACTAACTATTATGAAATAAAATGTCACTGTCGTTCGGTTAATTTACCCGTACTAACCTACCTAATATCGATATTGAGGTCTGTTAAAGATACGTTCGATTTTATTATTTGTTTATTTTACACCGATCTCAATTGGCAGCCCTATTGGATTCGCTATTTTGAATGTTTAATTTTTGACATAAGATCAGTATCAGCTACTCCAAAAATACCTAACTACCAATTTTAATACAAGTTTATCCCCGGATTTATAGCCATATTCTTAAATATAAAGTGCTTTCACTGATTTCTGCTAACCTCATACAGATACAGAATTTCCCCTTCTCGGGGAGGCCCCCCCACCCCTCGGCATTGCGCCAAAATTTATTCTTTCTCTCTTATCCAAAACCACCTTATACAAGGGGCATCCACTCATCTTCTCTCGCCTATTCAAAATTTAGCGGGGAGGTTAAGCCCCTCTACGAGCTGAACCTGCCGAACTATAACAAACAGAAAACTATTTGGAACATTATCAATAAAGATAATTATAAAAACAATAATAAAACATAAACAGATTCAATTTCACGTGACCAGTACAATTCTTTTTTCACTGAAGTTGCTGACAGATTAATAAGTCAAGTGCCCAAATCAAGTTCGAGTTATTTGGAGTAAAAATCGTTCCATTGTTATAGTCAGGTGATGTCGAGCATGTATCCAACCATAGGCCAACAGCACTACTTCCTATTTTAACTAAAATATTTGAAAAAATTATAGCTATTAGAATACTAAATTCTTTTGAATCTTGCAATATTTTAACCTACAGACAGTTTGGGTTCAGGAAAGGTAAAAATACATGAATGGCAGTACTAGAACTAGTCAATTTTATTAGTGAGGACTTTGAAATCGGAAACTCCACACTGGCACCTTTTCTAGATTTAAGTAAGGTATTTGATTGTGTTTCCAACGAGATTTTTCTGAACGAGCTGGAATTTTATGATTTTAGAGGGTTGCACTTGAACTAATAAATTCTTATTTAACTGACAGATATAAGTGTGTGTTCTGTAAGAATCAATTTAACAAAATGCTGCCAATACAACACGGTGTTCCGCAAGGTAGTGTATTGGGCCCGCTACTATTTTTAACTTACATTAATGGCTTACCTGACGTTATGATAATTTTCACGGTACATTTTGTAGATGATACTACTTTCGCGACACAGTTAAAAGATACTGGCAGTAACGTTGCTGATTCAGAAAATAACATAAATAGAGCCTATCACTGGTTTAATGCAAAAAAGTTATGCTTAAATACGAACAAAACAAACACATCACTTTTCTCTACGAATAGCAATACCTCTGACACTGTAACATTTTAACCTCAGTTTGGACTGTAGATTAACTTGGCATTGACATATCAGTGTTTTAGTTACAAAATTGCCAAAAAAAAAATATATACTATTAGACAAATAAAAAACAAAGCGAATCTAGATGCTGCACTTATTGCGTATCATGTACTATTTCACAGTGTTATGACATATGGTTTGATTAACTGGGGTACATCCAACAAAATTATAGACGTCTTTGTTGTTCAGGAAAGAGCCATAAGAACTTTAGCGGCGTAAATCAACTTGAAAGTTGGAAACCATGGTTTATTAAGTTTAACATATTGACATTACCATCAGAGATAATCTACTGTCACTTATTACATATAAAAGTACATCTGAGCGAGTACATCAAGGATGATGAAAGTCATGATTATAACACTATAAATCGACAAAATACAGACACCCCGTCAGAGATTGGCCTATACAGAGCGAATTAATTTGTTTAATTTACTTCCAAATAGTGTTAAGGAATTACCGACTAGACAATTTAAAACACAATTAAAACCGTACCTTTTGGCCAATGCTTACTACAACTTTACAAATTTTAATTATATGTAAACTTATATTTTTATATGTTATTGGCACGTTGTTTTTTATGTTTATATATTGGTATATATGTGTATGCGTATGTATCTTTATACATTTTTGTTTGTTATATTCTTTTGTGTATTATGTTTACTTATACTTAATTACTTACATTTGCATCCTGTTTGTTATAAATTCTTGACTATATTCGGACTATTTTCTAACGTTATAAGTTTAGTATTTTAATTGACATGTCAATACACTGCGGTGCAATTAGTTTTGACAAATAAATTATTATTAATATTATATTATATTATTATTTGTTTCCTTTTCCTACAACTCTTCAGGTTCATCTTGATCAGAGATAATTTCATCTCCCCATTCATTTATCCGTTCCACTTTTATTATTTCCCTAGTCCTTACATTGAGTTTTGGAGGATACTCTTCATTTATATTTTTCAAGGTCTGCCTTGCCGTTTCTCTGTGTCGTTTAGTACATCTGTTTATTGCATGATCTTGTGTTTCACTTTCTTCTCAACACGCACAGTTCTGATCTGTTATTCTTATGTTGAAAGTTTGATAAGATGATTCCAAGTGTTCATGTCCTGTTATGAACTGTGTTGATTTCCACGTAATATTTATTAGATCTGTCCCTATCTTTGGAATGATTTTTGTAGGTTTTCCTTCCTTTGGTGTCTGTTTCCCAGTCTGCTTGCCATATTGTCAATTTTCTCTGCTCTTTCTCTTTTTAAAATTGTGTCTATATTGTCCCAGCATCTTCTTGTCATGTTTGTGATAGCGCTTCCTTGGCGATACTCTGTTGAAAATTATAAAGTGTTCCCTATCAGCTATTGCTTGTAGTGGGGAGGTAAATATGCTAAAATATATTTTAATGATTTGATTTCAGCACCTACAGTAATGTACACTTGATTTAATCTTTTTTATTGAAAAAAATGTGATTTCAAAAAAGGACTGTAATTTACTTAGAACCTTGTGGCACTGTATTTGGAACTTTGTGGAACTTTACAATTAATAATAGGTTTTAAATTTGGTTAATTTTGTATTCACTGTTCACCAAATTGAAGGGGTTCCCTGGTTGTCATATTTGTACCAAGGTAGACTTGTTAAAATGTGTAAAATGTGGAAGTTCATTGTTTCATTTCTAAGCGAATTATAGAAACAATCATTTGGACTTATTAACAAATTAAACATGGCAAATTAATTAGAAACAAAGATTGTGCTTATGGTGGCATGTACTTATAAGAAAACTTAATGCGTGTTCAATCTTTTTCTTGGTAAACGATTTGATTTTACACATTTCTGCAGGATAAATTAAAGGAACTATAGTTTCCATTGCTTCCTCAGTAGTTTTTCGTCTTATTTTTTTAGCAATTCCGCACTTTAAAAATGGCGAATTGTCTGCGTTTACTTTTTATTCCAAAGAAAAAGATTGACCATAAAGAAATTTTAATTGGCACACTTTAAAATATGGAATATTGTTGAGATTATACGCTGCAGCGCTTCTATTATAATCCATAAAATGATTTGATTGCAGATTTTTTTATAATCGATAAAATGTTTTGATTACATATTTATAATACGAAATGGATGCTTTCTGTCAACTTTCTGTAGAAGGCTTAAGAACGAGTTGGGTGGCCAGACATCTTGCACATGCAGACATTTCTCAATTTTAGAATGAGGCTTATTATACAAGACTAATTATATACAAGGCTTATTATACAAGGCTAAGTTGCCGTAGAAAGAATACACGTACTTAACAACGATGAAATTGTACGATATTTTAGAAAAAATATTTATGTTGAACTATCGCCAAACTGATGGGCCGACATATGCCAGAAATCTATTTTGTCATATACATAATTAATTCACTTATACAAAGTTCAGGTAACGACGAGTTTTCCAAAAACCACCTAGTTTCCGGACTATTGATATTAATCCGGACACTTTGATGGATGTGAAACCCAAACCAGATATTTGCTTGATTTGTTTGTCAATGCAGGAATGTATAATGGACGTACTTATAATATGTATCATTACTGTTACACACTTTGAGGATATTGTATATGGTGACGATAATTTTAATAAATTGGACTATTATTAACAGGGTGTCTCAAAAGTAAGTGTAAACCTTCTGGGGGCGTAATCCTCGGATAAAAATAAGATGAAAAGTTCCTTTCAACATGAGTCCGAAAATGCTTTCTAAAGAAGCTACGCCCCTTCGAATGGAGCACCCTGAAGACGGTTTTTCTGCAATATATCCGAAACCGTTCACAATCAAATATCAAAAATTGTATAAACTTCTGACGCTGAATTCGATACTGAATTCAGAATTAAAAAATTTTAGTCATGGGCGTCACATGCCGGGAAGGTTAAGGGGTAAAATAACCCCATTTTTTTACGTCTCAGTTTATTACGATTTTCATTCAAAATTATAAAATTTCAAATTTTTCTACGTGAAAAAGGTACTCTTAGTTCATAGATAGAATGAACCGTTTTCGAGAAAATTGATTCTGAAAATTGAAACTTATGATTCTCGAATTTATTTATTTGTTAGTATTTATTACAATAATTCTGGGTTCAAATCCCGAGGTAAGCATACCTACAGTAAAAGTATGATGAAAATTTCTTATTAATGTGGGTCCGGGAATGCGTCACTACCGAGATACGGCCCTCTAAATGGCGAATAAAAAATGTTTTTATTTTATTGAATCTTTTAATTTTAATATTTACTAACTAGGTCAATAACAATTTACAGTGTTCAAAATTACTGCCATTAGCATCACGATAAGCTCGTAAACTTTTTATTAGATTGCCATGCACGCCTTAATAATAATTCTTGGGATATTTCTAATTGTCTCAAATCCTTCCTGTATCCTTTGCCTCAAAACGTCGACATTAGGTACTGGTCGGGAATAAACTAGTTGTTTTAAGTGGCCTCATAAATAAAAATCAAGTGTATTCAAGTCTGGAGATCGTGGTGGCCATAGCACTGGACCACCATGACCTATCCAACGGTTTCCGTAGACAGTTTGCATGTGCTATCTAGCGATAATACTAAAATGTGGGGGAACGCCATCGTGCACAAACCACATTTGTACTCGTATGTCAAGTGGCAGGTTTTCACGTAATTGTGGTAATTCATTTTGCAAAAAGTTGGTGTAAGTTTGTCCACTTAAGCGTTGTAGCAAAAATACAGGCCCTATTAAATGCTCATCGATAATTTCACCCCATACATTTAAGCTAAACTGCTGCTGATGTCCTCTTTGTACTATAGCATGGGGATTTTCAGCTGCCCATTCGTGATTGTGAAAATTGAAAATTTCATTCCTAGTCGGTAAATAAAATGTTCTTTTCAGAATAGTGAACGGCAACAAGTAGTTTTTCAAACCAATCACAAAATTGTGTACGTAGAGGAAAATCTTCCTCCTCCAATGCCTGAACTCGTTGAATATGATATGGGTACAATAACATCTCGTGCAAAATTCTCCATACTGTTGAATGAGCCCTATTGCGTTGCAATGGTGCGGGTACTTAAAGACGGATCTTATTCAATTAGAAATAACACCTGTTCTTCTGTGGCTAGGGTTCCAGCGTTTCTCGGGCGTCCAACAACTTCTTGTCGGTGAAAAGCACCTAAAGTTAAATGTAAGTAGTAAGCGACGCTTTTCTACTTAAATTTTAGGACGAACCTGTTTCCCCAATATTCCACTCTGACGAAAACAGAACGGTGTGGTACTCGTCGATTAGGAAATGTCTCTTCATACAACCGTTTTGTTTCTTCACAATTCCCAAAAGCTCTCGCAACCATAATGAGAATATCAGCCTGTTCTTCATAGGTATAAATCATGTTTGTTTTCCAATTAACTCAAACTAAGTAATTCTTTACTCTTTGGTATTAGTACTAATTCAACAAAGGTTAGAACCCTTCTTATTTTTGATAAATAAAACGAAAAGACTTTAACAAACAGTTCCTCTAACTCTGGACCAAAAGTAAATCACATGTCACATTTACAATCAGTGTCAATAAAACTTCAAATTACTTGAAAACAAATGGCAAACGTTTGTAAGATCGAGTGTTGTATCTATTTTCAGATTTAATTTTCTCGAAAACGGTTCATTCTATCGAGATGAACCAAGAGTACCTTTTTTACGTAGAAAACTTTGAAATTTTATAATTTTGAACGAAAACTGTAATAAACTGAAACGTAAAAAAATGGGGTTATTTTAGCCCTAAACCTTCCCGGTATGTGACGCCCCTGACCAAAATTTTTTAATTCTGAATTCAGAATCGAGTTCAGCGTTAGGAGTTTATACAATATCTGTATTTTTGAAATTTGATTGTTAACGATTTCGGAAATATTGCAGAAAAACTATCTTCAGGGTGCCCAATTCGAAGGGGCGTAGCTTCTTTAGAAAGCATTTCCGGAGCCATGTTGATAGGAACTTTTTATCTTATTTTTATCCAAGGATTACGCCCCCAGAAGGTTAACGCTTATTTTTTAAACACCCTGTATAATTGTGTCTTTTAGCTTTTATTATTGCCTGAAAATTATGTGGCAATTAAATATATAATATTACTTCAATTAGCAAAGATGATATATACTCCCTTTTATGTTTCTTTACGTGACCAAAACAATTACGTCGAAGAATGTTCTATAATTTGAATGCAATTCACTTAGTTGAGGCTAAAACCTTTAATATTTGTGTTTAATAAACATAAATTTCAGTTAATTTTCCCCTGAGGCTTGTTATTTGCCCTTTGTTGCTGTATTTACCTTACGATTTAAAATTTCACAAAGCTTTGAATTATCCGATATTTGTATTTATCTAAGTACCAGATTATTAATTATAGTGGCGGGAGGAACTTTAAAATGTATAATGTATAGTTTCTAAATTAGAAGTGTTTACCAATCAGGAAGAGTTCAGCAACTAATATGACTCATTTACAAGATATTGTCATTTTTAATTATAATAAAATGAACATATTTCTACTTAATCAACGTGATTATAGAGTAAAAATGTTTATTAGAAACGAATCAACCGTCAAAAACCAACAAAAAAAATCGACAATAATTCAACATCTAACGGCCTGGCAAAATCCTAATTTTAAGATTGGCAAGTGATGTTAATAGAACAGGCAATATCCACTCGAAATTTAAAGATAGTATTGGAACCGTTCGAACACTATTAGAATGAAACATATTCTTTATAGGATTTTGCAAACAGCGAAAAAAAAACTATCTATGAGAACTAAAAGAAAAACTATATGTAAAAATATTAATGAAATCTTTGCATTTTTTCTATAACCTGACTTCTGGTTATGCTAGCAAATCAAAATCCTGAAATAAATTTGTCCAATTTCTTATATGACATTCTCATTATAACACTAGCATCTACATAGTCCCTACGGCTAAGAAGATTAAACTAGTATCTACAAGATCCCCTACGGTATGAAGATTCAGTTAAAAATAAGAACAAAGGTCTAAAATGAATTCATTTACCTACTTTGTCTTAAAATTCCTTTCATTCAAGATATAATGGATTTAAAACTGATAAGGACAAAATTTCCTTGAAAAGTAGGACATTTTTCAATATAACTTAGCAGAACTTCAAGACTGTCCAATGTACATTATTCAAATTTCATTGAATGATTTAGAATAGACACATAATGAACACATAATTTTTTCAATTTTTTTCCGCTTTTCCGATATTCGCAGCTAAATTAAGGGGTCAATACATTTGAATCGTAGATTAGTTTTCATCTAAAAAGATCGCTTATATACAGACTGTCTATTTTACGAGGGCCACACCAAATATCTCGCTTAATATCTATTGTAGAAGAATAAAGTTTTAGAAACAGTTATCCCATTTTTTGTGAGCTATATTTCAGTAAAAAGAAATTTGAAATCCATAGCCTACTTTATGAGATATATTACAAAAACCTGAAAAATAGGAAAACCACAAACGGTTATAGCTTCCTTATTTGAAGAGATACGAAAAAAGTTAAAGGAATGAAAGTTGACGGCAAAGACAATAAGAATAATAACGTGTAACAAAAAAATCGAAAAATGCAGTTGGCTTTGACATACGCTATTGTGCAAAAATGAAAAATACATATCTCAAAGTAGGCCATGACGCCATTAATTCCGTTATTTTTTTCTCATTCCAACGATATAAAACATGTCACAGAAATTTTAACCGATAGTGTCAATATTTAATATTTTACGAATACCACAATTCATATAATTGAATCGTAACAATCAGCTGTGCCATAATTAGTGAAAAACAATGTATACAGTTATTAATAAATTTGGCAGATTGTCACTGTTGTATGTTGTATGTTGCGTTGTCGAGTTCTAAGAGAAATTTTATATCAGTAATTATGGTGTACACCAATAATAACAAATTCGATATGATTAGCATTTATTGTCAGTGCAATTTTGACGCTGAGATGGCAGTCACGGTTTACGGAGATAGATTTCCAGATGCTCCGCAGCCAAATCGAACTATGTTTAGGAAGTTAGTTCAAAATCTAAAAACGCACGGTTCATTTTCAAAAAAAATAGTAAGGCGAGCGCATGTTGCGGATAATGTAAGAAAAGTGAATAGAGTAATGAATTATGTTAACCGAAATGAGGAAACCTCTTTGAGACAAATTCAGAGAAACTGTCACATAAAAAAAGACAGTGCAAGAAAAATATTGAAAAAAAAACGGATTTCGATGCTACAAAATGAGGAAAGTTCAACATTTAAATGAGGGAGATAAGCCAAGGAGAGTAAGATTTTGTAGATGGTTATTAAATAAGGAAAGGAATGACGCTGATATGTAGCAAAATTCTTTGGTCGGACGAATAAAATTTTTCTAATAATGGATTTTTCAATAGAAATATGCATTATAAGTGGACACGAGAAAATACACATTGGTGCAGAGAGACTGCTTTCCAAGAAAGATTTTCTACGAATGTTTGGTTGGGTCTTTTAGGGACTAAAGTAATTGGACCTTATTTTTATGACGGCAAATTAACCGCTCGTAGATACCTTAATTTACTGCAAAACGAATTTCAAGATTTTCTTTATGAATTAACAGTGGCAGAAAGATTAAATTATTCATATTTTCAACAAGATGGGGCTCCACCTCACACTGCTGTAATATGTACAAATTATTTAAATCAAGTTATGCCAGATAGCTGGATAGGCACCTATGTACCCATTCTATGACCAGCTCGATCACCAGATATTACTCCCTTGGATTTTTTCGTCTGGGGTTACATTAAAGACAAGGTATTTCAAACTGCCCCTGAAAATATTGAGGACATCAAAACCAGAATTCGAAACGCATGTGAGGCAATTACTCCTGAAATGCTCCAAAATGTAATGCTTGACGTGTCTCGTAGAGCACGTTTATGTGTCAGAATGCATTGTGCACAATTTGAGCATTTGTAGTTAGAAAAATAAATACACACAATTTCTTTTCAATATAGTAGTAGGTAGTACTGTTATACATAGTTTTTCGTTTTTTTCTTTGGATGTTCGTTTTGTACTTGTATTTTTATTTATGAGGTATTTATTGGTTTGTATTAAATTGTAATAAATAATTACGGAATTATAATTATTATAAAGTGAATTTTTACTATTATGGCACAGCTGATTGTTACGATTCAATTATATGAATTGTGGTATTCGTAAAATATTAAATATTGACACTATCGGTTAAAATTTCTGTGACATGTTTTATATCGTTGGAATGAGAAAAAAATAACGGAATTAATGGCGTCATGGCCTACTTTGAGATATGTATTTTTCATTTTTGCACAATAGCGTATGTCAAAGCCAACTGCATTTTTCGATTTTTTTGTTACACGTTATTATTCTTATTGTCTTTGCCGTCAACTTTCATTCCTTTAACTTTTTTCGTATCTCTTCAAATAAGGAAGCTATAACCGTTTGTGGTTTTCCTATTTTTCAGGTTTTTGTAATATATCTCATAAAGTAGGCTATGGATTTCAAATTTCTTTTTACTGAAATATAGCTCACAAAAAATGGGATAACTGTTTCTAAAACTTTATTCTTCTACAATAGATATTAAGCGAGATATTTGGTGTGGCCCTCGTGAAATAGACAGTCTGTATATATATTTTTTAAATTGATCCTCTTCTTCTATCCTAGAGTCGGAAGCCTCTGACTGAAATCACTTGTGGTTACATCTAAAGACCCACTTACAGATATATATTCACCACCCAAATTTCAAAATATTCGAATATCAGATGAGCGAGATACGAGGGTCGCTCCATGAAAAGTGGGACACACTGTATATTCCAGGTATTATTGTCGTCCATCAATTTCTTTCATTAATATATTTTTTTACCACTCTGTATATATTTCATTAAAATTATATCTTATTTCTTCATTGGGAGCAGTATCAACTACCTACCAAATATTATTCTTCTCCGTCTAATGGTTTGTAGTTATAACGCCACAGACAGACTCACAACAGACAGATGGACAGACATGCAGACTTACTGACAGACTGATGCAATTGAAAGACTTTAATTTTCGTAATTTACATAGTCCTTTACATGAAAATTCAAAGAAATCTCGAAAAGTGATTTTTTACGATTACAATAATACTTCCCTTTGGTAAGAGAAGAAAGTAAAAGCATTTGCCTCTCACCAGCTAGAATATATTAATATTAATCACATTAGTGTCTTTCAATATTCCCTCAACTATACATTGTCGGACTCAAAACTCATGGTAAAAGAACTCATTAAAAAGAAAAATTATTTTAACTGTTGAGAGCTTCAATAAAAAATTAAATTACCATACATTAAATAAATGTCAAACAGCTCTCTGAAGCTTGAAATGTAATAAGAGTTTACAAAAGTGCCATATTAGAAACGGAAGAGTGGCTCTCGATCAACCAGTACGCAGATCCTTAATAGTTTTAGCGGAAATAACATTTGAAGCAACTTGATTAGGGGTGTTTTTACTCGGCTCTCCGTTGTGTGGGTGAAAACTGTATTGGTTACGGTTTCATGCTTTTTGATACGCTGTGTTTCGTTTTAAAACATGTCGTAATAGATTTATTAGAGATTTTTTCGCAGGACCATCTGTTATCGACATGCCCTCGTTAGGGATGTTTGATGATTACATTAATAAATGTAGGTATATAATTATTTCATTATAAAAGGTTATGCTATGTCTGCTGTGCGTGGGAGCCTTTCAAAGTATAAATAATAAATGTCATTTGTAAAAAAATTTTCAATGATTGCATATTTTTTAATCACTTTAATCTTCTCAATCAAAGTATTTTATACACAGTTTCTCTTTTCTTTTTCTAGAACCCCAAAGTTGAAACAATGTTCTCCTCTTAATCACAACACCTTTACGGACGTTTTATGATTCATGCAGTATTGTAGTTTGCCTACCTTTGCTGTACAGCACACCCGACAACTCCACGCCATCTGCTGCGGCTGCTTGTTAGGCGCACAGCATCACCAATACCATCTCATCAACTCTTAGTCTTTAGCCCAACGTTTTGGAGATCATTCTCTTCACCTCCTGCCATCTAATTTGTCCCTGAACTATATTGTCCTATTTTCGGTTGATGTTTCCAGAAAATGAGACGATTTTAGAGAATACAATGCTACAGAATAACTTTGGATCTATTGGTGCGACGCATACTGGGGCTTTTTGCAATTGTAGTCCCAAAACTCCCTTCATTTCTCAACCGATTTCAGAGATCTTTTTTAAAATGATATTTGCAAAAATATGTACCGATCCCTCATAGTTCGGGAGGTAGCGTCAATATTTTATGCGTCATTTCAACACGACTTCTTTGTCTATTTAATGTTAGTTTGCATTCGAAAAACAACAAAAACAAGTGTCAGCTGGCGCGACCGTGGAGATTAAGATCGTGAGACGCTGCGGTACACTTAACGGGCCTAGCTGACAGGTTTTGCCCCATGGTATTGTCAGCTGACACTTTTTAATTGTTTTTTTATATGGTAAACTATCATATAAATAAATTTCAGCTTTGTTGAAATAACGAATTTTCACTGTTTTTCTTACATATTGACCAGGCAACTGACAACCTTCGCTCCTTGCCCTATCCAGCTGACACATTTTTTTCATTAGTAATACATAAATAAACTACTCATAGTTTAGTAGCCTTGTTGGATTGACGCGAATTTTTTTTACCGGATGCGCAGCCTCCTACGCCCTTCATCTCCGCGATTGAAGTAGCTGACACCCGATTCTTCGATAAGCAATGAAAAAAACAACCTGTACCGAAAAAATGAGCTTTGTTGAAATGACGTAATTATATTTGACGCTACCTACCAGAGCTATTTAGGAAAAAATTGCCCGGATTGTAAGAAATTTATTTGAAAGGTGATTTTCTTATCAAATATTCCAGAATGGCTCGTATCATACATGCATGTATAGTGTTTCTGTATCTCTTCAACATATTTTACATATTTGGGCTCGCTGGTTACGAATTCGAAGTCAGATTATCAAAATTCAATATGGCGGACCCAAAAAGAGAGCGAAGAATTTTGAATTTAGATGAATCTTGAAAATCAGTATCCAGGAGTTTTCCAGGTTGCTGATTATGACTTTAAAGTCAGATTTTCAAAATTCAAAATGTCGGATCCAAAATGGCGGCCCAAAATTTTAAAATTAAGTCAATGTATTTCAATTTAATCCATATATTGAAAATTAGTATCTAAATTTTTCTGGGTCGCTGATTACGAAGCTGAAGTCAGATTTTCTAAATTCAAAATGGCACGCCCAATCTGGCTCCGAAAAATATTAAAATTAGTTTAAGCTCTTTGTTCTTATATTCTTCCTTTTTCTAGAATATCAGTATACGAGGACCACATGATAATTATTGGAGATCTAGTTGATATTTACTTAAACAACTAATTTATATTTCTAGGTGACTATAACCTACCAAAAATTAATTGGTACTATAACAAAGAAGACTTGATGTCTGGATATACACCTCGATTTAATGCGAATAACTATAAGAATTACAGAATACATTGTTAATATTATGAACAACATTAATTTAATTCAAGTCAATACCATGAAAAATTCAAGAGATAAGACTTCTCTAATTTGCAACAAGCATCTATATTATCTGCTGAATATTTCTTTCAAATCATGATTATGCTGATTATAACATCAATTGTAAAATTAATTGAATTCAATGGTATTTCAAAATCGAGATGAAAAAAGAGCCCCTGAAATCTTGTATAGTTATAATGTGCCAAATATTTTCTGAAAATATCGATAAGAAGAAAGTATAATACAGATCTTTTCCAACACGGTTTTTATTTGAATTGAAAATTATTCAAATCGGCTAATGATACATATATTACCAAAGAGAATATCAAAGACCCAGGCAATTACGTGTAGTTAAAGTAAAAGAATGTTATGAAAATTGCATTTACAATATTGAAGATAATTGACATAAAGATATTAAACATTTCTGGTATTATATCAATAACACAGGATCATAAAAAAATTACTTGTACATGTATGAAGGACATGTACTAATGTTCTGAAATCTAATTTACCACCAGAATGCTGAAATCACCTTAAATTTTTCTAGTCTATCTAATATTAAAAATTTTGGAAGCTATTTTGGATCAGGCATTTTGAACTTTGAAAATCCGACTTCATATTCATAACCAGCAACCTAAAAAATCTCCAGATACCGATTATCAAGAGCGATTTGTAGAATAGAACAAATTTAACTAATTTTAAATTTATGCCGCCATCTTGGATCCACCATATTGAATTTTGAAAATCTGAATTCGAATTCGTAATCAGCGAGCCCAACATTATAAAATATGTTGAATAGATGCAGTAATACCAAAGAACATACATGTATATGTATAATATGATCCATTCTGGAATAATTCGTAATGAAAACAATCAACTTTTAAATAAATTTCCTTTACCTGGAATTTTTTTCAAAATAGCTCATGAGGAATTGGTTCATATTTTTGCAAAGGGGGATTTTGGGACTATAAAGTACGAAATGCCCCCGTGTGCGACGAAGTGGTCAGGGAATTCGTAGCAAACAATTCTAGACCCATATCTCGAAACCAGTAATACATTCCCCATCTGTCTCCTTAACTATCCATGTCTCAGGGGCATAAATAAAGATGAAGGAAACCTGTGTGCTTCGCAATATTTCTGCGAGGACAAATTTTGTTCAACTGGATTTTTTTTTCAAAATAGCTCATGAGGAATTGGTGAAGGGCCAATCTTGTTCTTTCCATAGAGACCTAGAGCGGACTTCCATTCCACTTATTTAATTAGTTATGAATTGTTGAAAATTCTATGTCTTTCAATTTTTAAGAGAAAAGTCATCTTTCGTTCGCCCGTGCCAAGCCGGATTTCCGGTTTTGTCCCTTCACTTTGGTGTAAGAACAAGACGCCACTCTTTCTCTTTCCATAGACACCTAAAACGACCTTCAACTCCACGTATTTACTTACTATTGAACGGCTGTTAGTGGTCGCGGTAGATTCAAAGTTGCGTATAGTGACGTCACAAACAGGCTTACTGTTTTTGCAACTATTACTAATTTCAACGCCTTATATCTCGAGAACGGAAAAAGTTAATAAAATGAAATTTTAAGTGCATAATAAGAATGTCGAGTACTATAAAAAAAACGTTTAAAAACCATATAAAAATAACACAGTGGAACAAGCTCATTGTATTCTTCGTCGAATCTGATATTCGTAATTTCCGGTATTGTTCTCGAGTTCTCCAAAGTAAACTACCTTCTTTAGTCCTCACAATTCCCTGCCCTTACCGTGTTTGAGTGGTTCTCATTTGGTTTACAATCATATAATTCGTTTTTTGTGAATTATACTCAAACCGTAATCAGATCTTATTGTTTTGAGGTTGCCCTGCAATTATACGAACTCACCCTTGCTTTCTGCGGGTAGGGTAGTATCATTTGCAAATCGTAAGCTAGACATTTTAGCACCGCTCATAGCTACTCCACCCTGTCGGTACTCATCACGCTGTAGATGTTAAAGAGGGTTGGTATCAGAACGCAGCCCTCTCTGACTTTTTGCCAACAATGATATGACTCATAGTTTGTCCCATTCCTCATGTCAAAAGTTTTGCGGTACCTCATGGATCAAAGATACATATTCACATAACATATTCTTGCATTTTTGATAAGTTATCGTAAATTGGGTATTTGTTCTCTAGTACCATGTCTCTTAACAAATAATGTTCGCTCAGGTAGTATTTGCCAAAACAGAGAACGCTAAAGTCTGAATTGAAGAATATGCAGCATTATTTTACTAACTTAGGCACCTCAGCTGCGGTATTGCCGACCCCAACTGCTTTGCCAGTTTTTAGTTTTTGTATGACTGCCTCCAGTTCGTACGTCTGTTGCCATCATCTTCTGCCCCAGAAGGTCACCTTCAAAAATCTTTTTTCCGTGTTCGTGTAATCTGTAGTCAGTAATCTGTTCACTGTGGATCGACAAAGGTTCTTGTTAATATTGTTTTTGTACAGACGTCTTGTAGATAAGAACTCTTGTAGTATGAAATCTGCACATTAGTATGTTATACTTCTATTCCAAAACAATGTTAACATCTTGTACCTTGAAGTATTTCCTTTCTTGTACTTCAGTCAGAGTATCGGCAGTTAGCCAAAGTTATTTCACAATTATACAATTATTATTTTTCACAATTATACAGGTGGACGTACCGACTAATTCCGGACGTCAGGGTGTGGGCGACCCGTACACACGGCCATCTCAATTACTTCTTGACCCATGCGCTCACCGGACATGGAAATTTTGGAACATACCTGCACCGTATAGGGAAAGAAGACACCAATATATACGTATAATGTCCAATAGTTGATAGTCCCGAACACACCCTGTTCCAATGTCTAAGATGGCGTGACGACAGGAAGGCAACAAGTAGAGAAGTAGGACAGACGTTAACCGCACAAAACTTCGTTGGCATCATGCTTGTTAACGCCACATGTTGGGCCTCCATCAACACGATGTGCTGCACCATACTTAGAAAGAAGGACGAAGATGAAAGTGTTCCATAAGCCAACAGAACTCCGAATAAATGTTTGATTACAGTTCCAGAGAGAAGAGGGGGATTTTTTAGTGAGTAGGAATCTCACATATCCCCACACGCCGATCCATTAGTGTGGGGAACCTTATGAAGATTTTTCCCCTCGGACAAAAAAAATGTTATGCTTGTGTGGCTGTAGTCACTCATATGATGTTATCTTTTAAGGAATTTCACAAGACATTTGGATCTTCATCATGTAGTGGGTTGGTTTCGCTTCCCAGAATTTATTGTGAAAGACATCAGTTATGATGAACAGTCGTTTTCATATTTGTCTTGGAAAAGTTTTCAGCCTCGGTGAGAGGGTGCATATGAGTAGCTAGCTGATCGTCTGAATCAAAGTCGTTGTAAAAAATACTTTCCCGTTATTATTTCTTCATTTATCATTCTAATTTTATTGCTAAAGATCGTTTTACAGGGTGAGGTGTTTAAGTTAAGACACTTGAATATCATGAACACAAAGCATTTTGGAAAAAATGTTTCAGATGAAAATTATTTGCTGTTGTGGAGGAAATCAAGCAGCATAATTTATCTTTGATCTCGTGAACATTATTTGAAAGTGAACTTAGTTTTATGAAAACCTACATTCTTTGACGGCATCTTACTCTAAGGTACACATATTTGTCAGAAATTTTCAAAGAACTATTAATGCTATGCGTTACGCTTACATTACCGGCGTACTGGTGGTAGTTCTATTGTGCCAATGGATAGTGCTGCCTCTAGTTATGCTAAAAGTCATCTAGTAAAGTATACGTTTTTGTTCAATATGAACTAAGTAGTCTCCAAAATATTATAGAAAAAGTATTATTAAAAATTGACCGATACGTAAATTTACTATAATTTTTTAATATCTGACTCTGCTTTTTTTGCCGGGGCCACGGTTACCATGTAAAATCACAAAAACTTGTTTATGGTCGCCATTTTGTAACATGGCGGATATATCGCTAAGGTAGAAAAAGGTGGATTTGGAACATAATGTTAGCTATGGTATTATTAACATTTCATTGAAAAATATAATATATTGCATTTTTTTATGACCAATCTATATTTTTTGTTTATTATTAACATATGATTTACATTATATTAAAAATTAAATAGAAGTTAACTTTCATATTAGAATATCTATAGATTTGACGTCCGTTCAAATAAAATTTATTAATTAGCTTTTCTGATTGATCAGAAATTAACAAATACCTATTTACAAAACAATAGATAAGGTGCGAGGTTATTTATATTCAGACAAGTCTAGTTATAACAAAAATTTAATTAATCAATTTTATAGCAGTCATGTACTATCCTAATTAAAACGATCCTTGAAAATTATTAATCCATTTTTGTGAATATACTTATAGGGTCTTACAAATTTTATTTCTATTAGAGAATATCAAGGTTGAGTCGTTAGATTTATTAATTAATGAAGTGGTAGATATAAATCTTGATCTAAATGATATGAATGTCTGTTTCAATAACAATACATTGCTGAATTTGCAGGGTGTTCTAAAAGTACGCACCCCGCAAATTATTTTATTTAATAAACGATATGCTTATGACAATACCTTATTGGTCAAGTTTTTTACATGCGATTTTCTCGAGAATTGCAAATTATAGCAAAACATGTTTCAAATAAAAATAATGATCTCCATTATTCTTCTCACTATACTTGGTGTGGATTTCGAACGACAAATCAAATTTCCGCTTGCTGTACATATCTCTACAAATTCTCATATTTTATTGATATTCATGTTTTCTACACTTATTAGAATAAAGCCTTCATATTGCTGGCTACATGGACTACATCCTAAAGCCAATAATAATTCAAGAAAAGTTGATATCGACCATTTTGTTAACAAATATATAGTAAAAACACGGTAAATATTTAAGATCAACAATTCCTTGTGAAGATTTTGAGTTAGAACAATTAAATAACGTATAACTTTGGATGTGGAAGTATAGTAATCGTTACAAAAAAAATCCGATTTTTTTGTTGGTTTAGAATGTCATGAAATATCTAGATTTTAAATTTGAGAGAAAAGAAATTCTGCCTGCCTTTAACTTTTTTTTGCGTGCACGTTTTCTTTGGTTTAAGATAATGACTTGTTTGGTAAACTTATGTACTATAACGAGATCTGGAAATAGATTATATTTTAAACTTGCTCCCGTTTTCGAGGTAAATAGGGAAAAATAACTGATTTAAGCTGGTAAGAGTTCAGAAACTTAGGATATACTATAGAAACCAAGGCCTCCATTTTACTTCCCTCGCATACCGAAGGGAAGTATTGTATTCGAGAAAAAATCACACTCCGAGATTTGTTCGGATTTTCACGTTTCAGATCACGTAGATTACGAAAATATATATTTTTCAACTCCGTCAGTCAGTCTATCTATCTGTCTGTCTTTAAAAATTTTTTACCGCTATTATAGAATATACGAAATACTTTAATTTGCTAAAATTTAAAATTTCCACGTTTCATGACATTCTAAATCTATCTCAGAAAAAAAAATCAAGAGGAAAAATGTTTTGGAAATTTTTTTACTACCAATTTAAAATTTCCACGTCTCGTGAAATTCTAAACCTATTTCAGAAATAAATGCTTTTGAAAATTTTTAAAATTTAAAAACAAAATTTTACCGCTACTGTAGAACAGATGATGGAAACAAAGTTTTTTTTTCGTGCAAAATTCAAATCTCCACGTTTCGTGCATTCTAAGCCTATTTCTAAAAAAGAGAGAAAATTAAATTTCTTTAACCACTACTATACTTCCACTCCACTATGTGGATATGGAAATGAAAATATGACAGATAGCAATAATATTTGACATATAGTTAGCGCACTAACACAATATACAGGGTGGTCATCCTAAAAAATAATTCAACCATGTTGGAAATTTGTAAAGGTATTTACGCAAGCCTTCGGATGACCACACTGTATATTTTTCTGACTAAAAGTTATCAGGTTCTTTTTGTAATAATGCCTTCCGATAATTATTCTCATATGTGGTTTCGTAATTAATACTTTTTCAGAGTGACCGCCCGGTATAATTAAAGAGGGAAGTTCTGTGTAAATACCTTTACCGAATTTTTTTCAACACCTCAGGTGTCTACGTGTGATCCTCCTCTTCACGAAGATTACTTATTTCATTATTTGTTTGAAAGACATTAACAAACAAATGACTGCCGGAAGAATGGAGAGCGTAGTTCATTCAGAGGTAAAAGTATTTGTCTTTTTTAGCAACTGAATGGTGATGTTATATTATATAGCACACCATGTAGGTTTATTGACAAGTTCCACAAGAGAATTGTCATGTGTATGATAATGCCACAAAAAAAAGGATAAAATAGAGAAGTTTTCAAAATAACTGTAACGCCTTGACAATTTTTTTTCTATTTAAATTCTAATTTTTTTGTTATTGAAAGTTTATATATTTATGGCGACGAAAACAAATATTTCAAACAATCAAATGCGTTATACACAATGCGATGAAATTTGTTTTTGAATTGACCTATACTTCCTTGTTCAGGGTCGACATTGCTTTACCAAACACCCTGTATGATAAACTTTACTCTGCCATAAATGAGACCGTTGCTTAATGCTTAACTTATCCAACTTGTAAATTAGGCATACCTAGTGAAACGGCTACTGCGTTTATTGAGAAACAAATGTTCATAATAAATTATACCGTACAAGTGGTTCGGAATTCAGCATAAATTTTAGAATATCGTTTTCTTTACTCTAGTCTCGATCTGCTAGATTCGAGAGAGTTATTAATTAAGGTGAGTTGAAAGGCGGTAAACAAACATTCTTACTATTATAACAGTCCAAAAATGTTTACATAGTTATTGAAATATTTCTAATTTCCGGCTTGATCCCTTTATTGAATCTAGTATTATAATTTTTTAAATGTACAGAACTGGTGACATTTTTGTTAAGAAAATTATTTTGATTACAAAATAACGGAACCAATAAAACTGATAATGAACTTGAGCGCCTAGAGCTAATTTCACAGGGTCGTATTTTGATATAAATAGCGTGAGTATAAAATAAAATAATCAATAATCTATTAATATTCAGTCGAATATAAAATCTATGAATATGAAAATCAAAGTAAGTCATTTATTATTAAGGTTATAGGTTGGAGCTCACTGAATTAAAAATACGCTATATTCATATAGATTATATTCTGTGATTTAAATTTAAACGAATTCATTTATAATAATTATTTAATCTAATATTTCTTTTTTTCAGGTTATGTTATTGTTGGCCTTAGCCACTGTGAAGTCTGCTGTCCTGCCATCCTCAGAAACCGGGAGAATTCCGATAGAAAGTACTGACGCACCTTCTGCTGCATCTAATCCTGCAGCTGGCCCTACTGCAGCTCAGTCTACATCTGCACCTGGCCCTGACAAGTCAACTGGTAATCCTGTTCCGGCTCAATCTGCCCCTGTTCCTGTTGCCGTTGCATCTACCGCTACCCCACAATCTTCCCTTGCTTCTGCGCAACCTGTATCTCAAATTGCAGTTACAGGCCTTCCAGAAGTTACAGTAGAAAACATAGCTTCACCGGTAGCTCTATCTTTTGATATTAAATCTGATTTTCTCAAAAATAAAGACGACAAAAACTCAGAGAAGAAAACAAAATCTGAAATAGCATCCACTAAGAAAATTCCTGAAACCGTCTCTAAGGATACCCTCAACGCAAAGTCGGCCCCTAAGAAAACTATAGATGGTCCAGCTGCTCTCTCTTTCCTTCACAATATACCGTTCATTTTTTCTGAATATGATGGACTAGAAAGTTTTCCAAATGATTTTGACGACGAAAGTTTTGTGGACGACAAAAACGATGATACTGTTGAACACAATTACTTTGTCTATTAGATTAAAATATTTTTTCACATTTTTTAAGAATAGACTGATAATAATTATATTAACATATATATTCTTTTGAAACATATTCTTTATAGGGTTTTGCAAACAGCAGGAAAAATAACTATCTATAAGGACTAAAAGAAAAACTGTTTGTAAGAATATTAATGAAATCTTTGCATTCTTTCGATAACCTGAATTCTGGTTATGCTAGCAAATGAAAATCCTAAAATGAATTTATATAATTTCTTATTTGAAAATTCTCATTCAACAACTAGCATCCACACAGTCTCCTACGGCCATGCAGATTAAACTAGCATCTACATAACCCTCTACGGTAATGAAGATTCAGTTAAAAATGAGAACAAAGGCCTAAAATGAATTTATTTACCTTGTCTTAAAAATTTTTCATTCTAATGAATTACATTTTCATGAAATCTATCATTCTGTTTTTCGTCCTTATTCTGGAGCTCATCAAAAAGGAACAAAGCCACTCATAAAGATGTTCCATGCAAAACCAAGACAATTTCTGTGAATAGGTATTAAATAATTTGACATTGACTGATAAAAACAACAGGTCTTCACATATTTATTAGCTAAGTAGTATTGGAGCCTATATACTCTATACATGTTTAAAAGTGAATTATTATTTGTTTGCTTAATTGTGTTGAAACATATTCTTTATGGGATTTTGCAAACAGCAGAAAATATAACTATCTATAATATGTACTTTATTGGATGAGGAATATTATGTTAATATAGCAAAGATTTCATCGAATTCAACAACAGTTATTACTCTAAGTAATTATAACGTAGAACAATTACTGGCAAACCTCTCAGCGTAATAGTATCTATACAGATTGTCCCAAAACATCCGCATTTCCTTTTAGGTGCTTTACAAAAATGGTAAGAAGACTACAAACATGTGTCGAGAAATACTTTCTAAGGGTGTTACGACTGTTTTTGAATGGTACTAACTAAAACTAATTTTTTCCATAGGCGGAGAAACGAGGGATAGTTTCTCTTTGTTCCTATATTTCTTCTAGTTTTTACCTACTTTTTTCTTTTTCGATTAACTATGATTCCCTTAATATTACTTAAAAAACACTCACTTGGCAATTAGCAATGCGGCAAACCGTGTTCGAGGAAAGGCAGTTTATACGAAATACTGATGATTCGTTTGGTAATGCGCACGATACAAAAATGTAGAAATGATAATAATAAAGGATTTATTACCCAACAGAATCCTCCAGTTACAGGACAATTTTACAAAATAAAAATAAATTACATAAATGCAAAGTATACAATATAAAATATAAAAATACAAAACAATTATTTTATTTAGAGTAGCTTAATATTACAGTTATGTACTTAAATGTAGATTAGAATCTATTTCGAATACAGAGTTTTATGGCTTTGGAGTAATTATTTTAAGAAAGACTGAACATGTCACAATGGTCACCAATAGAGATATATATTTCCATCATGGAATAAATGGATGATTTAGCAACGTTATTTGTTTAGATAGAAGTGCAAAAGTAAAAGTTTGTGCAATTCTAAAATTAATTTGAGATAGTAGTTCTGTAAACTATTGTATTATTAATCAGCTTGTAAATAAACATTGAATTTAAGATAATTCTTTTATTCTCTAATGAATCCAAGTTAAACCGTATTAACATTACATAATTTGGATATCCCTGTTCGGGGTATGGGTGATCTATTTAAGAAGATAAATGTTTAAAAAAATTTCCGTTGAATAGATTCTGTGAATATGTGAATATTTCTCATAAATAGGGTTCCGTATTGTTGAACCATATTCAGGGCCGTGCCGTGCTATGATGCGGAGAGGCGATCGCATCAGCGGGAACATCACGGGGCGGCATTCAAGCAGTGAATTACAATTTTACAATACTGAAAAATCTTTATGCGACATTTTTTAAAATTTACCTGTTAGGCTAGCCTATATGGGCGCATGAGTATTGAATGCATTTCTTTTTTTTTTTATTACTAGAAACACCCCCACAGGGCATTTGCTGTAATTACAATCTGGTCAATTAAAGACCAATGAGTAACTTAATTCTAACATAATTTACTCTGCTTTAGGCATACACTACACTAACTCAAAGGGCTTGGTTCTCTTGAGTCTTCTTAATATCCCTGCGTTGTCTAGGAGCTGGATCGCCTTGATGTTGATGGAGTCGCTGCTCACGACTCCTGGCAAATTTGGTTATAGCCTGTTCAACAGTATCCATTTCCAAATCCTGATGGATGTTACTATTTCTGATATACCAAGAAACATCAACAATGTTCCTCAGCACTTATTCTGGTACCTTTGCATAATTTGGATGTTACTTTGACTGGTACAGCCCCACAACTAGTAGACCATATGCCCATACAAGTTTTAGTACTGGATTATATAGCATATGCAGATAGAGAGAGGATTGTCGTCCAATCATCCAATACATTTTCTTGTATTTGCTTCCGAGTTCCTGTCTTTTCTTTTTAACATGGGCTTTCCAGCGAAGCCTGGCGTCAAGCGTTATACCAAAGTATTTTGCTGTAGTTGCAAAAGTGATGTCAGTGCCATTTATATTTATGAATACATGCTGTGTTGTCTTATTTGTAAAATTTATATAAACAGACTTAGATTCATTTAGTTTGATCCTCCACATTGTTGTCCATGTATGAACTTTATTAATTGATATCTGTAATTTTCCAGCTGCTTCTTCATGGCTGTTTGCTACCGCGAATATGGCCGTGTCATCTGCGAATGTAGCAATAGTATCATTTTCTAGTTTAGTATTATCACTCATGTACACAAGGTATAGGACGGGTCCCAATACACTTCCTTGGGGCACCACTGCCTTAATTCCCTTAAGCTCATAGTAGTCTTTTCTTGCCTAATTCTAAAATGTCTATTTGATATGTAAGATTCCAAAATATCAGAAAACTATTTCGGCAGATTCATCTTCATTTTATATTTTAACCCTTTGTGTCAAACCTTATCAAATGCCTGTGCCACGTCAAGAAATACTGTGGAACAGACATTCTTTCCTTCTAATGATTTTTATATTATATCCATAATTTTGTGGATATGATCTATAGTGCAATGACGTTCTCTAAATTCAAATTGATGAGATGGGATGAGATCCTGTTCTTCTATAATTGGTTTTAATCGTTTTAGTAGAAGCTTTTCAAAAAGTTTCGATAGTACAGGCAGTAGGGAAATACTCCTATAAGAGGAAACTTTGTATGGCGGTTTACCAGGTTTGGGGATCATTATGACCTCTGCAACCTTCCACATTAAAGGTACATTTTTTTTAGTCTGAAGGATGCATTAATTAGATGTGTTAGTTTAACAATTGCTTTTCTGGGAAGCTGTTTTAGCACTTCTCCAGTGATGAGATCAAATCCGAGATCTCTTTTCCGATTTATGTTTTCTTTAATTTCTTTCATTATTTCCTTAGGAGAAGTAAGCTTTATTTCAACATCATCTTGAGTTACTTCTTGCTCGAGGTTATCATTGGCTTCATTGCCTGCATTTCGGAGGCAACTCTTTTTGCTGGAATCAATTCAGGAGACACTACCAATTATGAAAATCCGTGTTACCAGACGGTAACCTGGTTTGATATTGTTTAAAACAATTTTGTTTATATCAAAAGGAAATATTACAATCAAACGATTTTTTTATATTTTCTGATCGATTTCCAACAAGAAATGTTCGATAACTTACTTTTCTTGGTAAAGTTGATATTTTCAATGTTATTATACTGTATTTGAAATAAATGAAGTCTCGAAGCTATTGCAGTTTTTAACCATAAATTTGTCAGATTGTGTGTGTATACTGTATGTTATCAGAAGCCATACAAAAACGGAGAACTTATGGACAATCTGGACATGAGCAGATGAAAATTACTACTAATGAGATTGCAGAGGGTCTTGAATTCAGCACAGAATTTCCGACCGAAGCTGAAGTTAGAGCTCAAAGAAAAAAGCGTCAATTTGATTACGAAGCTGTCGATGAACCCTTAACAGAGGAGAATAAATTAAAAATCTTTTTTAATTACGTTCTTGCCATTACTCTTCAATTCTCTGAATGAACGATTCTCGTTTCTGGAAACCCATAGCAACAAACAGTTTTCATATGACATATCAAAACTAAAAAATATAGATGACAAAATGTTAGAAAATAATTGTGCGAATGTCCAGTCAATACTTTCTGACGAAAACGATTCAGATTCAAATACAACATAATGTATCCCGAATGTTACTATGCCTCTATGAAATCTTTTGATGTTTTAAATTATTTCTGCGAAAATTACTTAACTACTTTATCCGAATACAATTATAGCACTGATGATTTTATTAACACTCTCTGTCTCTGTAGCCAGTGGAAAAAGAAGATTTTCTAAATTAAAGTTAATAAAAAATTATCTAAGAAATTCATTGAACCAAACAAAACTTAAAGATTTATCATTGATATCCATTCAATCCAAATTGGCTGCCACTGTAGATTACACATCTTTAATTGATGAATTTGCCAAACTTAAAGTTACAAGAGTAAAACTGTAGTACATATGAATTGTAGATTGCTGATGTTAATTATTTTTAAATTGTTATTATTTTCGAAAATAAAAGTACCTGGACGTTTTGTAATGTGGTTTTTTTAAATCACAATTCAAGGTTATGTTTTTTTTTCACTTTTCACATAAGGGGCGGCATTTCGAAGAATCGCATCATACTGAAGAAATCTACCGCACGGCCCTCTCCATGCTCCAAATTCGAAAGCACAAAACACAAACATAATATTTTTAATGCTCCTCTGTTAGTAACACTTTTTCCTTATAATAAAACTGAGATTTAGTACATTGGGTTGATTCTACGGTTGGTTCCTTGTGAAACATTATTTGTGATGATTGCTTAGAGTTCTTGTGAATGACTGTGTCTGTGCAAATTGGTTTACGGTAAATGTCAAATTCTAAGCTGTTGTTTCTATTTTTTAAGTTAACGTCCAAGAAGTTTAAACCTTCCTCGTTTTCTCTAGAAATTCATCACAAATAAAAATGGCATCTTTCCATTCATTTATCCACCGTCTGCTAACCTTCCCTTTAAATAAGAATAATTTTATGAAAGAAGTGAACACCATTAAAGAAATCGTTAGAAACAACGGTTATAGTGAAAACCTCATAGATAAATTATTAAAACATAAACAAAAGAAAAATTTAATGAAGTCGAATTACTCCATACAGAAAATAAAGGAAAGAAGTTAGATTTACTAGAACAATTTGAGATCATGAAAGCTGTCAAAAAGCATAAAAATGTAACTAATGATCAAACATTATTTATGGGTCATAATATTCTAGAAAAAATAATTTAACATTAAGAACTTATTTGTAGTATATTTACATAGGATAGGAATCATATAACTATTTGCATGTAACAAATAGATTAAAAGCTTTGAATAATTTATACCTTCCATTAGGTATAAATAAGTAAGGAACACATTTTAAATTTAGTAATATCTTGTACTCTTGATAAAGGCCTAATAAGCCGAAACACGTGTAGAGTTTTAATAAAATTTTTGAAACATTAAAAGCATAATTTTCCTGTATATTTAAATTACAGATATAGTAATTGAGTTAATGTGGCCTGTGAATTCCAATCTGGAGTCGAACGCTCTACCCAAATCTTTAATACCTACTCTCACAATGAGTTAAAGAGATGTCGTGAAAACTGTATGAATATCCAACCAGATTTAACTTTCGTGAACTTTACATTTTGATACATTCATTGATAATTTATTCACTAGGCACCAATTCTCAATGATATTTATTTGTTCTTTTAATCTTGCACAATCCTCTATGGTAGTAATTTCACTAAATAATTTCAGATCATCCACAAAGAGAAGTTTTTTGTAATTCAATCCATCTCATAAGTCATTAATAAATACCGAAAATTGAAGTTGGTCCAAATTTGAACCCTGGGGTGCGACATATGTATTTGATTTAAGACCATACTGTAACCGGCTTTGTAAGCAGGACTCAAAAAATTAAACAAGCATATCACTGAATCCAAAGTTGTCTAGTTCATTATTTAAAAGTCTATGTTCGATGGGGTCAAGAGTCTTCGAAAAGTCAGTGTACACCACGTCCACGCCCATAAAGGCTATGGATAAAATTAGTTTTAGCTAGTACCGTATAAAAATAAGCCTTAACGGTACAAGACCGTGAACAATGTTTCAAAAAGTTCTGTCAAATTATTTAAAAGATAATCAGTTAAAACATATATTTAGGCGCTATCTTCAAAGGGCCATAGCTCCCTTAGAAAGGTGTAAAAATAGCAAGAAGACTACCTATAAACAGGTGTGTGACATACCTGTTTATAGGTAGTCTTCTTGCTATTTTTACACGTAGAATTAGCACCTAAGTAGAAATGTGAGGCCTTCTGTATATTATTATATGACAGATACTATGTCTACTACTTTCGACTCACATATGTATACTAGTAATATACACACTGGCAAATTTAAAGGAATGAAGTTTAATAGGCATTTTTTTCTACATATTTTTTTTACTAACAGGAGCCAACCGTAACCCAGAGCCAAATATGATGAATACTATGTCGTTAGATAGATTATCAAATTGCATTAATATTTATACATTTTTGACCTCCTATCTCTTACCGTTCTTGAGCGATCTTGAAAAGTAACCTGACAACCGCCAACTTTTCAAGCTTCTTCTTTCTAAGACTGCTAAAGCTAGGGAGATAATTGAAAACTCAACGATAGAGAATACTTCTGATAATAATAATTAACGCACAACTTGCTAAGATAAAAAATGAAAACGAAAAACTATATTTATTAGGGTACATGGGTTACTAGTGTCGACAGGAGACAAAACTTGATGGATCGTCGATTTTGATTGACCATACACATCGGCAACATCACTATAAAATTCGATCATTGGTGCAGCCCATTACTGCTAAATCAGCCTTTAAGGGCTGTTTCTCAATCACGGATAACAATAGTAAACAAAAACAAAACAATAAACAATTATTTGTGTAACCCAACGAACTTTAATGTAGAGAAAATACATTTCAAATATAGAACTAACGGATCTTTACACATTAACATTGTGTTTGAAATTGATTAACAAGATAAAATGTGCAAGAAAAACAGAAATCGTTATAAGAATACATAGCTGTCTAGACCTTAAATTTGTCAGAAGGAAAAAAGGAAGGAAGGAAAAAGTTCCGTTCCTTTGAATTTACCGGTGTGTGTACTTAACCACCAACCAAATTTAATACAATTTCTACTAAATATGAATTATTGTCCAGTTTTTGAGAGTTTCACACTGTTCACTGGACGTAACTTGATGGAAAACCTATACTGAGACCATAGCCCAGCAATAATACAATAAATTTATGAAAAATTCTACAGTTCACGATAGATTTGATAGAGTTCTTAAGCTTAAGGTACATAAGAGTAATCATTGAACGTATAAATAAAGGCCAATTTTTCACCGTTTTTAGTCGCCCAATTTCATGTTATATCAGCAAAAGTCATGTAAATATGGCAACTCTATTGGATTCGCCATTTTGGATTTTTAACTTTTGACAACAGATCTAGTATCACTTTCTCGGCTAATATCTAATTACTAATTGCTAGAAATTACCGGCGACTTCGCCAGAACTCGAAAATGTTGGAATTGATTTTCCTCTTTTTAGTCACCTTATACTAAACATAGCTTGACGAAACTAATATGGGGCCTGCTTCAACTTGCTATACTCTACAGATTATAATTAAGTTAGATTGAAATCGCTTACGTAATTTGAGGAAGATTTGAACAAACATGAAAAAATTGATACATACGGTCGAATCGAGAGCAGCATCCTTCTAAAAATTTTTTAAAGTAGGTTAAAAATATACATAAGGGTCAAATTGAGAACCTTCATCTTTTTACATTTTTTGACGCACGTCAATTAAAATGCTTAATCATTCTAGTGTAAACTACAAACAGGCATATTTTAGGTGGAAATACGGATGCCTCACCGGGAAGTGATATTGGGAAAAGTATGTAACAAAAAATTTTGGGAGCTATTAAAGTCTGTGTGGCCAATCTACCTAAAATAATTGTGGTCGATAACAACTTGCTTATTTTAAATAGAACACTCTATATATTTTCGACTTTTTGAATTGGACATGAAATCCTGAGTCGAAAAATGTGGACATCCTATACCTAAACCCAGCAGTTTCAGAAATATTTGACATTTTATAAAAAAATTGACAGGTGCAACGGATTGCAATAACCAGTATAACTTTCTTCGTGTAGGAGATCCTCAATTGTTCTTTTGCACGTAGAAAGAACACAAGATAAGCTAGTCTCTACAATAAATATAAGTTCCATAATAGTATACCAAGTGTTCTATTTTTCATATTACGTTTTGTGAAATTCAAACCTAGAAAACATTTTTTATCTCACATGGAACACCCTATATTTTCTACATCAAATTATGCAAAATTAAATTCCCTTTGTCTAATATAGGCGTTGTAGGGATTAAAGTTACAACATTTTGAATTATTATACGATTTTCTTAAATTTTCAAGAATTTTTAATAAGAATTGCCATCAACTTAGCCATGATTAGAAACAATTATTAATGTCAATCGTTCCCTTATATTAAAAAATGTCAGCACGTTTAAATTACACGCACGAAGACTTTTTAGATTTGTTTATTATTCATGGAAAATGTGATATGTGAATATGTAATACATTTGCTACTCGATGCCCACAAGAACAGAAACTCATCATACACCGTAAAACGCATATTGAATGATTTTATAATATTTGGCCCTGTAAAGGCAGGAATTCTAAGGAGGAAGTGTTAGACAAGTTAGCTGAAGAAGATATCTTAACTTACTATTTAAATTTTCCTCAAAATATTGTAATGTCACCACTCTATCTTTTCTGATGTCACAGTAAACATTAAATTGCTCCTGTTCTTGAATATAAACTCAATTATTGTTAAATTTAGCATCCTATGTCCATACAGTAGACGCAAAAGTTCTTCGATCATAGGATCTACCAGGCGAATTTACAACTTCCAACGAATGGTATATTATAAATGCATACGCATGCGTAACTAGTAATCGACTAGCCGCAATCTCACATCACATCAAACTCGTACTCAAGTTAGTACTATTTGGGAACTGAAAGAGTGACCTTGTCGTTAAATTAATTCTTAAAAATTTTTGAAACGGCCGAAAAAGTTCAGATGATTAAGTGGTACTATCAAGGAAAGTCAAGGCGTCAAATTAAAAATGCATTTAATGGTGAATTTCCCGGCCGACCTTCACCTGCATTATCCACAATTCATAATATTATTCACAATTTTGGAATACATGGTTGTGTTGATTATAAACAACATAAAAAATCGATTCCTCCCAATGAAGCCCGAGATGAAAGAGATATTATGATTTGTGCATTGGCAACCAACAACCCGGTACTTACTACTTCCCAAATTGCTGCTGAAGTAGTAGGTTCTATCCATCAAAGGTTAGGTCGGTTTAAAAAAAAATGGGCACAAATCATACAAGGTTCGGAAAACTCATGAAATTTTTGAGTCGGACAATATCAGAAGAATGGAATTTTGTGAGCAATTAATGGAAAAGGCAAATGCGGATGAACATTTTCTCACAAACCTTGTTTATACCGATGAATCAACTTTTCCATTAATTGGTAACATAATTCTACTCGGACACAATATTGGTCGCGAGAAAATTTACATAAGTTTTACGAACTTCGCACTCAGTATCCTCAAAAACTAAATGTTTGGGTCGGTATATTGGGTGAACGACCATTTTATATCGTTGGCATCTTAAATGGCCAAAAATATTTGGATTTGCTTCAACAGCAAATTGTCCCTAGGGTTCAGGAACTAGTAGGTGCTAGGTTTAATTAAATTTGGTTCCAACAAGATGGTTGCCCTCCCCATAATAGAGTTATCTTTCGGCAGTATTTGGAGGAAACATTTCCGAATAGACAGACTTATTTCTGGGCATAGTAATATCTTATGGCCAGCTAGGTCACCAGATCTTGCGCCTTGTGACTTTTTCTTGTGAGGCTACTTAAAATCCAAAATTTATGGTTTTCAGGAAAATAGGCCCAACAATTTGCAGGAATTTCAATTAAATATTGAAAACGCCTGCTTAACTGTTACACCTGTTATGTTGGGTAATGTTCGCCAAGGATTTTATAATCGTTTGAGATATTGCTCAGCTCAACAGGGAAGTCTATTTGAACATTTATTACATTAAACTTGTTAGGTGTAAGTAATAAATGTTTTCCTTAACCTATATACATTTTTAAAAACTTTTAGAATATTGTTATTTTGTTTTACCCATTTTTAAGAATTATTTTTGTGTTGAGAATTACTTTTTTAGTTTCCAAATTATAAATTTTTTTCATAATAGTACCAATATTTATAATGTTTTTAAAACCAATTGTTTTCGAAATTTATTAGATTTCGCGGAGGGACGTGCATCCCACTTTACCTCTCCTGCATTACTAAACTCCTACGCCGCCTGTCTCCTAGATGGGCAGCGGCAGTGACAACCCTCTCGGTCGATGTTTCAATGTCCTTGTTGTACTCAATAGAGAACAAGCCTTCAAGGTATTACTGCATCAGTGTTGCCAGATTATTTCATTTATCATGCAAACAATTTATATTTTTTAAAACCCAACTCTTACTTACGTTTTGGTAAGATAAAAAAGCAAATGAGCTAAACATAGTGATTTCATTGTTTAATATAAATTATAAAAATATGAACTTTATGTTATTTTAATCAATTAGATTATATCATTCTACAAAACTTGGCGTCATTATGTATGAATAAAGTAGATCTGCTAACACTGGATACCTCATTGGATATTTACGATAGTGAGATTAGGTAAGTGTAAATTGCGCTCAACTTTCCTATGATGGAAGAACTTCTTCGTCTACTGTATAATATTTCCCAAAAAATAATTGTCACCTTCATGTCATTAAAATAAATTCACAATAATTTTCTCTCGTCAGAAAATCTGTTTCTTTTAATTGTTGAACTAAATGAAACAAGGATGGATTTGTGTTTTGATGAGATTCTGTTGATTGAATTCTTGGATTATCCCCATTCTAAAGCAGGTTGCCTTAATGACATAATTGGAAATACCCGAAGATATCCCAAAATTGCAATTTCTAGGTTCTCGTCATCAACAATAGACTTCCTCCTTTGAATTCCTACCTTGGTAGCGCAAAATGTTGTAAAATTATCCAATATGTGTTTTACAGTGTATGGTGATGGTTTCTGTTCTTGTGGGTATCGAGTAGCAAATGTGTTACATATTCTTGATATTACTTTATCACATTCTCCATAAATAATAAACAAATCTAAAAAGTCTTCGTGGGTGTAATTTAAACGTGCTGGCATTTTTTAACATAAGAGATTGTCTGACATTCTATTCAAAATTCTTGAATATTTCAGAAAATCGCCAATATATCAAAACGTTGTAACTTTAACCCCTATAATGCCTATATTATAAAAAGGGAAATTTAATTTCACATAATTTGACGGAAAAGAATACAGGGTGTTCTATGTGAAATAAAAAAGTTTTGAGGTTTGAATTTGATAAAATGTAACGTGAAGAACAGAATACTTGGTATACTAATATGGAATTTATTTTTATTGAAAAGGCTAGCTCATCTTGTGTTCTTTCTATGTGCTAAAGAGCAATGGAGGATCTCTTACATGAAGAAAGTTATAACGGTTATTGCAAACCGTTGCACCTGTCAAGTTTTTTATAAAGTGTCAAATATCTTCGAAACTGCTGGGTTTAGGTGGGGTGTGCACATATTTCAACTCAGAATTTAATCATCATTTCGAAAATTTGAAAATATATAGGGTGTTCCATTTAAATAAGCAAGTTGGTATCGACTTCCGGTATAACCAGAAGTACCACATGTTTTTAATTATATTTTAGTTGGATTTGATACACTGACTTTGGTAACACCCAAAACTTTCTAATTTTTTTGTTACATACTTTTCCCAATATCGATCGATCATTTCCCAGTGAGACACCATGTATAGATGCAGCAGCACACTATGTAACAAAATTATTGAGAGTTCTAAAACAACATTGAAGTGATTGCCTTAGTTACCAAGTGTTTCTCTTAGCAATGCAATCATATCATAACAAAATTGAAGATCTAATTCAAAGGTAATAAACGTTTAACTGTAATAATTGGCAAAACATTCAAACAGATAGAACATTATTAAATGAATAACTTGATAGAAGGTGACGACAGCAAAATGTATTCTCGTATTAATCATGAATAGCTGCAATTAACGACATACTGAGTCGTAATAATTAAGAAATTCAATTATTTGAGTGTTTAGAAACTTGTAACTTAATTAGTTTCAATATTGCAATGAACTTCTGGAGTATTATTTTAGCGTTATATGTGATATTCTGCTAAACTTACCTAATAAAATATAAGCAAATAAAAATTATAGTATTTTGTATCTAATCAGCGACAAAAATTACTGTAAATATTCTTCTTATCTGTTATATCATCGATTAAATGAGAGAGGAAAATTGGATGCCCGAAAACTAGTGACCTACTAGGTCAATAGTTTTTGGGCATCTAATTACGCTACGGCAAATGCCTTAGCCTTCAACTAATGATTATAGATTACATATTAAACTTACAACAAATCGAAATAATTATTTTTGGTGTGCCCTTATGTAAGTCAATAAAATACTTAACAGTGAGTTTTACTAACCAAAGCTAATTAAAATGAATTATCAAACTAGTAACAAGAAATGTAAACAACGTGAGAGAAAAAACCGCTGCCTAAGGAATCACTACTTCCACATCCAGATTTTCCAAAAGTGGCTATGGAAAATATCATAAAAAAATCTGAGGCTTTGACTTCTAGTATGTACAGATGTACACCAAATATCAAATTTTTTAACTCTTACCAACTTGATTTACTAATTTTCCCTTATTTACCCCTAATTACCCTCTAACCTTTCACCAGATAAGTTAAAAAAACAATCTTGTTCTTGACGTCGTTATAACACATACCTGTATAAAATTTCAAGTCAATGTTTCAAAAAGGTTCCAGAGAAAACGTGCGGACAAAAAAAAGTTAAAAAAAGACAGGACATTTTTTTTGCTCAAATTTAAAATCTCGACGTTTCCATGACAGTCTAAACCTATTCTAACAAGAAAAATTTTTGAAAATTTTTGTTACGATTACTATACTTCCACTCCACAATGTGGATGTGGAAGTAATTTGGACTAAACGCAAAATGTAAGCTATGAATCAAAGCAATAGTAAATCCAAATCTAATATTTCCAATAATTCTACTTTCATAGAAATTTTCCTCGTCCGTTTTTTTACGTAGAATATGTGTATCGTTACGTTCCAATACTGGTGTTCCTAGGTAAAATGTTCCAAAGAAGGATGGATGAATTAAGCACATGATGTCAAAAAAATAGATTTATTCTAAATGATAGAAAAACTATAAGTTTAAACTTTGGTCTTCAAAGGGTGCTACCATCAACAGTAATAAATAATCATATAACCTTATCTGAATTTGGTAAACTTCTAGGTACCAATCTTTATACAAAATTATCTTTCGATGTCCATATTAATCCTGTTTGTAAAAAATTAAACAAGGCTTATTTTGCGATCCTACAACTAAAAGATGTGCTCAATGAAAATGATGATATATTAAGAACATATGCATTGGCTTATCCACACATTTCGTATACTATAATTTGTTGGGGTAATGTTAAAGACAGAGAACGAGTATTTATAGCACAAAAAAGAATTATAAAATTTATCTATAATATAACTTACTACCTCAAGGAACCTGCCAGATAATTTTTAAAAACAAAAATATTCTCACTACATCATGTACGTACATATTAAAATCTCTATGTTTCACTAAAAAAAAATCTAGAATTATTTGAGACTTGATCACGCTTACAGTACAAGACATGGCCAATTTCTAGACACTCTACAACAAAATATGAACATTATCCGTTATATAGCTGCATACTTCTATATAACAAATTGCCGAGTGAAATTAGAGACATTGTAAATTATAATACATTTAAGAAAGAAGTAAAAGAAATACTTCTCACAAATTCTTTCCATTCTAGAAGTGACTTTATAAACAAAAATTTTAATTGTGGATAGGTTTTTATATTTCATATTTATATATCGATTAATGTTATTCTTTATATATGATTTTAATATAGTCATGTAACGGTTGCATGGTAATATAGTTTACCTCCTTGTTTGCAAGTTTGTATATATGAGTGTATATGATGTATATTATTTTATTTCATTTGTGTATTTTGTCTATCTATGTTGTACTTTGTAACTTGTTGTCCATATATACTGTGTAACTTAAATGCTTAATAAATGAATTGAATTGGAATGAATTAAATTGAATTGAATTAAATTGAATTGAATTGAAGTATACACCAGATTTCCTTCAATAATTTCAAAACTACAAAAACTGGCAAAACAACTGAGTTGAAGAGAGGAAGGTCTCAGAGTCTACTGAAATAGCATTCAAACTCAAATGATGCAATAGTGGGAGGAGAACAAGTTCACTATTTTATTGCGAAATCGGCGTACAGTGCGCGCAGTAAAGTTGGTATAATTCGAAACTGTGACATATTGGCAAACACTGCGAGGTGTTATTCATTTCATTCACTTCGTCTACGCAATATCTATTCTATCGGTAAAGTTGTGTCCAAAATATAACATTCAAAGCGGCATCCTTTAAGAATTACATCGCAGAGAGCCGCACGCTTGCAAACGAACACCTGCTTAATGCGTTCAGGACCGGATTCAAGATTTTTATGACTACATTCGTATTTTACTTGTCGTATGACAACTCTCCATTTAAATATTTATTATCACAAAAAACGCTACTGGCAAATTTTCCAACTTAATCTCATTAAAATACTAGCACTACACTACAGTTTTTTTTTCTTATTATCTGCAGTTTCAACAGAAAGAGCACGCACCACAAAAATAACAGAACATTAGGTTCATATTTATTCAGCGAATAAAAAATTGCCGTCAAAGGAGTCATCGTATGTGCTTTATAAATATGAACTCAGCTTTTTAGCATTTCTTTTATTACTGTCAAATATGTTTGTTTTTAAATGTTTTACTTCCCTCGCATACCAAAGGGAAGTATTGTATTCGAGAAAAAATCACCCTCCGAGGTTTTTTCGGATTTTCACGTTTCAGATCACGTAGATTACGAAAACAGGTTTTTCAATTCCGTCAGTCTGTCTGCCTGTCTGTTGGTGTATTATCTAAAAAAACTACTTGACATAGAGCAGCCAAATTTGGTAGATAGCTGACGCTGCTGTCAGCGATGAAATGGTTACACTTTCACTTGAAAATATACAGGGTGGACCGTCTAAATGGAGTAAATAATGGGAAATTTTTTTCTTACTCAAATTTAAAATTTCCACGTTTCATGGCATTTTAAACCTATTTCAGAAAAAAAAAATTCAAAACTTTTTTTGGTCGGATGACACTTTAAAATGTTCTCCAAATGTACCTTCCTCGAGAGGTAAACGTATAATAATAGTACACACGGGTAATGAAGATGGATTTGTAAAAGGGTGTTTAATGCTTTCCGCAAAAAACATAGCAAAGTCATCGGCCGATTACCACCAAGATATGAACGCCACTTTGAAAAACGGTTTGCAGAAAAACTGTTGCGTAACATAAAGCCAAATTCGGTCATAGTGTTCGATAATGCCTCTTACCATTCGCGACAAGCTGAGAAAATACCAACTACTTCGACGCGAAAGTTTGAATTAATTGAATTTAAAAAAAAAAAGCGAAAAATGCAAACATTAAAAAAACATTTGTAATAGACGAATTTGCAGAACAATATGGTCATACAGTTTTAAGACTGCGAGTTAAATCCTATTGAAAAAATTTGGAGTGCATTATAAAATTACGTTAGAAACACAAGCCCCCGACTTAGTCATAATGTGATACAACTTATTAGACAGTGGGAAGCTCATAGAAAAGCATTGGACGGGATGCGTGAACCATATTAAACAAAATTGAAAATCAATATTTTGCCACAGTTCCTCAACAACAACCAATTATAATAAATCCCAATGATTCCTCATCATCGTCATCTTCCGGGGAAGAAGAATAATTTAATTATTGGCGCATGCATTGCAGTAAGTAGGTTTAATGTAGATACCAATAATAATGTTGTCTTATACAATATACAAAGAGAAAGATTTTTTTGTCACATATACCAAAAAAAGAAACAACAATGTATTTTAGCTACACGTGCTTTGGCAATACACATGTATATATTAGAATTATACAACCATTGTTAGGTAGGTTCAATATAATGCTAGAATTAAATCCTAAATAAAACGAATGTAGGGTTGTTGTATTTTTATTTAATAATAGGTAGAACTGTGAAATCCAACATTTATGAAAGCAGGGAATATTTTACTTTCATTGTTTCATTACTTGCCAAACTCTGAAATTCTAACTCCGGCTCTGCAAGTCAACGTGGACTCTACATACTAGACTAATACGCATAATAAAATTCGACCAATCAGTAGATCTGTAGCAGAATTTGCCATCAATCAGATTTAGTGGGCGTAACTTATTTACTTCCCTCAGCGGCAGTTTATACAAAAAACTACTTAATTTAATTTGTGGTCATTTTTTGTCACACCTCCAGACAATAGTAAAAAAAGAATAAAGGAAGCCGCAAATGCTGCTTATATTTTGGATTTGAGTTTATCTGTAATAACGTTTGCGAAGAAACGTGATTAGGTGTGCAAATGGTGAAATAGTTGAGAACTTTGTGAACATTTTAGAAACGTCTGAATATCTTAATGTAAAAAATCTCCTAACCTAATCTCTGCGCATTCACTCATTTTTAACACCCACGCAGCACTCAGCAACCACTAGAGGTATCTACGCCCAAAAAACCTGCAATTGAGACCCTGACGCAGCCCCTGACATTTTTTTTAGATCATGTATTTAACATTGGCCTATTACCGCAACTAAGGCTAATGACCGGCGCCAGGAGACGAGATAACCCCAACCTGGAAATTTTGCTGGGCCGCTTCTCTATCGAAGAGTAGGAGTTTGTTATTTGCCTAGGATCCAATAGAGAGGAAACCGAGTGCTTTACATCCCCTCCCATGAATTGTATATCCACTACGCAATTCTCACCGAATATTGTATAGCATCTGTATATACCTTGATATACAACCAAAGTAGAGAATGAAGTGTTGTCACTGTGTTTTCTGGAGGTCGCACCCTCACCAAAAATTAAAAAATATCTTTAAAAGTATGTCGTTCATCGCTATACTTCTCTTACAGAGTCAGTAAAGTAGTACTTGTTAACATTTAAAATTATGCCTATAGTAATGGCACACAATTTTGATAAAACATCTGTTGCATTTATTATTATATAGTGCAAAGAGAATTGGACATGTTCCATAATCTCTGACATTCGACAGTCTCGACATCATTTGTAGCCTAAACTCTGACTCTGGTATACACCCATATAGGCGAATCTTTATTTGAGATTGGTGACAGGTGGCAGTACTTATTGTATCCATTTTCGTTTGTTCTATTAGAAATGAACAACGAAAACGCCCATAGTATGAACAAAAAAACGTTATTTTTTATTTCAAAAGGTAACCACGAATTCGTTCAGAGTTTTGAACAGGGCGGTTTATTTGAAAAAATCTTCAATTGCCACTGATTTATATAAGAAAAAATCATAAAATCTAAATTATGAAAAATAAAATAGATTTACAAAACAAACGTCAAAGAAAAAACGTTAACTCACAGGTACACAAAATTAAAAAAGTCCCAGACGGTGGACCTCCTATGTATTTTAGGATGCTGAAACCGAATATGACAATAAAAAAGGTTTTAATTATCCAGTTTTCCCCTAGCACCCCCTTACAACCCTCCTGTGGAGTTGAAATTCCGCTTGTTCCAAAAATTTGAGAAGTACGTATATTTTTAGGAATATGATGATAAAAACTGATTTTTACCACAAGTCACCCCTAGCATCCCCTACAAGCCCCAAGAGTGGTTGAAATTTTACTTGTTGTGAACATTTGAAAAGTACGATTCTTTTTGGTGCTCTGAAGCCAAATAAAACGATAGAACATGATTTTAACCATCCGATCACCCCCTAGCATCCCCTTACAACCCCCAAGAAGGGTTAAAATTTCATTAGTTCTAAACACATGAAAAGTAAATAACAATACACATACTTATCATATGTTTAGGATAAGTGGAATTTTAACCCCTCCTGCGAGTTGTAAGGCTATGCTAGGCGGTGACTGGGTGGTTGAAATCAGTTTTTATCGTCATATTTGGTTTCAGCGCACCAAAAAACTTAAAAATATGTATGCATTTTCAATGTTTGCAACAAGTGGAATTTCAACCCCTCCCGGGGCTTGTGGGGATGCTAGGGCGGTGACTGGGTGGTACTAATTAGTTTTTGTCACCATATTCATAAAAATATTCCGTATATTTTCAAATTCTTGGAAGAAGTTTAATTTCAACTCCACAGGACGGTTGTAAGGGGGTGCTAAAGAAAAATTGGATAATTAAAACCTATTTATATTATCGTATTCGGTTTCAGCGTTCCAAAATACATAGGGGTAGTGGGGTCTACCCTCTGGATCTCGACTTCTTTTACTTCCCTCGCATACCGAAGGGAAATTGTATTCGAGAAAAAATCACCCTCCGAGATTTTTTCAGATTTTCACGTTTCAGATCACGTAGATTACGAAAATATAGGTTTTTCAATTCCGTCAGTCTGTCTGTCTGTCTGTTGGTGCATTAACTAAAAAAACTACTTGACGGAAAACAGTCAAATTTTGTAGGTAGCCGACGCTACTGTCAGCGAAGAAATGGTTAAACTTTCACTGGATTATATACAGGGTGAACCGTCTAAAGGGAAAATATAATGTAAAAAAGTTTTTCTTGGTCAAATTTAAAATTTCCACGTTTTATGGCATTCTAAACCTATTTCAGAGAAATTTTTTGACCAACATTTTTGAAAAATTTTTTTACCAACATTTTTCAACATTTATTTACCACGAATAGATAGAAAAAAACCGCTGCCTAAGGAATCACTACTTCCACATCCAGATTCTTCATCCAAGTTACTTTAAAGGAAACATCTTGACAATATTTGCACTAGTATGTGGAAAGTATTGGTCATAGAATTTTAATAATATTTGGGGCAGATGTCATAGAAAAGTTTGATGAGTTGGTTTCTTTCCATATACGTTAAAAATGAAGTTTCTAGTTTACCCTACTTATTTTCCACTATTCACAATCTACCACCTCTCACCCCTTCAATGGAGTTATCTCAGTCGGATGTCACTACAATACATACGTGTACTAACTTTCAAGTGAATATCTCAATTTGATGTTATCAATCCCATTAATAATGAAGGGGAGGTGGTGGAGTTTGAAAAATATTAGAAAGAAATCTGAGGCCTTGGTTTCTAGTATATACATCGAATCCCAAATATCTGTACTCTTACCAGCTTGATTTACTTATTTTCCCCTAGTTACTCCTATTAACCCCAACTCTTCTACGGAATCATCCCAAAATATAATCTAGTTCCAGATGTCGTTATAATACATACGTCTACCAAATTACAAGTGAATATCTCGATTTTATTTTATCAACCCCTTTAATAATGTAGTAATGGTAGTGGAAGGGTTGGAAGATATTATCAAAAAATCTAAGGCCTTGGCTTCTAGGACACAGACACCTAATTTCAAGTTGCAGTACTCTTACCAGCTTGCTTTACTTATTTTTCCATATTTACCTCTACTTACCCCCACTCCTTCAACGCAATCATGTCAAAATATAATCTAGTTTCAGATATAGTTATAATACATAAATGTACCAAATTTCAAGTGAAAATTTAAATTTAATTTTATCAACTGTTTTAATAAGGGAGTGGGGGTGGTGGGGAGATGGAAAATACTAATTAAAAAACCTGAGACCTTCGCTTCTAGTATATACACCAAATCCCAAATTTCTGTACTTTTACCAGCTTGCTTTACTTATTTTCCCCTATATACCCCTATTTAACCCCGAACCCTTCAACGGAATCATCTCAAAATATAATCTAGTTCCAGATGTCGTTATAATTCATATGTGTCCAAATTTCAAATGAATATCTCAATTTTATTTTATTAACCCTTTTAATAATGAAGTATGGTGGGGGTTGAAAAATATTATAAATAATCTGAGACCTTGGCTTCTAGTACATACACCGAATTTCAAGTTTCTGTAGTCTTACCAGCGTGCTTTACTTATTTTCCCCTATTTACCCCTATTTAACCCCCAACCCTGCAACGGAATCATCTCAAAATATAATCTAGTTCCAGATGTCGTTATAATACATATGCGTACTAAATTTCATGTGAACATCTTAATTTTATTTTATCAACCCCTTGAATAATGGGGTAGGGGTGATGGGGGGCTAAAATATATTATTAAAAAATCTGAGGCCTTGGCTTCTAGTACATACACCGAATTTCAAGTTTCTGTACTCATACCAGCTTGTTTTACTTATGTCCCCCTATTTACCCCTAAATAACCCCCAACCCTTCAACGGAATCATCTCAAAGTACAATCTAGTTCCAGATGTCGTTATAATTCATACGTGTACCAAATTTTAAATGAATATCTCAATTTTATTTTATCAACCCTTTTCATATTGGAGTAGGGGTGGTGGGGGTTGAACAATTTTATTAAAAAAATCTGACACTTTGGTTTCTAGTACATACACCGAATTTCAAGTTTCTGTAGTCTTACCAGATTGTTTTACTTATTTTCACCTATTTACCCCTATTTAACCCCCAACCCTTCAACGAAATCATCTCAAAATATAATCTAGTTCCAGATGTCGTTATAATACATACGTGTACCAAATTTCAAATGAATATATGTCAATTTTATTTTATCAACCCTTTTCATATTGGAGTAGGGGTGGTGGGGGTTGAATAATATTATTTAAAAAATCTGTCGCTTCGGCTTCTAGTACATACACCGAATTTCAAGTTTCTGTAGTCTTACCAGCTTGCTTTACCTTTTTCCCCTACTTACCCCTATTTAACCCCCAACCCTTCAACGGAATCATCTCAAATTACAATCTAGTTCCAGATGTCGTTATAATACATACGTGTACCAAATTTCAAATGAATATCTCAATTTTATTTTATCAACCTTTTTCATATTGAAGTAGGGGTGGTTGGGGGTGAAAAAAATGATATAAAAAAATCTGACACTTTGGCTTCTAGCACATACATCGAATTTCAAGTTTCTGTACTCTTACCAACTTGTTTTACTTATATTCCCCTATTTACCCCAAATTAACCCCCAACCCTTCAACGAAATCATCTCAAGATATAACCTACCATAGAAATGGAAAAATTTCCACGTTTCATTACGTTCTAAGCATATTCCAAAAACTTCTAAAAATTAAAGAAAATAAAACATTTGTAAGTTTTTTCCCACCGCAAAATACTAAATAGATGACGGAAAAAAAACGTTTTTTCTCAAATTTAAAATTTCCCCGTTTCATGACATTCTGAACCTATTTCAAGAAAATATTTTTACTACCACTATAGAATAGATGATTTTTTTTTACCACTACTATAGAATAGATGGAAAAATTTTGTTTGCTCAAATTCAAAAATTACCACGTCTCATAACATTCTAAACCCATAAAAGAATTTTTTAACCACTGCTATACTTCCACTCCACTGCGTGAATTTGGAATTGAAAATGTGCCAGATGTCAATAATATTTGGCATATGCACCTACGAGTACACCTATTATAGTTTTATTGAAAAATGTACAGGGTGGTCATCTCCAGAAATAATTCAACCATGGCGGATATTTGTTAAGGTGTTTGCGCAAGCCTTCCATATTTGGCACCTGTTATTTAGTATTGAATTTTTGCTGTCGGATGACCACTCTGTATATTTTTTTGACCAAAAGTTATCAGGTCTTCTTTGTAATAATAGTGATAACTATATTCCGATTATTATTCTCAATGTCACCTCGTAATTAATAACTTTTTAGAGTGACCGCCATGCACAAATTAAGAGGGAAGTTCTGTGTAAACACCTTTACCGATTTTTTTATTTTGTGTGCCTGTGTATCTATTGGGTAGTGAATAAAGACGGAACAATTTGCAGTAAAGAAATGAATTTGCCAAAATAATTGCCTTTACCCGAACTACAAGAAATAAGTACGAAGAACTAGCGTGGGAGTGAGACAATTCAAGATATATGGCGACATTCTTGCTGACAATTTTTTTTTCAAACAAAATTTTTGTATCTATGTGGATTTATATTTACATGAAAAACAATTCAAAATCTATCAAATACTGTCTACCATATAGGTTGCATATAGGCATATATACTGATACAAATAGCATACTAAATAAGATTTGAATACGAAAATAATTGCAATGCCAAAACTTCAAAACTTAGTATTTTGTGACAGGTTCTAGTTGCCTGTTCGCTAACTCTATTTGGCAAATAACAATTTTTATCTGAATATGTCCACATTAAACAATCTGTACCTGAAAAATATTAGTTATGAACTATAATTATGCCATTTACACGTAAATAAATATTTTTATGGCCGTTTTTATACTAGCAATAACACAGTTTCCAATTAATCAATAAATATTGTGATATTCTAATATGACTAGCAGCTCGATTTATGATTTAATCCACGTATATTGTGGAATTTGTTGTGGAAATTCGATAGGATTGCTCCCGGAGAGGAATGCATTAAAATATCATATATCTAAAATATCAACATTTCTGGCGCGTTTTAATAACAAAATAGTTTTAATTCGTAATTAATGCTTCGATGTATCACTTACCTTTAGTACTAATATCAGCTGTTATGTTTAATAAATCATAATTAAATTTGTCAAGAAATAACACAGGTGTGACATAGTTTAATCAATAATGAATCACCCCCTGCATGATTCACAAAAAGCACCCAAGCGTTGCAGTAAATACCTATATGTAAAAATAGAACCCCTTAATGAAATACTACAACACTAAACTGAAAATATTACTCATAGTAGCTTTTCGTCTGAATTCGTCGAATAAAAGCTTTATCACGTTAAACTGTGACCAACATTAAGTATGTCTTTGTATATTTCCTCCTGGAGGGGGCTGGAACCTTCGGTGTAACGTCCCTGGAGACAAATACCGAAATTCTTGAATACAGCAGTCGAATACCAAAACTCAACGCGCGATTAATCAGCCGTATTAGCATCATCGAGAGATGATTAGAACTGATAACTGAATTATATCCCGATGATGCCAACGTGGTTAGCGAAACGCGCGTCGAGTGTTGGTATTGGAGTGCTATGTCCAAAAGTTCTGATGTTTGTGGACAGTACGTCTAAACGTAAAGCAGTTTATTAAATGTTTGGCAAATAATAAATCCCTACTCTTTGATAGAGAAGATATTCTGGAAAATATCCAGATTGGGTGTAGCTCGTCTCCCTGGCTTTGGTGATTGATTGGTCGTAGTAGCGGAAATAGGGCGACGTTGAATAAGTGAATATAAAAAATTAAACTACCTTTATTAAAAAAAATAATAATAAATTCTTTTAGGAAGATATGGAAATAACGAAATATAATAGTAGCGGAAATAGGCCGACGTTGAATAAGTGAATATAAAAAATTAAACCACCTTTATTAAAAATAATAATAATAAATTATTTCAGGAAGATATGGAAATAACGAAATATAATAAATATAGAACAGTTATCAGAGACAGAACTTAATAAAATCCAGTCACTAAATGTTGTATGGCTGAATTTTTCAGAATAAGTATTTTTGTTGGTGTAGAATACGATAAAAGGAAGTTTACAGCTGTAAAGTGCTGACGACCCCTAAAGAAATCGAACATATTGGCAGCAATTTGGTTATTGACAATAACTCGAAAAATAAAAAATATATCAAAAAACTAATAGCACTAGGCGATAGAAGGGGAAATCAAAAATATTGACTCCAGATATTTTTTCTTTAACGCATGAGAATAGAACGCGCCAGCACATAATTAATGAAATTTAGCTCAACCAAGCTTAAATGAGACAAGAAACATTATTGTCTAAGTGTTATTTGTAGCATTATCTTAATTTTCTCTAACTCTCTGAGACTGCCACATGTATTTTTACTTCCGTCGCATACCGAAGGAAAGTATTGTATTCGAGAAAAAATCACCCTTCGAGATTTTTTCGGATTTTGACGTTTCAGATCACGTAGATTACGAAAATATAGGTTTTTCAATTCCGTCTGTCTGTCGGTCTGTTGGTGCATTTACTAAAAAACTACTTGACGGAGAGCAGTTAAATTTGGTAGGTAGTTGACCCTACTGTCTGCGAAGAAATGGCAAAACTTTCACTGGAGATTATACAGAGGGACGTCTAAAGGGAATAAATAATGAAAATATTGTTTTTGCTCAAATTTAAAATTTCTACGTTTCATGACACGCTAAACCTATTTCAGAGAAAAAAAAATTTGAAAATTTTTTTCACCAACATTTTTGAAAAATTTTTTACCACTAAAATAGATGAAAAATTCTGTTCTTTGTTCAAATTTAAAATTTCCACGCTTCATGGCATTCTAAACCAATTTCAAAAAAATTTTTTTACCAACATTTAAAAAAAAAATTACAACTAAAATGGATGGAATTTTTTTTTCTTTCAAATTTAAAATTGGCATTCTAAACCTATTCAAACAAATTTAATATTTTTTTTGAAGTTTCAAAATTTTTTTCAAAAAATGTATCACTACCTACTTACTATAGAACAGATGAAAATTTTTTTTTGCTCAAATTTAAAATTTCCACATTTTATGACATTCCAAACTTATTTCGGAAAAAAACATTTGCAACATCTTTTTACCACCTTGGAAAAAAATTTAAGACTAGAACAGGTACAAAAAATTTTTTTTTGCTCAAATTTAAAATTTTCACGTTTCATGACATTGTAAACCTATTTCAGAAAGAGAAATTTTGAAAATTTGTTTTCACCAACATAGATGGAAAAATATTTTTTCTTTGCTCAAATTTAAAATTTTCACGCTTCATCGCATTCTAAACCTATTTCAAAGAAAAAATTGTTTTTACCACTACTATAGAATAGAAGGAAACTTTCCTTTGTGCTTAAATTTAAAATTTCCACGTTCCATGACATTCTAAACCTATTTTAGAAGAACAAAATTTTGAAAATTTTTTTACCGACATTTTTAAAAATTTTCAAAAAAGTGAAATTTTTTAACCACCGCGCGTTGTTGATTGTTGCATGAAAATATTAAGACGGAGAACGTAGTCGACTATGCAACGTCATCATTTATGCCGTCACAATCAAGATCGACTCGAGTCTAAATGTTATGAATAATACGAACGTTTATAAAGAAATAATAGAAGCATACCGACAAGAATGTCGTAACAAAATAATAATTCGTGGCTTTTTTGGATGCGAGTGATGGTTTTTAACGGCCTGAAATGAAGAAGAGTAAGATCCCAATATATTATATATTTATGTTATACTCCAAGTACTGGTATCTGCGTTGAAAAGCAGTCTCTGGAGTAACAGCAAGATGTCTGGCATTCGAGACTGATTATGACTGCATAACTTTGAATGAAATATCAAGACTGCTGACGTCAAGAAAAGAAACCGACTATAGAAAGTTTCCAAGTCAAGGTATAGGCTACTCTTTTCTTATAAAGTCAAGACAAGACAAAAAGTGATCATCGTGACAAATATTCTCGTCTTGATAACAAGCTAGCTGTTATTTCAATGAGTTGCCTAGGAAATTCTCATTAAATGTCTCCAGGCCCACATCTCGATAACATAAATACATCCTAGGGTGGTCAGTACAAGACATCATTTTTTTCTTCTATTCTTAAGGAGCCACCCTGTAATTCTGTTCCGTATTACGATCAAATAAACTTTCATTGACAGCACAACAATTCTCACAGTATCATTATAGTCCCTTGTACTATCAAGATCACTTTAAATGATAAATAATAAGGATCTAAATAACAAAAAGATACAAAGCCTGAGTCCTTCGTGCACAAAAGCGTAAGACAAAACCAGCTGTGAGTATCACGCACTATGGGGTTATTGAAAACGACAAGTTCAAGATCATTACCGTTTGTGCGGGCATTCTAACTGTTAAGAGCCGAATTTTGAAACGAACCACCTGTTTGGTTCTAAATTATAATGGTAATAAGGATTACTTTAGGTTAGCGTCGTATTATGTTGGATATTTATTAGACATGTGGAAAAATTTTAGCGCTATCAAAAACATATTCGTAAATGATGCGGGTAATGAGAAAAATAATCATACATAGCGATTAGGGTACATTGTATTGCGTACACTTTACGATGAAGATAATTGTTTTGTTAGCAGTTTAACAAAGGAAGCAAATAAGAGGGCAGATGTTTAGTGGATTTATTTATGATAATGTTTAATGTATTGTTTAGTAACTACACACACAAAAATGGTCTTGTAAAAAGTTGAACTATTTTGCATAATTAAATATTCCAAGAATATATTCTACATGAAGGTTTTTTAGACTCATTATCACTCTCTGTCTAGTCAATGTTCTAAAGATTTATTTTCTTTTTTTGTAACCTAAACTATTTTTCTTTTAATATTGTATGCACCCATTCAGTGTACACTTTTGTTAGTGTTCCAAACGTTCTAACGGCATCTAGACATCTATATGTAAATCAGAACCATCGGTGTGTTCCAAACAAGTGCAATAATTAAAGAATTTGCTGAAGGGGCAAATTTGGTCAGAAATACCATAAGGAGGTTATAGTAGATAACAGAAAAAGATCCACTTAACTTCCTTGAAATAGGTTTGGGTATCTATAAGCTCTGAGAAATATGTTGAAACACTACACTAAGTGACCAAATTGTGAGAAATAGATTCCATGAACATCATGTTTACGCTTGTCATCGCGTTAGAGCCCTCGTTTAGTCTCACAGAAATCGAACATGGCAATTACAATGAGGAGAAAAAACGAAAATTTTCAGAAAGTAACTGGACCCATGTGCAGCTCAGTGATTAGTTCAGCTATGGCGTAACTTCATTCTAGGACAATTAAAGTGCACTAATCTAACAAAATGTGAAGGCGCAGTGATAAAAACATTTTTCATAAGAAATGTCAAAAACACCATTGCTTAAACATTTGGAGATACAACGGAAAATGACATTTTTTAGAAGTGAAGCGAACTCCGAATATATTAAATCTCAAAATACATTTCTTGTAGATCGACCTAGATTTTTCGGAAGTACACTAAAAAAAATCAAATTCTGACTTCAGACGTGTTTTGAAGAGCGGTTTTCATCCGTTCACGAGAGTATTTGGACGAGTGCAGTAGATGATGAGTTGGTCAGTTTCCAATAGTTCCAAAAGGCAAAGCTTTAGTTTTTAATAAAAATTTTGTGAAGTATAAAAAGTCTCAAAATATCCCATGTAGCACAAACTGATTGGACCAATATAAAATTCACATATTGAGCCAATATACCGAACGTCAGATTTTTGCAAAATATGTCCGATATTGGAATCAGATATTGGTGTCATATTATATACCAACATAGATGCCATATTGGACACCAACATTGGTGTTATATAAGATAGTATAGAATAACAATATAGGTGCCATATGGATATCAATATTGGCATTATATTGGATACCAGCATTGGAGCCACTTTGCTACACAATATTTAAACTATATAGAGTGTTCCAAAATTCTCACATTTCCCTTTAGACACTGATGCTACATACAAAAATAGTAAGAAAATTTCCTGTGTCTGGAAGTTACAACCTTCAGAGGATGGCGCCTAAGAATAGGTTTTTACTGCTTTTATTGGGACGACTTTTTGAGACTTGGTTCACTATTTTGCATTATTAAAGCTTATTTCTGCACACTACTAACCAAACTTAATTTTATTCATAGGCGGAGAAACGAGAGATAGTCGATCTTTGTCTCATTTCTTTATAAAACTAATTACCAAGGGAATCATCAATATTTCGTTTAAACTACTTTCACTTGAAAACGGAAAGTCATGCATCTAATTATGTAGATAACCTTCTTTATGTATTATTCTGGGAATCATAATTAGGTCTTAAACAATTAAAAATGTAAACCTGAAAAAAGGATAATTATCCCTCGTTTCTCCTCCTATGAATAAAATTAATTTTGGTTGATATTGTTCAAGAATACCTTTATAATGTAAAATCGAGTTTCATAAAGTTAGGTGCCATCCTCAGAAGAAACATTTTCGAACACATGTTTATAGGAAGTTATCTTACCACTATTGCATGTAGAGTCAGAACCTAAAGGGGAGTTCAGGAATTTCGGGACGACCTGATAGTATCAATTTTGGCAATTCAATATGACCCAATAATGTTATACAGCTGAGCTAACACGTATTTCAGTTGTTCAATATTTTGATGACATGAAGGCCTATTTGTGAGTCGAATTTTAAAAATGAAGCAGTTCTCACTCGCGTTTGATCAATCATCCCTCTGGAATGGCTTGTGAAATTTCTATTAAATTTTTTGGAAACAGTGAAGCCTAATTGGGCAGTAGTTTTATGTTTATTTTTTTTAAATCGGAAAACATTTTTTCGATTCGAGGATTTGAATTTCGTTGGAATCACATTCAAGTTATTAGTTATTATATATTCAGAGAAACTGACTACAGTTGAAAATTTCAAACGTCAAGCCCAAAATAGTTCCAACATTTTGAACAATGTTAAAAATGATCAAATTTTTGCCTCTCTAATAAAAGATAAATGATAGTACAAAATATTTACATTGGTCCTAAAATGACTGTAAAAAATACCTATTTAGCGGAAAGCAGTCGGGAACATTTTCGAAATGTGCTATTATGTAATATAAATGTAACATTATTATAAATTGTTCATAAATCATCTACTCAGTATTTATTCAACTTCATTTTAGGAATATGAAATTAGTTGGATTCTGAACGTTTACACAGATTTTGATGCAAACACTTTTTTTCTCCTCTTCATAGTTTTATTTTTTTATAATTCGTAAGTACGACAAGACTACGGCAAACGTGGCGCCACCAATTGATGATGGTTTCTTGTAGAACTTGATGAAATAAGTTAAAAATAAAGAATAACATTTTTTGATATCTCGCATAGTTTTCGAGATATCGAATTTCAAAAGTGTAAAATGACATTTTTTGAGAGGCCTATAAAGTGACATTAATAACTCCGAAAGAGGGATGGGGGTATAGTATTCACGAATTATGATAAAAAATAAAGCTATGAAAAAAAAAAAAAACATTTATAAATACATTTGTAATGTGTAATGGTACATTTATATTACATAATAGCACATTTCGAAAGTGTTCCCGATTGTCTTCCGCCAAATAAATATTTTTTACAGTCATTTTAGGACCAAAATAAGTATTTTATACTCATCATTTAACTTTTATCAGTGGGACAAAAATTCAATCATATTTAACATTGTTTAAAAGTACAAATTTTACTTCCACATCCACGTAGTGGATTGGAAGTATAGTAATCGCAAAAAAATTTTCAAATTTTTTTTTTCGTGAAATAGGTTTAGAATGTCATGAAACGTCGAGATTTTAAATTTGAGCGAAAAAAAAAATTTCTGTCTGTCGGTCTGTCTGTCTGTCTGTCTGTCTGTCTGTCTGTCGATCTGTCTGTAACTTTTTTTTGTCCGCACGTTTTCTCCGGAACGGTTTAAGATATTGACTTGAAATTTTGTACACGTATATATTATAACGAGATCTGGAACTGGATTGTTTTTTGAGGATATCCGGTGAAGGATTGGGGGTTAAATAGGGGTAAATAGGAGAAAATAAGTAAAGCAAGCTTGTAAGAGTACAGAAACTTGAAATTCGGTGTATGTACTAGAAGTTAAGGACTCATATTTTTCTATAATATTTTTCAACCCCCCACCATCCCTACCCCATTAATGGGGTTGATAAATTAAAGTTGAGATATTCATTTGAAATTTCGTACACGTATGTATTATAACGACGTCTGGAATTAGATTATATTTTGAGATGATTCCGTTGAAGGGTTGGGGGTTAATTTGGGGTAAATATGGGAATATAAGTAAAACAAGTTGGTAAGAGTACAGAAACTTGAAATTCGGTGTATGTACTAGAAGCCAAAGCGTCAGATTTTTTTTATAATATTTTTCAACCCCCACCACCCCTACTCCAATATGAAAAGAGTTGATAAAATAAAATTGAGATATGCATTTGAAATTTGGTGTAAGTATGTATTATAACGATATCTGGAACTAGATTATATTTTGAGATGATTCCGTTGAAGGGTTGGGGGTTAAATAGGGGTAAATAGGGGAAAATAAGTAAAGCAAGCTGGTAATACTACAGAAACTTGAAATTCGGTGTATGTACTAGAAGCCAAAGCGTCAGATTTTTTTATAATATTTTTCAACCCCCACCACCCCCACTCCCTTATTAAAAGGGTTGATAAAATAAAATTGAGATATTCATTTGAAATTTGGTACACGTATGTATTAGAACGACATCTGGAACTAGATTATACTTTGAGATGATTCCGTTAAAGGGTTGGGGGTTAAATAGGGGAAAATAAGTAAAGCAAGTTAGTAAAAGTACAGAAATTTGGGATTTGGTGTATATACTAGAAGCGAAGGTCTCAGGTTTTTTATTATTATTTTCCATCTCCCCACCACCCCCACTCCCTTATTAAAAGAGTTGATAAAATTAAATTTAAATTTGCACTTGAAATTTGGTACATTTATGTATTATAACTATATCTAAAACTGGATTATATTTTAACATGATTGCATTGAAGGAATGGGGGTAAGTAGAGGTAAATAGGGAAAAATAAGTAAAGCAAGCTGGTAAGAGTACTGCAACTTGAAATTCGGTGTATGTCCTAGAAGCTAAGGCCTCAGATTTTTTAATAATATTTTTCAACCCTTCCACTACCCTTACTACATTATTAGAGGGGTTGATAAAATAAAATTGATATATTCACTTGTAATTTGGTAGACGTATGTATTATAACGACATCTGGAACTAGATTATATTTTGGGATGATTCTGTAGAAGGGTTGGGGTTAACAGGAGGACTAGGGGAAAATAAGTAAATCAAGCTGGTAAGAGTACAGAAATGTGGGATTCGGTGTATATACTAGAAACCAAGGCCTCAGATTTCTTTCTAATATTTTTCAAACTACACCACCTCCGCTTCATTATTAATGGGATTGATAACATCAAATTGAGATATTCACTTGAAAGTTAGTACACGTATGTATTGTAGTGACATCTGATTGAGATGACTGGATTGAAGGGGTGGGAGGTGGTAGGTTGTGAATAGTGGAAAATAAGTAGGGTAAACTAGAAACTTCATTGTTAACGTACATGATAGAAACCAACTCCTCAAACTTTTCTATGACATCTGCCCCAAATATTAAAATTCTTTGACCAATAATTTCCACAAACTAGAGTGCAAATATTGTCAAGATGTTTCCTTTAAAGTGATTTGGATGAAGAATCTGGATGTGGAAGTAGTGATTCCTTCGGCAGCGGTTTTTTATTCTACTTTGTAGAACCTACATAAGAGGCCACTAAAAAAGGTGGAAAGAAGACATGTAAATTCACGCCTTAGCACAGTGGGACGAAATGAACCATTTTTTGGTCAAAATTCTGAAACTTATGAAACTCGCCTAAAATCAGCTGACGATTGCAGAAAAAATAATTTAAAAAAATGCCATCGGAAAATTGGGGTAGTTCCAGGGGGTGAAATTCGAAATTATTGAGTAAAATTCTGAAAAAAAATATTCGCAGATAATTCAACCTATACCAATTAACATAGAAATGGCGAAAAAAATGTCTATATAAAATATGGTGGCTTTAAGGGGTGCAACAGTGGGACAGAATGCCTTAAAACTTATTACAAAATTACTAAACAACTTTAAATGCGTAATTTGTTACTAGTGGTGGTTTATTTTGGAATATAAAAAAAGAAAATATACATTTTAGTTGTTTAATTCTTACAATAAAGAAGCGCGCAAACTGCAATAGGTTGTATAAACTAATTCTTCAGAGCCAAAGTTTTTACAAAGTTCTGCAATCTTTTTACAATCCGATATTTCACTACTTTCGTCAAAAGATAGATTCTGTCTCCCTGCTAATCCAAAGTGCTGGGTAAATCATTTTGATACAAATTAAATTTTGCTTTCAACCAGTCAACATTAACTTATCCATTTTTGCTCATCGTTCTCAAGTTTTGCTACAAACTTTATATATATTATGTCGTACATCATTTTGATTTCGATTTACGAAATAAGTGGCTGGTATAAAATTACATTTACAACGTACTGACACTTTATAGAAGAATCACAACCAGATTTCTCTTTCCATATTTGAAAAATATGCATCCTACTTAGTCCTTCTTCATTACCACCTGATGTTAAAAAAATATATTTAGAATTCAGTTAAATAGGATAAAAAAGTAGAAAGAATGTAATATTCTTTTAATAGTAGAATCAAATATTACATAAATTAAAATTATTTAATTTTCGCTTTTTCTCAGCAGCTAACACGTAGGAGTTTAATTTTACATAACTCAAGGGCCCAAAATTTTCGTATTTGTTTTACAATGTATATGGTTCGTATGGTTAAAAAATTAACTCGAGTCTAAGCGGGTCTAATTTTATAATTCCACGGGAGTTTTGTTATTTAATAATCTTTATCGGCGAGGTTCATTGAAATAAAGAAATGATTATACATGTATAAAACAATATTATCCATGTTAAGTAGCGTTAAAGAGTACATACCCTGAGGAATTTTATCCATTTTAATGAAATGTTTTAAAGCACAAAATCCAGCGTAAGCACACATAATCTTTATTAAACTTTCACAGCTATAATAATAATTCTTGTTACAACTTAAATTTGACTTATTAAAATATTAAAACGGAAAAGTTTCAGAATGATATTCCAACGATGTTTCATCTGAAAGACAGAAAGGTCAAGAAGAATTTTTTTTTCATTCGAAAAATCGATAATCATTGATATTAAAGGATATTAATATTAAATTTGATCTGCTAATGTTGGAAAAGTATTGGCTCAATATTGCTACAATTTGTATTTATAAAAGGATTAGGTACCTATAATGTTGGAAAAATATTGGCCTAATATGGCTACAATTTATATGTATAGGATTAGATACCTAAATGTTTCAACATTTGAATTAATGTAAATTGCAATGGTGAATATCTTAATGCCTTAATATAGTTAACTTGCAAACATTCCTGAATATTATATATCCCCGATACAACAATTTCTATTGAACAGAACATAAGAGGCAACAAACACAGGAAGCGTTTGTAAACATGAGGAAAATTACCTGAAATAATGCGCCGTTTGCTACCAACCACTACTTGAATAGGATCATGAACATTTACCTATTAAATTACTGCACTTTTCACAAACTGTACACTATTCTTATTAGAAAGTTGGAAAATTTCTCGAGCACCACAACACGTTACTGCCATAACCCGGCATTTGCAATATGGTCGAGATACGCGCACACTACCGTTTCTAAATCTGTTACGCGCGGCAAATTTAAAATACAAAATATACATAATTTGTACTAATACATGTAAATTAATTTCATATTAAGATAAACATTATTGTAATTTTGTTTTTCTTAGAAATATTGATATTTTCATCTTTGTTTATGTGTATGTTTGAATGTTTGTTGTAACTATATCTACCTCGAAAATAGCCTAATATATTTTGATAAAATTTTGTAAATTTATAGACATCTTTTCAACTTCGACAGTAGGTTAGTTTACATCGAAGTTGGTAGGGGATAATAATGGAAAAAATTGGCGGGAAAGTGTGGAAATATTATGGAAAACGCGAGGATAGTGAATGGTGGTGGGAAGATAGGAGAACAGTGCCTATAGTGGAAATTGGGGAAAATGGTGGAAAGGTGGAAAAAATTCTAGAAGATGATGGGAACACGTGCATGAACGAATGGTTAAAGTGAAATGATAATTGAATACCTAAAAGTAATAAATTATATTAGTGGTTCAATATTCAGAACTAATATCAGTTTCTACACATTGCGCCAATATTGGTTAAAATATTGAATCTGATTTGCCAATATTGGTAAAATGTTGGCTATATTTTGGATGAAAATATTGAAAATACAGCTGATAATCATATAGGTACAATATTGGTTAAAGCTGACATATATTGGCCCAACACACAATATAGGTAACACATAGTACCTATATCAACTCAACATCTTGTGCTACAGAGGATGAGAACATAGGAGTTGGTTATAAAAAAAGTAACGCAACTCTTATCTGACTATATACCATTAATATGGTCCCAAAGAACTGAAAAACTCATATAATTCATACATTGCTTAAAAATCATTATCTAATTTATTAGCACCGACTAATCATATAATCGACTAGGTATAAAGTCTTGCAGACCTAAGGGCAGATACTTTCGATCTCCGTTAAACGTAAATTGTGGGTGAAACTGATTCATTTATCATGGAAACAATTGTACTTTACAGTCAATGTAGGCAAGAGTAAATTTAATACTAGCCTATTTGCGAATCCCTTCTGTTTTAGAGTAACTCCTCAAGCGATTCTATGGATTGTGAGGTTACTGATTTTCAGGAGATTTTATAGAAATTTCCACGTCAACCATAGACCCTGATCACGACGTAGAAATTATAGAGGTAAATTCAAAAAGTGTATATTAAGGCATGAATCGAAAAGTGCATCAAAGATCCAACGCATGAAACGAAATCAATGTGAGTCATTAGTGATAAAAACAAGGGAAGGTAGAGTAGAGGCAGAGTGGCAATTACAGGCTACGTAGAAATGGTCCTTTCGCTCGTTTATTCAAAAATAAAGATCCTGAATCGTATTCTATAAGTTGTAACGCATTACCCTGAAAGTGAATAGACTACCTAACGTTGTAGAAGAAGGGGTTGATTGATTGATTGATTGATTGATTTGCCAGCATGAGGTGGGCATTGCTGCCGATTCCGGGCATCCATGGAGGTTCGTTCCAACAAGCAGCCTGGTCGTCCGTCGAACACACCCAATGGACGGCCAAACCGCGTGCCGGAACCAAATCTCGGATGTTCTATATACCGCTGGACCGGCTGAACACGCCTGGTTGGACAACAAGCATATCCAATGATATGCTTGTTATCAGCAGCGAGAGCTGCTGGGGCAGTAATATAGGATGGGAAGTGTAGGTGTTTGTGAGATGCTTCTTTTAAGTTACCATGCTTCTATTAAGTTTCCATCTGTCATCATCGGTTGAGGTGTGCAGGTGTTTGCGAGATGCTTCTTTTCAGGTTCCATGCTTGTTTTAAGTTTCCATCTATCGTCGTCTCCTTATTTTTCTTCTTCTAAGTTTTCTATTTCTTCTGTTTCTGAATCTGGCAGCTTTCATTTTTTTTTTAATTTATTAACCGTTGCACAGGTAGATATCCATTTACAGTGGAGTTTGCTGGGAAGGGCCCTATCTCGCGGTAACAATTTTTTTTGCACGTTATGAGAAAAGAGGTCCGAAGGGATAGTTTGCTCACCCTGTATGTCGTTTTTTTTTAGACAATCGGTTTCCATTTCCGCTTTCCAAATTAATAATAAAATATTATGTTTCGAATAAATAAATCGCGCTGATGAAAGTTAAGATGGTAAAGATCAGATAAAAAGATAGAATAGAATTATATCAATTAAATCAGATGAAATAAAATAAGTGAATTTATAGCTTATCTGTCTTTCCGCAGCGTCTTGTGATTGCTGTTTTATTTTATTTCCTTTCCTGTTCTTTCTTGGGTTGAGTTGATTTTGTCCATTTAAAAAGTTTCCACTGTATACAATTACTTTAGGTCACAACACAGCTATATTGCTTTGTAAACATATGTGCCTCATTTTGACACTGACTGTGCTATTATTTATTGCCCATGAACCACTTAAAAAGTATCTTGCTGGGTCGTCTAGGGTGTACATAGGGACACTGCACTTCACTTGAGCTTGTTTGCTTTATTTGATTTAATATTATTAGAAAATCTTGTAATTATTAATTACATATGAACTCTGTTTTTTATTTGTATTTCATTTCACGCAGAATTTCTTAATCTACCGATGGCTGAAATTTTTTTGAGTTTGTCGAGGGTTTTACCGCTTTTTTACCGCTTTTTAGAGAGCATCTTATAAACACGTCTATTCACGACGACACTTAACTCAGCGAAGAAGGGGTTACTATAAAATTAAGATATTGACTTTAAATTTGATACACATACGCATTATAACAAGATCTGGAACTAAATTTTATTTTGAGCTTATTCTGCTGAAAGAATTGAGGTAAATAGGAGTAAATAAGTAAAGCAAGCTACTAAGAGTTCAGGAACATGAGATTTTTTTATTATTTATTTTTAATTGTCTTATCTATATTAACGTAGGAGTTTAACAATTGCTATTCCGCCACTCAATCAGGACACATACTCATAGATATCAACACATCAACAATTCCCTGCGATATTGCAACTACCGCAGCGGAGACTTGAACTCAGGAGAGATAACAGCTTGGAGGGGAAATCTGGATGTGGAAGTAGTGATTCCTTAAGTAGCGATGTTTTCAATAATTCGCTACAAATATCCGGAATAAGAGGTTATGCATTTCAAGACTAAATTCCAGTCAGAATGATTTCTACACTTATTTAAAAACGAGCAAACGAACGATTTTACGCGACGTATATCTGGATGGAGAAACTGACGGACTGACATATGCTAGAAATCTATTTTGTTGTAACCTATGTTGCGGAGAATTTATTAACACACAAAATTTATGTAAGGACAACTTTCCAAAGAGACCACCTAACGCTCGAACCGTTGGCTTTGTGTCCAGTTGCCGTTTGTTCATATTTTAAAAAGAATCTGCCATTACCCCTAAAGTAATAAATATACTGATATATTAATAAACTAATAAAAGTAATAAGAAGTTTTTCCGATACTTATATTTACTTAGAAAAATAAAGTTTTTAGTACTATTTAAAATCATCCCACACTAGATACTTATAAAAGAATTTCCATTGCATTGTGAATTTAGTATTTATATATCGCCAACAGATTTGTATATTAAAATTTCAATATGAATTAAAAAGTATATATAACGCTCTAGAGTTTTAATAAACTTCCTGCCAGGGAAGAATATCTAGAAAAGTTCTCTCAAGTGTTATAAGATGAAATTAACTTGTAAAATAATTAAATTCTTTAGTAATATTTTCTAAGTGTCTATTACTCTAGATTAATTATTCTTCGTCGTTGCACATAAAGCAAAAGAATAAAACGATACATTTTAATTCACTGGATGATTTTATTTAACGTAAATGTCTACGGAAATTTAGATTTTTAAATCATATTTTGGTCTAGTTTTGAAGCATATGAACATCTACATATATACATAGTTAGGCAAACGTGTGGAAACACCTGATTTGTGGCTTAACTGTAAGTTTAATTAAAAAATACACTTAACAACAGTTTTTCTAGTGTTTTTATTCTATTCAGTGACATACTTTGATTTCCAACGGCTATCCTATTTTGCTTCAATACCTAAATGAAATACTCCCATAGAGATGGGTAGTAGGACATGTTGAATAACCACCAGATCATCAGATTTAAGTCCTTTAGACTGTTTTCTTTGTGGTCGTGTAGCATTTGAAAAGGCTACATGATTAATTTCAATAGATTGGCGGTAAGTTGACTCTAACTAGTGTACTTATTGCAGCAGAGAGGTATGCAACCACTCGTACTTTAAAGGGCATAGAAGGTCGCACATCTGCAACTCTTAACATTCGGAGAGTAAACATGTTTTCTTTAAGAATTGAGTTAGTGGTGTTAATGTTTATTCTTGTAGTTGAGATATTACATAATAATTGTGAAATTCAATCTTTTGACTATTGAGTAATTTTGTGGTGCATTATGATTAGTTAGAGAAAATGTTTCAAGAGTGCACCAGTTGGCAACACTCGGGAAATTTTGGAGATTTCCGGTCTGGTTAGCTCGTTCTTCGACAGCCACGATAGCGAACGGCGGCAGTCCCGATTTGTGTTGAAGAATTTGGGTTTTACATCGCCCTCACTGAAAAGGGATTGATGTACCCAATAACCTTCACCGCCTTGCTGTGAGCATTTTGTCAAGTCCTGGAAGGAATTCGTCTGTTTTGTTGAAATTGTGAGGCCACGAGAGCTAAGCTGGTTGGTGCAGTAATTTTGGTTGTGTAAGGAGGCCTAGTGTTTAGAAGAGTAGTAGGAGAAAGTCTATTACTCAGATATTTGGTTATATGTGGGTCCAGCTAAGATTTAGAGAAGTATTGGCTTGGAGAGTTGTTCACAGCAGTCTCCAGTAGATTTATGCAGAAATTTTGGCGCAGCACGGAGTCGTAGCCACAAGCAACATCGAGAACGTCTAGAAAGTGGTGACAGATCACGCTGCCGTAGTCAAGGAGAATGCCAAAGCTCTAAACAGGCTTATTTAGTTTCATTTTGGTTACATAATTTTTAAAGGAAATTATTATATATTTATTCAGTGATTTTTTATTTTAAACAACAAAGTAAATTATACCACAATCTTGCAATGATAAATGAAGTTTATTTATAAAGTAATGAAATATTTAAGATTTTTACGGTGAAGCAACGTATGGTGCCATGTGAGGCTAATTTACCTTCTAATATGTCAAACATGAGATATTTTTAATAGAATATACTTATTTTAGAACACTCAATACCATCTAGGCGTAGGCAGCAAAGATTGCACTTGTCAGCTCATGAAATCTAGTTCATTAGTTAAAACTTTGGCCATGAGCCACAAATTTAATTCATACTGAATCTTTAATTCGCTGTTGTAAGTTAGAACTTATAGTTGCATATTAAATAACTCGTAGTTGCAAGATAATCTCACTTAGAGAGTAAAGTGATTTCCATTGAAGTTTTATCAGAGCAAGCATATAGAATTTCTTTAATGCGTATGAATCACGTTTAGGTAAAATCTGACATTTTTAATTTAGTTTCTTGTTGTTGCACATCTTACTTGTGTTGTAATAAATGTCTAATGTCTACATGTTCTTGTTATTTGCACTAGTGCACCTGATATTAGCTTAGATTTTGAGATTTCATTGTAAAGTGTAAGTTTTGATACTATCGATATATTTTGAGAGTTCCGTCGCATGATTGCTAGTAATTTAATTTTGTTCCTGGCAGGCAAAATTATTTAAATCACATCATTTAGTATACAGCAGGTGGCGGCCTTTTGAATATCCACATACTCCTTACTCACGACCCTGTGCTTTCCAACAAAAAACTAGTTGCCGTTCGCACAGGTGAAGCATTTTCTAATATTTAGGTATTAAAAATGTTACAGTCATTTAAATTCAGTTGTCTATAAGACCACACCTCAGTCTTTAGAAGAGATGGAAAATCGAATTAGGATGGCTGTTTAAAAAAATATCACAACATACTATTCAAAACTCCTTAAGATGCTTCGTTGGTAGATTAGGATATTGTCAGGTTGCTGAATGTCTCCAGTTTGCACATTTATTAGAAATCCTTTTTGTTTTCCTCAATAATAAAGTGCTCAATATTTTGTAATAACACATTTAACTTTCATTAACTACTAAATATCGCAGGTTTACGTGTCAGCTATGTGAAAATGCAATGATGTTATAATCTAACCCACGTTACACATTCCAGAAAAAAAGATTTAAAGTCATTTCTTTCTCGCTGCCAGAGGTGACGCTTTAATGTGAAGACAATTGTCATTCATGCCGAACCTCCACTTAAACCGGTACGAATTATGCAAGCAACGTTCATGGAATATGTTTCTAGTATTCCTACGCTCAGTTGACATGAGAAAGCACTATACTTATTGCGAAATTGATCTACACAATAAAAGATCACAGTACTACAGCCCAGTTGTCAGAGACAGAAATTGATAAAAACCGATCACTTAAAGTTATATGGCTGAATTTTTCAGAATAAGTAGTTTTGTTGGTGTGGAATACGAAAAAATTTACAGCTGTAACATACCGGCGACCCCTAAAAAAATCAAAAATATTAGCCGAAGTTCGGTTTTTGGCCAATTACTCGAAAAATATAAAATATATATCAAAAAACTAATAGCACTAGGCAATAGAGGGGGAAATTTCGCATCAAAAACATATGCGTGAAGTTTTTTTGTACGATCTAAAATGTAGGCTCCAGATTTTTCTTTACGCACGATAATGGAACGTGGCGACACATAAGTAACTACGGCTCGCGAAGCGTGCGCGGTCACGGACGTGCTACACTAAATTTGTTGTAACTTTTGAACTAATTAATGAAATTGAGCTCAACAAAGCTTAAATGTGGCAACTGGATTATCATATTTTTAAATATAAAAATGAATGTATGTAAGAATAGTACATATTTAAAGTCGGAACATAAAGAGATATCCGATGAAATCGGTAAAAGCTCTACCATTTCTACAATTTTTAAGATAAAAATCTGAAACTTTCACATATTACTCTGGAAGTAATGTATAAAAAGATCCGATAGATAGGTAGCCATATAGTTTTTGTGATAAAATTTATTAACGTTTATTTTACCCCTAGTTTCATGAATTTTGGAGCAAAGAAAATTTTTTCTTTTATTTTCGTAAAATAAAGAACTTAATTCCTCTTGAAATATATTAAAGTACACATTTCAAGCTTTAATAATCGAACCTACAGAAATATAATAACGTGTTTTAAACCAAAGTAAAAGGTGGTTAAAGTTAGTTGTACATATCAAACTTTTATCACTTTCTCAAGATTTTGAAATTTTGGAAATGTACATTAAAAAATAAATATTTGAAAATATAATAATCCAATAGCCACATGTTTCTCGTTTCAGTTAAGCTTTGTTGAGCTTAATTTCATTAATTAATTCAAAAGTTACAACAAATTTAGTGTAGCGCGTCCGTGACCGCACATGCTTCGCGAACCGTACATATGCGTCGCCACGTACCATTCTCGTGCGTTAAAAAAATCTGGAGCCTACATTTTTGATCATACAGAAAATTTACATATACGTTTTTTATGTGAATTTTCCCCCTTTATCGCCTAGTGCGATTCGATTTCTGATTTTTTTTTTTTTGAGTTATTGGCCAAGAACCAAATTTGGGCCAATATATTCGATTCACCGTAAAACCCCTGACGACTGGGCTACCAGCAAATGACGATCCGGAGACGACAGAATTTTCGATGTAATCGGTAAAACAAATGACGATCAGCGGTAAGTGTTTGGAATGTCATCCTGATTAACATGCTACCTGTTAACAAACTTTTACATCTCGCGATTTTACTTCCAAGTTCATATGCTCGGAGTGTTAGTGTCCCTCCCTCCGGTATATTTCGAACAAAAAATGCTATACCTCCATCTTTTACCAGAGTTGAAGCGAGCGACATGACATGTCGCACGTAGTTACTAATTTTCGGGTAAGAGAGTCTTCACGGTATTGATGATTGAGATCCGGGACCAGGACAAAGCTTCTACCAGCCTAAGGAGATTGAGTTCCTCAACAAAATGCCTGAAGGGGTTCAGAGCGCCTCTCTTCCAATTGATAGGTATCATAATGCCGGGATCAATTACGGAGTCGTATTCCACGAAGGCAAAATATAAGAGTCATCGCATCATTACAAAATCCTAAGACCTGGCTCGTATTCAGCGACCTTGAATTCACTTTAAACCTGGAATTCGTGCTCAGCTTTCGTGCTCGAATGCTCAAGGATCCGTTCCTTGTTCTTGGTTCCGAACGCTGCCACGAATGTGCTGATTGGCAGCTGTCATGACGCGATAATCCAATGTCATCCTGGAATTCGTGCTCGGCGTACCCAGAAATTTAATACTCCGAGAGCTAGCCTCACAGAAATTTGTACTATTTGTAAATGGACAGAATGTGTTGTAACAGGTTGTCGATGATCCATTGAATACCCGCCCATCAGTCTGCCGGGCTGGGAGTGCTGCGTTTGGCGGCGAGAGGCTGTTTAGTCAATAATCTGATAGAGGTACTGTCGCAAATATCAAAAAAGCAATTTTTGATTATCTCGTGCCGAGCCGAATCCCGATTTTGCCATTACGACACCGACAAAATACCAATCTTTCTTTTTCCGTAGAGAGATCACATGATCCTCCACTCGACGTATTTATTTATTTCTTAATGTTTGAAAATTGACGTATTTGCCTTCTCCAAAGGGATTATGGTCAATTGCAAGGAATCCGCCATAGCCCATCGCGCTAAGCGGCGACTACTTTTAAGTGGATTCCCGACTTCGACTTCCGCACAGGGCTACTTTTTTATAATTTTTTTTTTGCTTTTTGGCAGATATTTGTGATTCTATAATTGCTCTTCGCTTATTTCTATGCGACTGTAGTGTTAAAATTATAAATTTTTATCATTTTTTTCTGATTTTTAGGCGATACATAAGGAAATCATATTTCTAGTTTATTCTTTGTTCTTGAGTAGGTACGGTGGCGTAACGGATAGAAGTCCTGATTCTCAAACAAGAAATCCGTGTTCGAACCACGTACCGGGAATTTCTTTACCTTTTTTTACATTTTCAGTCGTAATCTGATGCTAAAATATTAACTATATATCACATGAGTAATTTCTTTTATTTTCGTATTTGCTTAATTAAAGAGGATTTCTCGGAGCTTCATTTAGTTTCAAAATGATTTTGCTGGACTTCGATACAAAAAATTGTACGAGAAAATTTATAATTCAAATTCGGATTCAATGAATCGATAGAAGCCGGATCTACAAAAGCTTGATGCATTTTTGTCAAAGAAAACATACAGGTTTCGTCAAATTGAAAAAAAGGAATTAAAACTTTATATCATTATGGTCTGATTCGACTGAAATTCGGTATGCGAGGATTATAATCCTCATTATTTACTCATGTGATATATAGGTAATATTCTAGCATCATATTATGACCGAAAATGTAAAAAAAGTTTAAAAAAAATCCCGGTATGTGGTTCGAACCCGGATTTCCTGTTTGAGAATCATCGTCAGCATCATAACAAATTTATGAATCATTTTGGCATAAAACACTGTCTCCCCGGATCGAGAACCGGAGCCAACCGTATAACCATGTCGCGCAGCGCCGTGGTGTTAGCGCGGTTGGATGGTTCCCGACCGGTTCGGCTCAATAAAATTAATTAAATAAAAAGGACAAAACTCCTGCCGCCTGCAGAGGCTTAAAATCGTCATTAAAATTGTACATACCCATTTAAAACTTAAATTTAAGAACACTGGAACTGAAAACACTGAATAATCGAGTAGAAGGGCACTGATTTAATTTTTGTTGCTTATACGGGAAAAAAACCGTTCGAGGCAATGTGGGTCCCAACGGTGTGCCCGCCGTTAGGAAGTTTTTGTTTAGAAAGGAAGATTTAAGTTTTAGAAATATTTAAGGTTTTTACAAAGTTTCTCGGCCTAAAATGAATTTTGCGACAAAGAGTGACAAAATCGAAAATTCGGCTCGACACGAAATAATCAAAAACGACTTTTTTGACATTTGTGACAGTACCGCTTTCAGGTTATGGACTAAACCGCCGCTCGCCGCCAAATGCAGCGCTCCCCGCCCGGCAAACTGATGCGATGGGCGGATATTCAGTGGATCAGCGACGACCTATTAAGACACATTCTGTCCACTTACAAATAGTACATGCCTTGTGACTCTAGCTCTTGGTCTATAAGGACGCTGACTCTTTATCGAATTTCCAATAATTTTAAGACTTTTGACAGTTGCTTGACAGCGTTCCCTTACCGCATTCTACCTCTTTGGGAATTATGCTTAGTTGTTATTCTCATTATCATTATTTTGAAAAATGGTTTATTTTAATAGAATTTCAGATGACGACAATAAATATACTTAGTTGTTACTTTTATCATCCTAGTAATCATGATTTTTAATTCTATTCTTATGAAGAATACGTCAACCATTAAGATATATCCCCCTGCATACTGTGCGTATAATAAAACACGATATCCTACATAAACTTAAAGAAGCTTGATATCAAGGTACTTATGTAGATTCAGATTTTAAAAATATTTCTCTGGCTAATACTAGGAAAATAACGCAAGACCATATAAGGAAAAGGGAAACATTTAGCGTGTGATCGCGTACACACATCAAAGGAGCAATCTGATCGGCTTTTCTGTCAGCCTTCTGATAGATATTTGATATAATTTATTCATAGAGTGAGTGCAGCAGCAATATGCCACTAAGAGGCTTAGGACTCTAGACACATTAAAATCATATCAAATATGCATATTGTAGCCTGCATTTACCTGAGGATTTGGCGAGCGGGACTGAACAGCTTCACATTCTACATTGCTAAAAACATGAAATTTTATATATATTTTAAATCACTGCCAGCAATATTCTATTTTGGTATGAAAATTTTACTGAATTATGTACTGAAATATTTGTTATTAATTTTGGGTAAAAAAAGTAGTAAACGATGTCATATTTTATTAACCGACTTGAAAAGAAAATGAAAAAGGAAGCTCCCAATTCAACCCGTATGTATGTTATAGTTAATAATTGTTTAATCATTTATCTGGATTGACTTAAGCGATTTCTACAAATAGAAAATCATTCAGCGGTGGTCCCATTATAGTTTCATCAAGCTGTGTCTTGTATAACGTGAGCAAAAATAGATAAAACTTTTTTTTTATCGACAATTTGGCGAAAGCTCTAGTGATAACGGAAAACGATTCATATTAAATTTTACTTCCACATCCACGTAGTGCAGTGAAGGTGTAGCAATCGTAAAAAAAAAATCAAAAATTTACTATGGAAATTTTACGTTTCTCACAAAAGGCTTTAAATTAAATATTTTATAATCTCTATAAGTTCGCAAGCACAATAATATCAAGGATTATTTGTTAAATGATCAATTTGATTTTATATACCTTTATTTACAGCCCGAAGGCCCATAACTGAATATGCATAGAACGGTTTATTATTGTCGGGGTTCTAATGAGGTAATGAATGCGCAACACACGACGCCGCCTCCTGCTAGCGTCGCATAGCCTCTCCTACCTAATCCCTATCCTAACCTTCACGAGGTGAATCGTGGGCAACCTGAGCAACCCTGTGAAAGATTGGGTAACCAACCCCAGTGGAAAACAGGATTAGGGCTAACGAGGAAGGGAGAAATGGCCCTCCGAAAAGGGGGTTGGGCTGTAGGCTAACAGCTTACTCCCGGAAAAAGCCCACTGTTACGAATCCAAAAGGATTGCCTCGGACTGGACGGATACAACGACAACGACTACGGCAAAGGAACATGGACTTCGATTTAGGAACCTGGAATGTGCGAACTCTATATAAACCAGGAGCACAGACAAACCTCCTACAAGAGTTAAAGAAATAAAAAATCAAAATGGCAGCAATACAATAGACAAGATGGCTTGAACATGGAATAAGAGATACCAAATCCCACACGATATTGCACAGCGGAAAGGAACAAGGCACTAGGGAATTTGGAACGGCATTCATGATAGACAACAGCAAGAAATCTGACATAATCGACTTCCAACAAACAAATGAGAGAATATGCCGAATCAGAATAGCTACAAAATTCTTCAACCTTTCCATAATAAATGCCCATGCTCCAACAGAGGACAAGGAGGAAAACATTAAAGAAGAATTCTACCAACATCTAGAACGAACATACGAGGCAGCCCCAACAAATGACATAAAAATCATTATGGGAGATTTTAATGCGAAATTAGGAAAGGAAAACTAAGATATAGGAACTATCGGAAAACATAGCCTCCACACAGAACGAATAACAACGGTGAAATGCTAATAGATTTTGCAACAAGCAAAAACATGGTGATCAGCTTAACAACCTTCCCACCTAGGAATTTGCATAAAGGAACGTGGACCTCTCCAGATAGAAGAATCACAAACCAAATTGACCACATCATCATAAATAGAAGAGCAGCAACAAGCATACTAGATGTGAGATCCATGCGGGTAGCAAACTTCGATTCTGACCACCACCTAGTACGAGTGAAATTCAGATGTCGAATCAATAGAAATAAACAGGAACAGCCAGAAAGAGCAAAAAAATTAAACATTAACAAACTGAAAGATGCGGAAATCAAAGAGAGGATGGAAGAAAAACTCAAGGAAAGACTGCAGATAGATGAGAACGATACAGTAGAAGAAAGGTGGCACAACATAAAAACAGCTACCCTAGAAACTGCGGAAAATCTGCTAGGACTGCAACGCAAGCAAAGAAGAGAAGTGCGGTTCGATTAGGAATGCGAGCGAGCAGTAACTGAGCGAAACGAGTCCAACAAAAATCTAATGCAAAGGCGGACACGGGTGAAACAAGCTGACTATGCAGATAAAAGAAGGAAGGCAGACAAAATATGCAGGCGCAAGAAGAGGAAATTCCAGAATGACAGATTGGAAAAGTTGGAAGAGGAGTTCAATGAGAACCACTCTAGAGAAGCTTATAAATTCCTTAAAGAAGTCAGGGAAGGCTTTAAACCTAAAACCAACGTATGTAGAAATAAGACAGGAGAGGTCATTAGTGATGATGAGGAGATGAAAAAGCTTTGGTAGGAGTATTTCCAAGAGTTACTCAACATAGGAGAACAGGCCGAGCAAGTCACTGAAATACCGGGCCCATCTGCCGGAGAAGCCTTTGCAACACCACCAACAATGGAGGAAGTCAGTAAGATAATCACAGCCTTAAAAAACAACAAAGCTCCAGGCATAGATGAAATACCAGCGGAATTATTCAAGTATGGGGGAGAAAAATTGACGAAGGCATTGCATGACCTCATAAGAGAGATCTAGGAAAAAGAAATTATGCCAACGGAATGGAATAAAAGCCTAATATGCCCGATATACAAAAAGGAGGACAAACTGCAGTGCAAAAACTACAGAGGCATATCTGCTATGTACAGCATATAAAGTTTCCACAGGTATCCTCAGAAAGAAATTAGAGCCAATCACGGAGAACCTGATTGGAGAATACTAGGCTGAATTCAGATCAGGACGATCAACGATGTTTCTCAAACGCGCAGGTTTCCTGATTCACAAGCACCTATGACCTACTCAAAAAAAACGGTAATTCTTGATTTTTGGTTGATATATACACAAAATTTTAAAAGTATTAATTTGTGTACTGAAACAGGTGGACATCATGTGGAGCATTTGTTATTCATGTTTTTTTTTTTTTTTTTAATAAACTAGTTTTCTGTTAATACAACGTTTTATTCTAGAATTGTAAATAAATATTAAATACAAAAAGAGGAAAAACCGATAATTTCTTGTATTTTGATTGATATTGCATAAATTTTTAAGAGTACCTTTTTTGCAGCCCTTTTAATGCTCTGTAAAATTGTTCAGGTATTCCGTAATTTTAAATTACAGCCAGTCAAATATTAATAATTATGAAAAAGAATTGAGAGGCAAAAGATATTTGGTTGTTACCAAGTCTACATAGAGTACTTATAGAGATACAGCTCCCATCAAAATTTGAACATCTTGTCTTCAATATAACGGAAACTATTGGAAAAAATTTTTTTTTGTCTCACGTTAAGAAAATGTACTTCCTCAGGGATGCATTTTTGAACTAAAGTAAACTGGGTTATATGGGCCCAATATGAACTCAGGAATCACAGGGTTCCGTCCAAGTACTCCATTCTGCAACACCCCGTATGTAACATTTCTGAACACTTGTAAATCCATTATTTTGTATCCACTGCTCGACAACAGTTTTGTAGAATGGTAGAAAACATAGTAGTGTGTTATATTTAGTTATTTGTGCTATAAACATTTAATAGTCCGGTCGTCGTAAAGTCAAAATCATAGATTTTGGTCAAATATTTAAATCAGCAATTTCATTGATTTTTCTTATGAAAAAAATTGCGCTGAATACGATGATGACATTAAAAAAAATTTCTAACTCACTATCGAACTGTATTTTAGTATGAAAAACGTCACTTTAACCCACCAGTGGCCCAGTGCGAAAATAACTGCCACTTTTCACACTAAGTGCGAAGAGAACTGTCACTTTTCGCACTGGTATAAAGAGAAATTTATAACATAAAAAATCAAATCAAAATTTATTTTAATTTTGTAAAAATTTATTGGAATTTTACATTAAGAACATTAACATTAAGAATTTATTTGTTACATATATTTAGGACGCATTTCGTACAGTTGATGAAAGTTATCCAGCTGATGGGACGATCAAGATGCAAATTCAAATTTTTTGATATTTTGAACGTCAAGATATTTTTTCAATAACTTTTTAATATTTGTATGTTCGTAAAGAAAAAATCTTGTATGATGCTCATGTGAAAATGCGTTTGAAGCACTTGTATGAGTTACACAACTCGGCTGCGCCTCGTTGTGTAACTTTCATACGCGTGCCTTAAACATGCATTTTTCACAGTAGTATCATAAACCTATTATAAAACACAAGCTGCATTATTAAAATCAAAGGTATGAAAAATGAATATTATATCAATAGGCGTCGTTTGAGATTTGTGGCGACCATTTATACTTGACCGTTCAATTGTTATAAACAAATTAATGGTCCTAAATTATCAAATTCTTTTCTGTTCAACAAAAGGTCATACGGATATTTCATTGTGGTCAAAATGTTACAATTTGTTCATAGAATTTACAGTTTATTTTGTGTCGATATCTCGCGTATTTTGTAATTGTTCAAACAAATAAGCTAATTTGTTTATAAAGGATTTGCGATATTCCATTTTTTGCACTCTCCACCCCTGGTAATCGATACATATTGATTAAAACTACCATTTCTATTAGGTCTTGCCCATTAGGTATAAATAAGTAAGGAACACATTTTAAATTTAGTAATATCTTGTACTCTTGATAAAGGCCTAATAAGCCGAAACACGTGTAGTTTTAATAAAACTTTTTGAAACATTAAAAAGCATAATTTCCTGTATATTTAAATTGTTGAAGAATGTTTCATAAGGAACCAACCGTAGAATCAACCCAATGTATTAAAAGGTTATACGTTCTATTGTGGTCAAAATATTGCATTTTGTTCATAGAATTTACAGTTTTTTTTGTGTCGATATCTCGCTTATTTTTCAATTGTTCAAATAAATAAACTAATTCGTTTATTAAAGTTTTGCTACTTTCCATGCATTTTTTGCACTGTTCCGGCAATCAATAAATGTTGATAAAAATACCATTTCTATGTGGTCTTGTCTCTTTCATTTATCCCCCGCCAACGTTTTTAAAAACATTGCTTAGTAAATAAATGAAGCATCTCGGCTCAGGAACGTCATATCGATATACATTTGTCGATAAATGAAAACTAATAAAGAAAGGAAAATTTTGAGCCTAGATAGACCTCGATCCGTTAGCTAGAAACGGAGATCGAAATCTTGTGACAACATAAAGTTAATATATTAAACTAACTAGTTTTCAAATGACAGCAAAATCCACGTCACAATTTTTTTCTATCCTCAGAAAACAGTTTTCTGAGGACTGAGGTCTATCTAGGCTCAACATTTTCCTGTTTTTATTATCTTTTATTTGCGACAATTGCATTTCCATACGACGTTCCTGAGCCGAGATTTTCATTTGTTTACTAAGCATTTTTTTAAAAACGTTGGCGGGTAGTAAGCAAAGGGGGGCAAGGCCACATATAAATGGTAGTATTTATCAATATTTATTGATTTCCGGGGGTGGAGAATGCTAAAAATGCCATGGAAAGTCGCAAATCCTTAATAAACAAATTAGCTTATTTGTTTGAACAATTGCAAAATACACTAGACATCGACGGAAAAAAATGTAAATTATGAGAACAACAATAAAATAATTATCCGCGTAACCTATTGTTGAACAGGAAGAAAATTGTTAGTTTAGTACCCTTAATTTGTTTATAATAATTGAAAGGTTAAAGATAAAAGGTCGCTACAAATCTCAGGCGACGCGTAATGATAGAATCTTCATGTTTTTACATCTTGACTTTTATTTGGCCGATGCACCGTTTTCGTTAAAAAGTCAAAGTACCTCAAAAAAACATTATTTTAAACAATGAAGCCTGAGTTTTACAATTTCTTTAATATAACCATCGTGTTCAGCGCAATTTTTCGTATAAGAAAATTTCTGACCAAAAAATAGTTACGACGACCGGACCATAACATCAGTTACGAGTTTGAACGAGTTAAACAAACAAATAAATGTTTTCTTATTTTAATTTCATTTTTATCGTTTATTCGACAAATGCTAAGAACGAGAGATGGTCCACGGAAACGGTGTTAAATAATTATTTATAATAATAATTAAACTACTTAACGGATCATTATGAAATTCAATGGGGTTGTTTTCTGATAGTGCATGAAGCGATTTAAAAAAATTCAAGTAGATTGAGGGTTGCAATCTGTAGAGTTTTTATGTGCATACAGACCAATTTATGGACACGTGTGGCAATTTTCAATAGCAATTTTAGAATATAATAAAAGTTCAAGTCAATATAAGATTGGTACCATTTTTAACAGTAGAATCTTTCCTTTTCATGGATCTATAATTAAAATCGATTCTTAATTATAACCAATTAATGAATTAAAAATCATTTCATCAGCCAAACAGAGCGCTGGCGCGTTGAGCGCCAATAGAACACAACCCTGAGGCAAAGGATTTCTTGCAAACTTCTACAGCATGTCTGAGCATATCCTTATAAATAAATTTTGTCCAAATTTACCTCCTCTGATACCGCCGAGATCCTGCTGATCAAAACAGACACTCTGTATGAAGATAAATCTTGTTACATCCCTTCTAGTATGTTCCGATGAAACTCTCAAAATATGAATATTATAGATATTTATTACATTATTTGTATATACTGACATACATATCTGCGGGGTCACCTGGACATCTGCCTCGAATCTCTGTGACGTCAGGCACCAGATGTCCACCCGACACGGCTGGTTTCCGACATAGGGGTGGTTTCCCGTGTATTACACCACCACTAGTGAGATAACCAAAGCCACGCGAATTTGTTTATACGCACCGCTAAACCTTAATTCAGATTTATTTAAGTCTAAACGCGGGTATTTACTGGCTTCCTTTTCTTCCGCGCATGAGTTATTTGAGATACCATGCATTATATATCATAATTTCAGTAAAAACCTATGTTATCCTGCGATAATTGAAATTGAATTTTATCCAACTTTTTAGAACATCGCCTATCGAAAGGAGGTATTGTAATAGTGAAAATATCACTGTCCAAGATTTCTCCGAATGTTCACTTTTCAGTCTGTGTAGATTACGAAAATGGACATTCAATTCTGTCAGTCAGTCTGTCCGCCCGTCCGTCCGTCCGTTGGTCGATCGGATGGCACCATATCTGCATAACTACTTGATGAAAAAAATTATATTTGGTAGGTAGTTGACGCTACCTTTATAGATTTCATTCCTTTACCGAAGATGCTTTAAAATCATGTGATATTTTGAAATTTTTAGATACATTACAGGCCTCTCGCCATACCTTTCTGGATCTAACATCTCACTTCCTTGATACAAGTAATTCTTCACAAACCTATCTTAACTCCTTCTATTTAAGTGCACCTTGCAACTCTTTTAGTTTTTTATTTTATCTCGCATATAATAACCACAATGAATTAATCTTTTATATTTTCAATTTCTCTTGAGTCGCTACCCATTTTACATATCTTGAAAAGTGCGTGACTTAATTCTGCTTTGATCTCTTGATGTTATTGTCCATGATTCAAATCCATAAAGTACTGCAAATATTGTCTTTATTTGACAACATTTGAAGGCGTCACTTTTAGTTACCCTTTGTAACCTTTTTTTGTAGATGTATAGAATACTTGAGATATGCAGTTAATACCAACTTAGTTGCAAACGAAAATGCAATCATATACCTGATGGACAAACTTCAACTTTAGCATCGAATTCTCCCAAATTTCCTAATTTTTTGGCCACGTCAACCGAACGAAGGCAATATAGATCAGCGGATAGTACCTTTGGCCTCTTACCATCTGGGTACGAGGCGAAGAGGACAGTCTCCAAAAGGTTGGGCTGATGTACGTAATGAGCTGAAGGGAAAGAGTTTTAATGAGATCAAATGGCAGCTACCACAGATGAGGCGAAGCTTTAGGGCGTGCTATACAAGGTGCCTCAAAGTTAAAGGTACATACCTTACTTGTGAATAGAGGGCACTTTGGCGGAAAATTGACATTAAGGAAATTTCTCACAATATTCCTAAAATCGGGTAATACATTCCCGCAATATTTTCATTTTCCAATAGCACGGGTAAAAAATTTTGCAAAAAATTTAATAGTAAGTTCACCTGATAATCCATCAGGGAGGATATGTGGCCCAATCAAATGATTGTTGAAAACACCGCACCAGATATTAACAGCTAATCGATGTTGGAATTTATTCTGTTTTACAGCATGTAAATTCTCCTCAGTCCAAACATGTGAATTTCATAAATTATAAACAACATCTCTTGTAAATTGTGCCTCATCTGTAAACAGACATCTGTTAAGAATTCTTCGATTCCGAATAATCCAGTTACTAAAAAACTTCATCCCCTTCCTTTAACCTCTGAACCTGTTGGACATGAAATAGATAGAGGTTATTTTTTTTAGTGTTCTCCAAACACTGACATGTGGAACACCTAAAGCACGACCCACTCTTCTTGTGCTAATTTATTTATTATTTGCAAGAATATTTAGTATATTATCTCTAACAAAAGTTTCATGATCAAGAATTCGGCATCCAGGAAATCTTCTTTGATATTCTCTCACAGCAGCCCGTCCATTGCCATCACAAAATCCATACACACAGATTATATCCGCATATTTACTATTTGAAAATTGATAAGGCATGTTATGTACTTTGTAATGTGGGTAATAATATTTCTACAAATAAAATATTTTAGAATAATAAAACGCAAGTATGTCGAACCAGTAAATATCAACTGTCAAATACTAAAATTTTCAGCATTGCCTACTTGACGACAAAGCAGCTATGTTATAAAATAATCTCTTAAGTTTCAGTAAATGGATTATTCGGAATGGAAGCATTTTTAACAGATGTTTACAGATGAGGCACAATTTACAAGATATGGTGTTTATAAGATTAAGAAATTCACATGTTTGGACAGAAAAAAATCCACATGCTCTAAGACAGAATAAATCCCAATATCGATTTGCTATTAATATGTATGTATTTGATACGGTGTTTTCAACAATCATTTGACTGGGCTTCATATCCTCCCTGCGTAAACAAATTTTTTCCGCTCTTTTCGAATATCGAAGCAGATCTACAAAATTTTGTCATACAATATATTGTCAATTTTTTATTAAGTCGGACCTGGATTTCTTTTTGGTTTGTTATGAATTTCTATCAAGAAAAATAAGTAAAACGTATATTCTGAATATGAACTGATTATACGGAGTGGTTCAATAGTTATGATCAAAGAAAGAATTAGCTAAAATAAATAAAACATTCTGTATCTTAGTAAGGAAGGAAGATGCATTAATGCCGGGTAATTTGGCACCACTAAAGTGCCCTCTATCCACAAGTAACGTATGTACCTTTAACTTTAAAACACCCGGTATAGTAAAGAAAGTCCAACGAGAACATTGTATGAAGCACAAAACTTCAGTTACGACTTCGTTGTAATAGGAAAGAGACACAATACTTAAAACCTACGTAACTTCTATATCTTTATCATATTAAGGTCATCTCGCTAAGGACAGCTATACTGAAGTACACAAAACTATAGCTTGAACTGGGAAACAAAGCAAATAAGTGCACATAATTTTAGTGTTTCGTATTTTCGTATTTGTAACATCTTCTGCAAATTCATACAAAGTGATCTAAGCCTAAATTTATTCTAGTTCATACCTTAGTCAATTTCAATGGAATATAAAGAATTGAACTGTAAGAACGTTCGTAGGTAAACCTACTGACAGTATTTTAAACCTTCGACTTTGTTTGCAATTCTACTCCAAGCACTAGAAAGGTATAAGTTATAAACCGAATATTAAGTTATGAAAATGGCAACATTTCAAATCTATCCACCTCTTTCATTAAAGAAAACTTCCGCTTGGTAGGGAGAGAGATCTACACAAGGCACATGCAGTATTTTCTAGTCTTGTTATTGAGATACATGAATAATATTGTTATGAATCTCCCATAGACTTCCAATCTGATAAGAGAAACTCTGTCATCCTTTATATTATAGATGAAATAGGTATAAAATGCATGAAGTAGGAATAAAAAGAATATTTCTGTGTAGGCCCTCAGGTTTGCTAGTAGTTTTTTAAAACCACATTTAAATAATGATAAGTTATCACATGAACAATGTACGTTATTTCAAAATGCTCAATAAAAATAATTTGATTGCAGCAAGCCCAGTTGAAATATTATCCTGTTTGGCAAATATTACACCATCTGTGCACCTGCAGTTTCTTGACTCTCGTCAGTACAGACTAGGAATTATCACCTCAGTGTAAAATATTTTCAACTTTAAAAGTTAACAAGAAAAATGCCGCGCTGTTACTGGTCCGATAATCTGATACTAATGCAGTTTCCAGAAACAACAAATTAATGAATACCCTTCGACATGGACTACGCCATCAAGTTAAGATCGTTTGGAGACAATTACAACTGAATGAAAAAGTGCGGGAAGCATAGTGGTCAATGTTGTGATTTTTGTGGAAACCAACATTGATAGTTTCACTTCAGAAGTTCCAAATCCCCTACTATCGTCATCTGTCATTAAAATTTATACTGTTGCATGTTTCCGCCTTTAAGAAACAACCTGTAAAAATTCTTAGGTTCTAAATAACAAGGGGTAACCACTAACACTTTATTTAATAATTGACTATTAACTACACAATATTTTCCTTAAATAAACTACGCTTTTACTAAAATAACTATCGACAATGTTTACTACTTCGTATTTCTATCACCTCGGATTTCTAACCTCTCACTTATCACTTTTCGACTTTTCTCTTCTGAACTTCGAACTTCCTGCCATGGATTTCGCCTTATATACTATAATGTTGCCTCTAGATGCATCTAGAAATTTCCAAGTCCAGGAAAATGTATAACTCTAGAGCCATCTACAGGCTTCCAGAAGAGATGGCGTGTATTACTGATTGCCTAACATTTCTATTTAATTTTAAGTTTCCAGTAGTCATGGGCGTAACAGTCTCCAGTTCGTAGGGGGTGTAATGCATAATAGTACTAACTGATTTTTGAATGTTTTAATAGTGTGTTATAATATAAGCGATTATGATAGCCCATGAGTTGAAGGTGAGTGGCGCAAATCTTCTGAGTGAATATTGGTCATAATCGCGAATATAACACTATGCTTACACCTATTAAACTAATAAGTTAGACTGAAATTCGATAGCATTACTCTGTACCTACTCGTAATAAGTGGAAAACGTTATGAAACAATATGGCGATACACTTGATTGTCACTGTCAGCTAGTTGATTTTCAGCTGCAGCAAGAGTTGATCGCAGTCGATTTAAAATATCATTGGATCAGTGAAACAGTGATTTTTAAATTTGTATTTGTGATTGGCCTGATGCAGTAAATTATGAATCCGTAATTCACTACAGTGAATTATGGGTACGATTTTTCATGAAAGAATGCTAATCATTGTCATCTGATTAAATATGTGTAGAAAAAGTTGTTTATTATCCAGGCTCGAGAATATTATCACGGCACCAGAGACGGCTTTCATATAGATAGTGTAGCATTTGAAAAAGCTACATGAGTAATTTCAGATTTATTTGCAGTAACCTGACTCTAATTAATTCACTTCTTGGGGTATAGAGGTATGCAACTCACTCAACTTACGATCTAGACTTTGATTGTGGATGGTTGCCTAAGTTTCGCGGTGAAATCATAGGAAGTAAAACATGTTTTCTTTAAAATAATTTGAGTTGTGGTGTGTGTGTGTATATTCACAATTGTGAAATTCAGTTTTTTGATGATTAAGTCCTTTGGTGGTGTATTATGATTGGTTAGAGAAAATGTTCTAAGGGTGTGCAAGTTGGCAACACAGGAAGTTTTGGCAGATTTTCGGCGCTCTCGCTTGCCATAGACATGAGGTAGGCGGACGGTAGTTTTGATTTTTGTGGGGGTTTTGGGGTTCTACATCGTTATCACAGCTGTGAATTTGTATAGATGTCCTCGTAAATTCCTCACCGCCCTGTCGCAAGCGTTCTGTAAATTCCAGGAAGGAATTCTTTTGATTGCCGTGATTTTGACGCCACGTGTTTTGTGAAGTTATGTAATACTCTCTATGTGAGAGTATTTGGGTAGATCTATGTTTGGGTAGGTATATGCTTGTGTGAGGCCAGAAATAATTTGTATGGTTCAGACACAGGTTTGGACAGGCTTATGTTTGGATAGGCATATATTTGGGACAGGCATATGTTTGAGTTTGGCAAGAGACAATTTGTATGAGCCAGGTCATTTAGCAGTTAATGTATGGCCAAGCTGGTTGGTGCTGTAATTTTGGTTATATGGGGCCTAGTATTTAGAGGAGTAGTAATAGGAGGAAGTCTGTTACTCAGAAGTTTAGTTGTGTATGGGTCTTGCTAACACTTAGAGGAGTTTTGGCTTGGAGAGTTGTTCACAGCAGTTTCCAAGAATGCAGGAATTTTGATGCAGCACGGAGTTGTAGTCGTAGCCAACGTCGAGTACGTCTAGGAAGTGGTGATAGGTCACGCTACAGTAGTCACGGAAAATGCCATCAGATTTTATTGTTTCATTTTGGTTACATATTTTTAAAGACATTATCATAGTTTTGTTCAGTGATTTTTTGTTCAAATATTATAGTAAATTACACTACGACTTTGCAAGTACAAGTTAAAGTTTATACCTAGCATGATGAGATATCTTAAGATTTTTCCTGTGAAGCAATATATGGTACCATGTGAGGCTAATTTACCTTCTACTATGTTATATATGAAATATTTTTAGTAGAATACACTTACTTTAGAACACTCATTACCATCTAAATGTAAGCAGAGAACATTGGACTTATCAGCTCATAAAATCTGGTTCCTTACCTAATATTTTAGTGATGAACTGTAAATTCAATTCCTAGTAAATTTTTAATTCGCTATTGTAAGTTAGAACTCATAGTTGCGTATTAGATAAGTCGTAGTTACAAGAGAATCTCAGTCAGAGAATAAAGTTAGATTTTCAGTGGAATTTTATTAAATCAAATATACAGAATGTGTTTATTGCGTGTAGATCAAGTTATGCAACTTTTTTTTGTTGTTGTACATCTCACTTGTGTTGTAATAAATGTTTAATGTTTACATATTCTTGTTATTCGCACTGATACACCTGATATTTGCCTAGACTTTGATATTTGATAGTAAAGTGTAAATTTTGATATTATTGATAGATTTTAAGAATTTCATCGCTTGACAGCTACAAATTTAATCTTGTTCATTAGCTGACAAGATTACATAATCACATTTTATAACAGCCCAGTGGCGCTCTCTGAGTGTCCACACTGCTAACCCACGCCCCTAGCTGCCGTTCGCACAGTTGAAACACTTTTTTAATATTTAGGTATTAAAACAGTTACAATAGAATATCATATTGCAAACAGTCTGAAACAATCAGAAAAAAGAGGAAGTGACGAAGTGACGAAGTTGTGAAATATTCATTATTGTCAGTTACAATGTATCTTTTGTAAATTTATCCTAAAAACGGTAACGATTCTTATAAAAACATGTAATACATATCTAGCAAAAGAAAGAATTTTAAATCAAACACATACTTTCCTGTTCTGTTTAATATGTGTGGCGTGTTTATTTTGTTTATTTTCATAATTATGAATTAAATATAAAACCCAATTAACTGCTGACAACGGAAAACATGTTTCCCAATAAAGTAAGCCATTTCAATATGACATTAAATTATAAATAACAAACAGAGTTAAGGGTTAATGGCAAAAAACTGTGATATTACCGTGTGCATCACAAATGCACACAACGCGATAAAGTGAATTTTATTTCATTTTAAAATGTTGTTGCATTCATCCCTGACCGAGTTCCAACATTATAATCCAGTGTATGGCGGTACTTTTATATGTATTTTACTAATGCGGTTTTATTATCTCCTTTAATTAGACGACGCCGCCAAAATGATAAAATATTTCTTTGACAAAATCCATTTTTGCCTAGGTATACTGTGGCAATTCTTGGCATTTACATCAACATTTAATAAAGGGAAAGGCTAGACCACCCGAGATCGCAGTTACGCAGTTTCGCAAACCTGAGTGATAGTACATATAATAGTACACATGTATCTGCAAAGCTAGAGTGAATTTGTACAGAGTCGGCGGTATACAAAAATGTCTAGTGCTTCTCAGGCTGCAGCATACTTGTGGATCCGCGATGTTTCAGATCTACAATTTGATGGAATAGATCTTTATTGTAGTAATTGCAACAAAACAATTTCTTGGACAACTAAAACAAATGTTAATAGACATATTTCCTTACAAAAGCATACGAGTGCTAGTGGCTCAATTGATAGTGACAGTCAGTAATTTTAATACAGATTTACTGGAAGTGGTAGTGGGATGTAACATACCGTGGTCGAAACTACACAACGTTAGTTCAATGTAACATCTCCCAATATCTCATCTTCAAGTGAGTTTTTATAATAAACTGATCATATTAAGTTTGGATATTATGGAATCCTCTAAAAAAAAGTACAAGTAAGATAAATTGTGTCATACTTCCATACAGATCTTTCCACGCTGGCAGAGTCAACCCTGATTTTGACGTCACTGAGGTAAAATTCCAGAGCTCTGTTTATTGTACCCTAGAGTAATAGTTTTCTATACAAACATTGCGTGTTCATTTTAGCTTTCCATATTTATACACATTTAAAAAAAATATCATAAAAAAATGTAAAATCAAATATCACCGCCGATTAATTAATTGACCTTTATTACCTGGTATCAACGTTGACTCAGTTAAACACGTTAAATTTTGTGATTTGTTTATTTTTACACCGGTCTCAATATCAAATTTTGAATTTTTAACTTTTAATATAAGATTCAGTATCAGCTACTCCGAAAATACCGAATTACTAATTTTAACCACATATTTTCGAATAGAAAAAACATTTTCCAATTTTTACTCACCTTATACTAGACATTTGCCCCTATAGCCGATCACTTTATCAATCTGCTGCCTACAGTAAATGCAGCCGCAACAGATTACTTAAAAAATTTACCTAGTTTTAAATCCTCTTTGTTTCTCCAACCGGTAACTACAGACGAAGTTGCAGATGCGGTAAAAAAACTTAAAAAATTCTAATTGTACAGACATATACGGCTTAAATAGTAGGATTTTGAAAGAAACCATTGACATAATTTTACTCCCACTGACACGGCTCATTAATGCATGCATTAGTGAGGGTCATTTTCCAGAGGTATTTAAAGTTGCAAAGGTACTACCTATTTTTAAAAAAGGAGATAGCAGTATCATCGACAACTATCGACCGATATCTATCATTCCAATTTTTTCAAAAATTTTCGAAATTATTCTAAAAAAAAGGCTCGTTAATTATTTAGATATAAATAATATCTTAAACTGTTGTCAGTATGGCTACAGAAATAAATGTTCCACCACTAAGGCCATCTTGAAGATTGTGAGCGACATAGTCGCGGGCCTTGAGGTTGGTAAGCACGCGGCGATTAGCATGTGCGATCTCTCCAGGGCCTTTGACTGTGTCTCTCACGAGATTCTTGTGGAAAAGCTCAACCCTTATGGCATCAGGGGTCTACCACTGAAGCTATTTCATTCCTATCTTAATAACAGGAAACAATGTGTATCGGTTAACAACACTAACTCTGAATTTGCTAAAATTAAACACGGAGTGCCTCAAGGCTCTGTGCTGGGGCCCGTATTGTTCATTATATACTTGCATGATTTCTTCCATTTTATGTCGCCTACAAAATGTATTTCCTATGCTGATGATACCTCCATATTGGATTTTAGTTTTGACCTTGGTAATTTAAATTCCGATAGCCATAAATCAGTACAACGTGCCAGTGATTGGTTTTCTGCAAATAAACTTAAACTAAATGAGGATAAAACTCAAAAGATTATATTTTCCACTAATAACGCAGTTGTTAATAATGACAGTGTAAAAATTCTGGGCGTCATTTTAAATGACACTCTAAGCTGGTCCAACCATATAGAGGATCTATCCAATAAATTATCAAGTACAATTTTTCTTTTACGTAGGCTAAAAACTTTTCTTTGTTCTAGTACTTTAAAAAATTGTTATTTCGCCATGTTCCATTCTCTCATTAATTATGCAATTATCCTATGGGGTGGCTCATCGCAGTCAATAAAAATTTTCGATTGCAAAAAAAAGCTGTTAGATTAATTGATAATGCTGGCTGGCGCGACCACTGTCAACCAATTTTCAAAAAATTAGGTATAATGCCAGTTCCTTCTTTGTATATATACAGTACGTTAGTAGAAATACATAAAAATAAAGATGCATTCCCGACTAATTCGGATTTTCACAATTACGAAACAAGGTCTGCCTCACAACTCAGACAGCCTCGTCTTAGATTAACAAAATCAAGAAAAAATACATTAAATCTCCAATTATACAATCATATTCCTGATGACATAAAATCTCTCAACTTTAATGGCTTTAAATGTAAGATGAAAAGACACTTCTTAAACTATTGCTTTTATTCAGAAAAAGAATTTTTTAATACTGTTTTTTAACACTTATACCTGTTTTATGAGTTCAATTATGTAATCTTTAAATTTCTTTTCTTTTTCTTTGTACCCCATTGTCCTCGTCAGTATACTCTATCCCACATTTTGAGAAGCACTGTAAAGCAAACATTTCATGCTGTATACATGGCATCATTAGTTCTGTAATTTATTTGCTATGTACGCGATTATTCTAATTGTAATATGTAACATGTAATATATATCACTATTCATTGATGTTGTATTCATACAACCTTTTTCATCAACAATTGACGTAACTATATTTTTATGTTGTGAATATTCAGTTGTACTTGTTTTTTGTTTTTTATTTTTACATTTAAACGTTATTTGTGTTTAGATTGTCTATATTTCAGGTTTACACTTTGTAATGACTTGCCAAAAACAATTTTTTTTTTTTGTAACTTGGTCAAATAAACATTTCTATTTCATACCTTGATGAATCGAATAGGTCTAACCACACTGTACAGTTTGCAAAAGATTTCCATAGCAAGATAAATGATTGAATAAACATAAAAAGCATACATCCGAATTGAATTGTAAACCTTCTGGTTTTTAATTTTTTTTAAATCGGTGTGAAAACGAGTTGCCTTTAAAAAATAGAACATATTACTTTAAAAAATTAAAGTTAGGGAGATACCTATATCAATTTACCGACAATAATACCTTAATATTTGCAAAATTTTCTGAATAAACACATACTAGCAACTTCATGAACTTTTTCCACACCATGTATAGAAAAATAGAAATTGAACAATCAGGTATTAATAGAAATGACCTTTTTCTTCACGTTTCCGGAAATACAGGATTTGAAAATGTCACATGTTTTTAATATTTAAAACGTAATTTTCGTCACATACTCTATAAATATTGTCGCAAGGTCTATAATAAATGTCACGAGACGATTGGTATTATCATGCACGGAGTTATAGACTCGAGGAAAAGTTACCCACCCAGCTTATTTATTTATGTAAATTTACGGAATCAATTTATATTCAATATTGCCTTTAAGTCAATTATTTAACATTTATAAAGTCAATTTTATAGACGTTCCTCCCCCTCTTAGCTCAAAGCATTTTTCTTGCCTATATATTTTCGGAATTGACAATTTCCATACATTATTCTTTATGTACCTACCCCAATAATTCTTAGGATGAATTAAGCGTACATAACACCTAAATAAAATAAACGAGCTAACCATTATACTCTTCGCCGATTTACTGCACTTTTTATATAATTATTGCACATTCTATAGGATACTCTAATATTATTAGTTTTAGATGTTTTTTTATTTAATTACAAAATATAAACAAAAATTTTTAACTTAAATCATTAATAACTTTTTTATTTGTTCATCAGTTTTAAAAGTGAATTATTTATTATTTGTTTGCTTATAGTAATGAAACATATTCTTTATAGGATTTTGCAAACAGTGGAAAGAAAAGCTATCTATGAGAACTAAAGGAAAAACTATATATACAAATATTAATGAAATCTTTGCATTCTTTCGATAACCTGACTTCTGGTTATGCTAACAAGTAAAAATTCTTATTTGCCATTCTCATTTTAACACTAGCATCCAACCTAGCCTGCTTAGCCCTAGGGGACTAGGCTGGATGCTAGGACTTTTCATTCTTAAGTCATCATGCTTACAAGGAACGTGGAGGACGGACGGACGGACCAACAAACCAACAGGCGGAGAGACTGGCAGACGGACGGATATTTTTAAAGTTGTTCAGAATTGATTTTATTATCTAACTCTCTCTCTCTCTGGGAGCGAGCGTAGATACGTCTGCTTATAATACGAAAATTCGCAGATTTCGCAATTCTTGCGACCATCGGGACTTTGGAAATGATAACAACATACATAAAACATAAACTTTTTCCAACAGCTACGATCCACTCTCGATTACGACCTCAAATGAAAACTGGTAACTTGACTCCCTGTAACATATGCAACCCATATTACATTTGCATATATCAGCCGTTGCATATACGACAGTGTCACTCGACCGCGACACCGCTGTCTTTTGACCTTGAACGAAAACTGGTAAATCGACCCCCATATACAAACATTAAACATTTTCAATTTTAAAAGACATCAACGTCAAGAGCGGTTAGTACTTGAATGAGTAACCTAGTCCAGAGAAATACAGCGTTCTCGCTATATCCTCTAACGGCTTGTATATTAGCGCATACGTAGAAGGTATGTAACTTTTAGTTAGAGGGCTGGCTGTACAGATTTCCCATGAATAAGATACATAAAATACTTTGTATGAGTGAGTAAGTACTACCACAGATCTACAGGGAGCCACTTTTCATATAAGCAAATTTTGCCCGCGTCATGGAATTTTAGCGTAAGTGGCGTCAAAATGGGAAAATGCGGCCAAATAAGAAGAGGCAGCCTATTTTTTTGTGACCGGAAGTGACGTCAAAATTCCATGACGTTGGCAAAATTTGCAAAAATGAAAAGTGTGTCTGTGCTCGTACTTACACGCTCGCATAAATATTTTCATCTATCTTGTTCATAGGAAATCTATACAGCCGGCTCTCCACCTATTTAGGCGGGATTTACATGGCGGATATACCATCCTTCGGAGGGGATGTAAATCAGTCGGTCTCTTGTCTATTAAATGTTCAGCAAGTAAAAAATCCCTTCTCTTCGATAGAGAAGAGCTTCGACAAAATTTCCAGGTTAACGGTAGCTCGTCTCCTAGTATCGGAGATAGGCCGGCGTTAAATGAGAAAGAAAAAAAATTCTCTCCAAAGTAAATTGAATTTTCACGTGTGAGCTATTAATATAATTTATAAATTGTTTAACTATATGGTAGTGCTATTAGAGCAGTCCAAAACATCATCGTCATATCTGTACCAAAAACGAATATGATTTTTCCTAAACCTCTCAACAGCTATAGTGATCACGTGGTGCGATGTGTGTTGGAGGACTAGCAGTCTGGAATAGTTATGGGAGGCCCTAAGGTTTACAACTTGATGTTTGCAGATCATGCCATATACTGGACAACATCCAAATATACTCTGAGTACGGTTTGAGTGTAGATTATATCAAAACAAAAATTGCAATTGTATACCAAGCAAATAAATATCCAGGCACGTTGAGGATGGATGATTATGAAATAGTAAACGAGATAGTTTACCTGGGAGCCTTTGTGGACCACCGGAAACTGCAGGTATAAGATTTGACGAGGAAAACAGATGGTAAGATCGGAAACTTCCCTGTTGAGCGGAATTTGACACATGAACTATTAGGGAGGCGGTCAGACGTATTGATACTTCGAAATGTAAGTTTGTAAACGTCTGCTGCAAATTCCCTGGTCAGCCCATCGCAACAACAGCTCGATTCTTCAAAAAATATGTCCCCCAAAGAGACTCTCTAGCATCGAATTTACTAGTATTATGTCATTTTCTTCCACATCAACAGGAGACGGAACAATATAGAACGGTTGATTGTCCAAGAAAAACCAGATAACAAAAGGCGAGAAGGAAGAGCACCAAAACGTTGGGCTGATGTCACCAAGGAGCTAATAGCAAATAGCTTTGGTAAGACCTTGCACCTAACAAGCAGCCGTGAAAGATGACATGAGGCTGTCAGACACACTATGCCGCAAACGGAAGCCAACTCGAACATTACGTAAATCAGAAGGCGTTTATCAAGACGGTGTGAACAGGAAGAGAAATAAAAAATATATTCATGTTTAATGTAGTAGATCTCTAAATTGCTGCCCAACTTATGAATGTATACTGTGCGTAACATTTAAGATGTACAGATTTAGATATAATCGTTATTTTTAGGATTCTAGACCTGAACTTTTGCACAGCTGCACTTCCAGGACACATCTCTTGTTATAAATTGAATAAAATTGCTATTAAAATTATTATTAATGACCAAGACTGTAATACAATTTTTTGTAAAAGGGAAACTGAATCCTCTCTTGCTCTCTTTCATTGATTTAAAAATACGCAAAATTATTTCATTCGTTATTTCTTCCACTAAAAATATCTCTACAATTTTAATTTCAATACTCTAATCTCTCACACATTCATAGAAAGTTTCAGCAAGATTTTAACATTGCGTACTAGGACCTATTAACATATACATGTATTATTTCATCACCTCTCTAATTTGTTATGTATTCTATTATACTCTAGATAGTATAAAATAAGACTATCACTTTTACTTACAAATATATATATACATAGTTAAATACTTAAAATTCAATAATAAATCTAATCTAAAATTTGCTCTCTCGGATAAAATTAATGAACATGACCTCTTCTAATAGTAACAACATGCCCCAAGTTTATTCTCATAAGCCACGAATAATAGCACATGCTTGTAGAGCATAATGAAGCAGCACAAACAATTGACACAAAAGACACAGTCAGTGCTAAACTGTGGGAACTGCATTGGCACCCACCGTCCACGAAGATTACAACACTCCAGGGACGTCGATGCACGTGGCATTGTGTATGTCAAAGAACACGCGTTTCAGCTTATTTTGTTGAATTACGCTCAACATAGGCGTCGATTTCAGAATATTTGAAGCATATGACAATATAAATGACATGACGTAAATGAATTCAGAGCTAATTTGTCTGCTTAGATTTATACCCAGTCAATCTGCTTCAATTTATATTATTATCTCGTAATGCCTAACTATTTTAATTCAAAATTGTTGCAAATATATTACATAAACTTTTATAATAACAACTTGCAGAAAAAAACTGGTGGAATTAACAAACCAGATTATTAACGTAACGCTTACCAATGTCAGATATACTTAGTTTTTAAAAAAGGTGTAACCAGGAAGTCAGATTTTATTAGGATAGAAAATTCACATCAGCAGCAATTGTTTTAGTGAGTTGTTTATACATTCATTGACAATTGTTCAATATCAAGTTGAATAATCTCATTCTCCACTCTGTGAATGGTGATTAAGTTGCTCGAAGTTTTCCCGTGGCCGAGGTCTCCGAAGTATTAAATATAATTTTCATATTTCACAATTTGGTAGGTATTTGTAACTATGTTTTTAGAATTATTTGGTAATATTTGTATTGGTTTTCTGTTGGATGACACTAGTAACTAGTATTAATACTGTATGTTTCCTTTTGGGAAAATTACTAATAGACATTTTCTATTCCACAGAAACTTGCAATGTTTCTTAATCATTACAATCTTGTGATTAAAAGAAGATTTAGGTTTGAATGATAACAATGAGGTTCAAATGCAACAAATGATAGTACGCTGACGATACAGCAATATTTTATAAGACTTATAGTATATAGTAGAAATAAATATGAAAAATATTAAAAATTGCTTCGAAAGTGAACTGCTAGCAGTAAAAACCGAAACGTTTTACTTATCAATGTGTATCAATAAGGATACATTGCCACAATTTCGCAATCTCTCCATATCATACTAAATTAAAACACGCAGCACTACAGTATTCAAGTAAGTATCTAGAAATTTAAAGAATTACAATATCTCATTCAAAAATTTCACATTCTGAGATGTTTTGGATATTAGATCATTTTAACCTATAAAATTATTCCTTAATTGAATCACAGGTTAAATTTGGAAAATTATCTTGGGATAGAGCAAGAAAATGATGTCAAATAATATAGTCATTTTACAAAACAAAACTTTAAAAATAATTAAACATATTTGTTGTACCATATCTATCAAATATCGCGTGATGGAATACAATTCAATTCAATTCAATTCAATCTGTCGAAACATAAACATTATCAATCAATCAAAATAAGTTTATTTTAAATCAATAGTACATAATTGTCCTCCCTAGGCACTCGTCCGGAGCCAGCCAGACATTCGCAGCACTAATCGCCATGGTAATTGAAGGGATGGACAGAGCGAGGCTAGTTTGGATTAAAAGTAAATTTAAATAATAATCACTATCTCCTTTCTCAGGATTGGCGAATTAAAAAGTGTATAAGATAGAACAAAACATGAACATTGGCAATAGTTTACTCTCGGAGCTTGAAAATATTAGCGTTTTGTGGCTACTCCGTGAACTCGTCAGTAAGGCTGGAGTAGTCACCGCCTTATACGCTATTCCAACAAACTCAACATGGCCGCTCGTATACATATTTAGTGGGCCAAATGATGTGGCGGTGAGATGTAAGGGAAACATTACACGCCACATCTGGTGACCCCGACGTGAGTGAAAATATTAGCGTTTCGTTCCGTGGCAACATGTCAGTAAGGCTGGAGTAGCCACTGCCTTATACGCTTTTCTAACGAACGGTGAGATGTAAGGGGAACGTCACACGTCACACACCTATACAAATAGTAAATAATTCGCATACATTTCTTCTGTACAATTTACTTTAGTTACAAATAATTTGATCATAGCTTATTCCCCAGAAACACATCGGACGCAGGTACGAGTTCTTACTGTAACACAAAAATGTATGCTTGCTATTGTATATATCACAAGAAGGCTGAGCCAGTTGTCTCCATTTGCTCAGTGCACATAAAGAACACCATAAGAACGGCCATCAAAATATCAAAGTCAGCTTTATCATCTGCTGACAAGGTACTACAGAGCCGTACTTCAAATTCTTGCGTATTACAATAAACAAAATAATACTAGAGATTTAAAAATCGTGTTTTCGGTAGAAACTTAATAACGTTTCTGTTAAATTAAAAAATCTCGCTCTGTCTTGCGTCAAGTTAGGACCATATTATGCATTGGTAGACCGGTGCCCGTTCTTCGCGACATTGACAGAAACATTCAAAGTAGGGCTCTGTTTATCTGTTCCCTGGGTATGGCGTTCGAGTGAGGGGTGATTCGCGTAAATGTATATGAGTTGGAAATCTGAATTAAAAGAGGCCTGTATCTATTTATTTATCCATATATTTCTTATTTAAATCATACCAGAATATATTTTACATAAGAGTAATGACGTTCTATCTATTAAGTGATACATTGTATTTATTGTTTAATATAGTGTAGAAGAATAAATCATACCCTGGTCTTCCCTTATATTGGCTCGATCGGCAGCTTTGAGATTTTTTGTAAGCAGTATAAACATGAAGTGAACTATACCTCCGCTGTCATCCACCAGAGGTTTTTTGTGACACAAAACTCTCGGCGTATTTGCTATTATTAAATATTAGACATTGCATTTTTTTTCAAAGTTGGAGAATGTTTTAAGAAATGCACGTGTAAAAATATACGAAGAGAACTGACAATAGAAATGTTAAATTGACAAATTCGTTTATTACAAATTTCATACTACCTACATAGATATAATATGTTTAAGAAGAAGAAAAACAAGGCGATTAGTGCATTTCAAAGATGCAATACATATAACCTATATAACCAATGAAAATTGGACGTGTTTTCCTATATCTCCAAATGGGTATCCAATATCCCATCTCAGTTTGACACTCGTCTCATGAAACACACTGAATATACATAAAATTTTCATGTTTATTGCTATTGTGTATTTTGCATCCATAACGCGTATAACTTATTGTCAAATCGAAAATTCTTCTTTTCTTAGTTATTAATTACTTTATGTTTTGATACTTTCGATATAAGGGCCTGCAAATGCTATTTACGAAGTCCATGGACACTGGACAGCCACCCATCCAACAACCGCTCGATCTCTAAAAAGTATGGCTTATAATGTGATTCTCCTGCAGCCTTTTATCTTCGAGCCACGTCAACCGGAGAGAGAAAAATATGAGATGCTAAATGGTTTAGCATAAAGAACTGAAAATATAACTGCAGTATTGAAAAAAATCGTGAAACTTCAAGTAACCGTTATTTTAAAAGACGCGCGATCTTTCAAAGTAGTTGTGATTACTCAGATTTTGCTAATTTTCATATTGGAACTAAATTGAGGGGGTCAATTTTAAACATTTGTGCAGTTACCCCCCTAATATCTCATATATTAAACGTGTCTAAACATCACATTAAGTGAGCGTCGCTACGCCACTGTTAAACTGCTACTGCTTTTCAATCATTCCCCTGTCGGTCAAATTATAATAGTGATACACCCCCGATTTCACTCTTCAGTATACACTAATAAAATTACGATTCTCACGGATCGATTTTCGCTTGGGAATTATTTGTCTTTCTCATGTCTGCAAGGGAAATTCAATTACTTTGGTACAGGAAATGCTATTATGCACTTACATGTTTGCTTGTTTTTAAAAAGAGTGCGTATGTCACAGTTTTTGATGTATAGAATTCAGTTACATAAAAAAACATGGAAAGGTCTTGAATTAACAATCAGTGGCAACATTTTAAAATTGTTAATTATATTTGCGTTTGACGATACTAGCAATATTTTATTAAGTGACAAAACTAACTAATAAAGGGTAAAGAAATCAGCGACTCAAAAAAATCCATCTTTCTAATTCCAGAAATTGTTTTTACCAGGTATCGTAATGACGTATTAAAAAGTTCTTAAATACCTTCCTTGATCCTTGGTCGCCATGCGTCGCATTGAAACAATTGCTACAAAATATAGCAATAGAGAATATTTATTATCTCTCTTATTTCAATTCTGAAAATTCAAAAACAAGAATAATTGTCATATAATTGTATACCATGTGCTGATGATTTAGATAATTTACTCAATGAGCCGTTAATACTTACAGTAGAAAGTACTTCTGACCAAGGAATCAGTACTTCCACATCCAGATTTCCCATCCAAGTATCTTTAATTGAAAACCCCTTGATACTATATTTGCACTCCAGTATGTCGGTAGTGACATGTCATAAGACAATTTGGGGTTTTAGCTTCTAGTATATATACCAACTCCCAAGTTTCTGGGCTCTGACTAGCTTGTTTTATTTTTCCCCTCCTAAATAGGGGTACTATTTACCCCCTAACCCTTCAACGGAACCAGCTCAAGATATAGTCTAGTTCCAGATGTCATTATAATATATACGTATACCAATATTCAAGTATATAACTCAATTCAATTTTGTTCTTTTAACTCCTTTAATAATGCAGTAGAGGTCGCAGATATCATAAACAAATTTAAGACCTAGGCTCCTAGTATATACACTAAATTCCCAGTTTCTGAACTTTTGTTAGCTTGCTTTACTTATTTTCTTCTACGTACCCCTATTTACCCCTCAGCCCATCAAGGGAGTAAGTCCAAAGTATAATCTAGTTCCAGATCTCGTTATAATATACACGTGTGCCAAATTTCAAGTCAATATCTTAAACCGTGCCAAAATGATCGTGCGCACTGACAAACTGACAGCCAGACAGACCCATAGACAGAAAATAATTTTTTCGCTCAAATTTCAACAACAAAAAAATTTGAATTTTTTTAACGATTACTATACTTCCATTACATTGGCACTAGAAAATACTGACGGGAACTTTTTCCTTATGTCACACATTACCCAAAAATATTTTTCATAAAATCGAAGCTGATCTTTTTCTCGAGAAATCATCCGGAGAAGTTTAAAATCTAAAACAATCTGAGAATAAATTTTTAAGCACTGTAAACTGGTGCCACGTACGTAATTATATTGCATTCTTATAATGTAAGTTATTACGAGTATGCTGAAAATTACATAATTTTTTTGTTGCTTAAAAAAATAATAATATAAAAAAGAAACTTATTCTTCTGCCGTAAAATCACAATTTTATCGAAAATAAAGAGGATGCACCACTCTCAGCTTTCAACCCAGGACCAACGACATGGTCGTGGTGGTATTTCTGATAAAAAAAAAGAAATGACAAAAATAAAGTATAAATAAACGAAGGAAACAGAAAATTTTCTATATGAACTTGTAGAATTCTTTTATAAAGCTTGAGATATCATTTATTAAAAAATATATGTATTAACTTTAAATATGTAGTGATGAAAATTCCACTGTAGCATCTTTCAACTTTTGTTGATAAGAAGATGTAATTGAATTTACTTTTCGCTTCTTCCAAAAATGAGAACTTTCGATGGGCCGCATCTCCAGCTTGTTCAGAGTCCAGACCACAATCCTAAGCCACGTTCATCATCTAGTAGTTCTAAACACTCAATAATATGCTGCAGAAGAATGCGTATTTTTAAAGTCGTAGATGTATTTATAGCTAATAATGCCTGGTATAATTCATCTATAAATTTGTTTGTTTTATCAATTGATTCGAATCATTTTAAAGGAAAACATGAATTTACTCTTTTATTCACTATTTTAAAGGCAGTAATGTAAGGTGTTAATACAAATTGACCGACTTCAGAATATATTTCGTTATCAAAAAGTTTGTCAGCTTCGTTTAATAATGTTCTGTGTGCATTCTTCACGATAATTTTTGATACAAGATTCAATTTTCTGGGCCACTGAAGAGATGTTTCTTTGCCGACAAGAGGTACCAAGTAAATCCAAAACAAATGATTTACGAACGCTTACATTACATGTGACTCTGGAATAATATATTATTCCAAGTATTTGAAGGGAATGCATGCAGAACATTATTAGACGAAGCTGACAAACTTTTTGATCAAGAAATATATACTGAAGTCGATCAATTTTCATTAACATCTGCATTACACATTACTGCATTTAAAATAATGAATAAAATAGTAAGTTCATGTTCTTCTTTAAGAAGAATCGAATCAATTGATAAAATAAACAAATTCGACGAGTTATTCAAAGCATTATTAGTTATAAATACATCTACGACTTTAAAAATGCATATTCTTTTTCAGCATTTTATTGAATGTTTAGAATTACTAGATGATGAACGTGGCTTGGGTTTGTGGTCTAAAACAAGCTGGAGAAGCGGCCCATCGTTAGTTTATCTATACTTTATTTTTATTTGTTTGCGGCCGGAAGTACCACCATGTCCTCGTCGTTGGTCCTGGTCGTTGGTCCTGGTTGGTGCGTCCTCATTATTTTCGATAAAATTGTTATTTTTCGTGAGGAGAATAAGTTTCTTTTTTATATTATTATTTTTTTAAGCAAAAAAAATGCAATCTTTCAGCATATTTGGAGCAAATCTTATAATAACTTACATTATAAGAATGCAATATAATAACTTAAGTACCAGTTTACAGGGCTTACAAATTTAGTTTCAGATAGTTTTAGATTTTAAACTTCTTCGGATGATTTCTGGAGAAAGGGATCAGCTTCGACTTTACCAAAAATATTTTTGGGTAATGTGAGGCATAAGGAAGAAGTTCGCATAAGTATTTTTTAGCGCCAATGTATGTGAACTTTTTTTATTAAGAAGACACCGTGTCCACTACATGGATGCGGAAATAATTGTTTAAAAATAGTTTTCTCTGAGCCACTTTTCTCAGTTTAGTTAAATTTTGGATAAAAGTTGTGAAGAAGTCATTCTTAATGTTACAATTTTTTATTTTCTGGTACCTCAATAATTAACGGGGTTATGAATTTCTAACGATGTACTCGTGAGCTTATTAAAGTTTACCGTTTACCGACTATGTTGAGATTGATTTGATTTGCGCTAGGAGATTTGGGCTTCATTTTCAATTTCCACATAAATATGTGATTTATATAATTGTAAAATATTTTAAAACATTACTGCTACCAAAAATGTATTAATGACGTATTGTTTTAAAATCGCCTCTTAACCATACATATTGTTTCTTTATACCTATTTGATTTAATTAATGATTTAATGTGTGTATGTACGTAGACTTTTTTTTTTTCTAAATACTTATGTTTCAAAGTCACATATAAAATAGCATAAGTAGAATATTCCCTACTGAAATTGAGAAGTATATCCGTCATATAGCGTGATTGCTATAGGCGTGTGAAGTATCACGTTTCATAAAAATTCTATTATATTGTATATTTCTTAAGGGCAAAATGTTACTAAGGATACAAATATGTAAAGATGTAGAAGACATCGAAACTGTACAATACACAGTGTCTCTCAGGTTGGCCGTTGGTTTCTCGCACGTACGCCAAAAATTAAGTTTCTGGACATTTGTTGGCTTGCTCTACTTATTTTTTAATATTTTCCTCCCACCCAGGGGGATCATCTCAATCAGATGTTATTATATACGTTTTTATACAATCCCTTTAATAATGGAGTGAAGGTGGTGGGTGGGATGAAGAATATTATAAAGAAATCTGAGGCCTTGGCTTCTAGTACATACACCAAATCCCAAATTTCTGTACTCTTACCGGCTTGCTTTACTTATTTTCCCCTATTTAGAACTATTTACCCCTACTTAACCCCCAACTCTTCAATGGAAACATCACAAAATATCATCTCGTTCCAGATGTCATTATAATAAATATGTATACCAAATTTCAAGAAAATGTCTCAATTTTATTTTATCGACCCCTTTAGTAACGGAGTTATGGTGGGGTATGGCACAAATATTATAAAAAATGGCAAATATTATAAAAAATCTTAGACCTTTGTTTACCCCTATTTAACCCCCCAACTCTTCATGAGAATTAGCGCAAAATATAATCAAGTTCCAGATCTCGTCATATATGTGAATCTCAAGTTAATGTCTTAAACCGTTCCTGAGAAAACGTGGGCACAAAACAAAATTACAGACCGACCGACACACAGTTTTTTTTGCTCAAATTTAAAATCTCGACATGTTATGACCTTCTACGCCTATTTTAACAAACAAATAAATAGAAATTTTTTTGTATAGTCATACTACTATATTTACTTCCACTCCACTAAATGAATGTGGAAGCAATATATCAGTTTTACTTCAAAACGCTATTCAGGAGTTTCTAATAGGACTATAACGAAAATAATGAAAGTTGTGATTGGACGCTACCGAATATCTATTAAACTCGATAATTTTGGTTAAGTTTTATTTTTTTTCTTTGCAATATTTCCAAAATATCATTCTAGAATACTTCAAATTGAAATTGGATCGTATGTGTCACACAGGGCGATCGCTATAGGCATGTCAACCATAGTGTTTCATTAAATCTCCGTTATATTATAAGAGCAAAATGTGACTAAGGTTTTTGATAAAGCATACAAAAATAGGAATATTGTACAAGATATCGACACTGTATAATATACAGTGTGTCTCCCAAGTTAGAAGGAGCATTCGTACATTAAACAATACATCAGTTTTACTTTAAAACGCTATTCAATTGTTTTTAATTAGCTTATTTCGAAAATAATGAAAGTTGCAATCAGGCGCTACCGAGTGTCGATACCTATAAATACTTGTTGAATTTGCGTCATGTCACATGTCACATGTCACATTGAGGTCGATCGTAACCGTAGCGTGTAAACTGTCATTTTTATATAAATATGCCATATCATAATTTTATAGCTATACTAAAATTTTTGATTAAGCATTAGCACACAAAATTACAAATATAAACAATATGCCGAAACTACAACATACAGTATTTCTCAGGTTGGAACGAATTTCAATTAGGTTAGGAAGTTTATGAGTCTATCGTTAGAATCTTATTGAAATACTTTTAATAACACTCTTACAAAGCCCTTATAGGATTTGGCAAACAACAGACAAAGTTAACTATGAACAATAAAAACAAAAACTATATCTAAAAACATTAATTAATATTTTTGTTGGTAGTTTTTCTTTTCATTTCTAATAAACAATTTTTTCTGCTGTTTGCGAACATATAACTCTTCTATTTTCTAAACTGACAATATTAAATTCTCTTCGCAAGTGAGCTGTTCTGATAATACTATAGTCCGGATAACTGTTGAATTTTTTTAAATATCTTAGGAACTTATTTTGTACTTTTTCCACAGCATAACTATCAACTATACAGGGTGAGTCAAATTGGATGCTCACCATTGGGATCTCGGAAACCGTAAGAGATGGAGAGTCGTTTAAATCGGGGCATAGTACTGAATAATATGGCATAAAAAATCCTAAATACTCTTTTTGGTTTTTGAGATATTGGAAAAAAATATTAATTTTGGATTTTTAATTCTTTGAAATATTTTGTTTATTATTGCACTTTAAAAAATCTAAGAATACTTTCTTAGGACACTTTGCGATGCTCTATACGCCTACAGTACCAGTATTTTTGGCGACGTTATGTCGCCTTAGGACCATCATCAACTTCAAAATTTTAAATACGGACTTGCATTTTTTACATCATTTTCTGACGACATTTTATAATACGAAATACGAAATTTTTTCAAAAATTCCTTGCACTAAAGTCATTAATCAATTAACCGGTCGCCTAAATGCGGTCCTGTAAGTTTTGTTATTTAAATTAGATTTGACCGTATCTTGCTAACGTTATTAGTAAGTAAGTTGTTGATTTACTGGAGATTATTTATTGATTTTCTCACAATTAAATGACAATTTTTTTAAAAGGTAACTTAGGAGAAAACGAAGCGGAACAAGTTACAGAAGATGTTCAATTAAATTTCCATCTTCATGAAGTCATACGTTTATTCTATTGTAGAAGTTATGTACTGCATGTCCAATGTCTCTTCTACGCAACGAGGCAAAATATTTTGAAATTAGTTGCCTCAATTTTTCAAAATTATTGATGGATTCCTTGTAGGTACACCTTGTTTTTTTAAAGTACCCCACAAAAAAAATTACATGGTCTTAAGTCAGATGCCCTGGAATGCCACTTTACTGTACCTCGATTGGCAATCCACTGGCCGGGAAACTTGGTCCAGAAATTCAGTTACTCTTGAGTTATGGGGTGGAGATCCATCCTGCTAAAACCAGATTTAAAGTTTTGTGATTGTAAAAAATCAATTAATAATCCCAAGTAAATCAACAACTTACTTACTAATAATATTAACAAGGTACCGTGAAGTCTAATTCAAAAAAGAAAACTTACAGGACCGCATTCAGGCGATCGGTTAATTGATTAATGGTTTTAGTGCAATTAAAAGTTGGAAATTATTTAAGTGCGACATATCACTGATTTCAAATTAAAAAATGCTGCCCGAAAATGATGTAAAAACTCCAGGTCCATAATTGACGATGGTCCTAAAGCAACGTAAGGTCGCCAAGCAAACTGATATTGTAGGTATGTAAAGCATCGTAAAGTGCTCTAAGAGAGTGTTCTTGGATTTTCTATAGGTGTAATAATAGCCAAGACATTTCTAAAAATTAAAAATCCAAAAATTTTTATATTTTTTTAATATTTTAAAAACAAACAGGAGTATTTCGGACTTCTTTATGCCATATAATTTAATACTATTAGTATAGTACTTTGCCCCCACTCATCTCTTACGGTTTCCGACATCCCAATGGCGAGCATCCAATTTGACTCACCCTGTATATAATGGATGCCATGCGATGAACACATATTCCAATTTAGGTCTCACTAATATGTTGTATAAAGCTATTATCGATTTGGTGTGTTTAAAATGCTTGTCTTATAATGAAACCCAAACTGCGGAGAGAATGTGAAAGATCATTTTGAATATAACACTTATATGAAAGTTTGGTGACACATTCTAGGCCAAAATCTTTAACTTTATATACTCTGGGTATTAAGTCATATAATTCTTATCTCTATCTCGATATAATTACGTATTAATTTATCTCCTTTTCTCGTACAAGTCATTACTGCACATTTAGATATATTAAATTGTAGTTTATTGTGAACTCTCCATTCATATAAGCTATTAATGTCTTGTTGCAAAAATATACAATCTTCATCTTTATTTATTTTATAATAAAATTTCATCTCATCGACGTAAAGCAAACATTCTGCTTTTTATGGCGATTTGGAGATCATTTATAAAAAGAAGAAATAACAAGGGCCCTAAATTGGATTCCTGAGGTACGCCAGAATTTGCATTAAGTTAACAGAAATTTTGTCGTTATATTTGTCGTTAAATTTTCTTTCTTGCAAGTATGATACAAAAAACTTTATTGTATTTGAACCGAAACCAAACCTATGTAACTTTCTCAAGATGACATCATGATCTACTTTATCAAAAGCTTTTGTAAAATCAGTGTAAATAACATCAACCTGTGATTTTTCTTCCATACTTTGAAACGCATTAGAGAAAGTCGATAGGTTCGTTAAGGTTGACTTTTTTAGTCCATGAACGTCCGCCTTCTCGCACTCGACTTTTTTTTTGTGCGTCTGTGTAATTTCAGAATCATAATTTGAATCATTAAACCAACACATATTATATCAAATTGCTCTCCCACCACATTTAAATAAAATTCATCTAATTTTGCTCTCGGTCCCTTAATATTTTGATAATAAACACATATTCTAGGCATTGAAATAATAATTAATAATCAAAAAATCATTTTTATTAAAATTAAGTATATACTATGGAATAAGTATCAAAACTATATATACATATTATGAAATAAGTATTAAAATTAAATATAAATTACACAGCCACACAAAATAAAAAATGTCTGGTCTGGGGATCTGACGATGCTCACTATATGTTTTTGGGGTCGCTGAATCCGAATCCGAGGTCCATTTAACTCCATCACGTCAGGATTTTGCCATAACCTCAAAAAACCCATAATATAAGCGATTTTAACATCTCTTCCCTTAATCCCTGTAACTTTTTCTAGACAAAAATGACCCCACTTTTTTTGTACTAGATCGATTGCAAATTAAATTTCTAATCCAATGACGTGGCGCAAGATATTCTTCCAGCGCTTTTTAAGTGAGATATCGGCCGCCAAAGATGTAAGAAATCGTTTGGTGTAAATCTGAGATCGATACGTCCCTTTGTACTCGAGATATGGCCGCTCGAAGTCACCGGAAGGTGAAAATATATTTTTTTTACCATTGCCTGAGGCTATATCTCGAAAATTAAACGAGATACAGAGCTGCGGTTTACTATATTCGATTTCACTTGCCTTCCTACATACCTCTGAATTTTGTAGATCTAGAAATTTTGCTAGAAAATGAAAATGCCGACAAAAATCTGGAAAAATTCAGAGGCATGTAGGGAGGCGAGAGAAATCGAATGGCGTAAACCGCAGCTCTGTGTCTCGTTTGGTTTTCGAGATATAGCCTCGGGAAGCGGTAAAGAAATTCAATTTTCAACTTCCGGTGACTTCGAGCGGGCATATCTCGAAAACCAAGGCGCGTACCAACCTCCAATTTGCACCAAACGATTTCTTATGTCTCTCTACGTAACTCTGAATTTTTTAAGATTTTTGCTAGCTTTTGTTTGGCAGAAATGGTCTTCGAAGCTGGTCCGTTTCGCTCGAGAAGCAAAATCCTCGGACTTCTCATTTTGGCGGCCGATATCTCACTTAAAATGCTCAGGAATAATATCGTGCCACACATCATCGGATTAAAAATTGAATTTGCAATCGATGTAGTACAAAAAATAGAGGGTTATTTTTGTCTAGAAAAAGTTACAGCGATTTATGTGAAGAGATATCGAAATCCCTTATATTAGGTCTTTTTGAGGTTATAGCAAAATTCTGATGTGATGAAGTTAAACAGGCCTCGGATGCAGATTCAGCGACCCCAAAAACATATAATAAACATGGTCAGATCCCCAGGCCAGAAAGATTTTTTTTTTTTTGTGTGGCTGTATTATGAAATAAGTAAATGAAACTAAATTTATTTTGATGTAATTACATGCATATTTTCCTCCGCTTTCTACATTCACAGATCTCTTTCTGATCTAATAATCATCTTCTAGTAATCTATTTTGGCATAAATCCGGCCGTCCATGGTCCATACATTTTTTGTAGAGTATTTCTTAAGTGCCTTTCTAATCAACTTTGGTTTTGAATTTAGTAAATCTTCCTTAATAACTGCACCACTGGATTTTAATACCTTTCTACTTTCAGTAACTTTTTGTATTTCTTTATAATTTACAAACTACCAAAATAGCTCGATGTTTTTGATGAATTTTTGTTGAATTTTTTCCAGTATTATTATCTTCGTTCTCTGTGGGAGGAGTACCTACACGAAAACGCTTTCCTAGAGATGAATTAATTTTTATTTTTAGATTCATAGTCTTGTTGAATAAATTATGCAATATATCTTCCACAGTTTCATTCTCATTGTCTTCGATACCAAAAATCCTGATACTATTTCGCTTAAGATATTGATCTTGCTGATCAAATTGGGATGCAAGTTTTTTATTCAGTTCTTCCAGTGCACATATTTTTTTTCTCATACTATTCAAATTTTGTGTTCTGGGGATCAGAAATCAGACCTCCAAGTAACAAGTTTTTAACAGTCTTTTGATAAAATTTTAATCAACATATTGGATTAGCTATCTTGAATTTTGAAATTTAGAAATTCGGCTCGATAGCATAGTTTTAAAAAAATTATATTTCTTTAATTTCATGCCTGGGAATGGTCGGTTGGTCAAAAAGTGAGCTCTTTGCTCCACTGTGCGACGGTGAACTTTCATTTCATAACCTTTAGTGACTGTTTTTCAAAGGTAATTCAATCTTTAAAAAAATGTGTTTTAATAACATATTTTAAGTTTTCATGTGCAAATATTAATGAGTACTGCTTTTACACCTTCTATTAGTAACCAATTTGCTTATTAATATATGTATTTAATTACCATAGTATAGAACCCTCCCCTTGAGCGTTAAATACGTGCTTATGGATGATAATTAATTATTCTTATAGATTTACTACTCCATTATCTTAAATATCATTTTAACTATCAGATAATCTCGAAAGTCCCCTTCGAACAGGCTAATTTAATTTTTAGTTCCAAATAAAGTCCGCACGGGGTTTTATGATATATCTTAGAGGTCACGCAACAAAAGGTAGGTTGAACAAGGGCAGTGAAGCAGCGAAGGGTCCTATGCTGAAATATCCGCACGAATTACAGGAATGAGGGGTAAATACCGTGGTGATTCACCCATTTTCCTGTAATACGCACGCACAAAACATCATTATTTAGGGGCGAACTTCATTATTTGCGAGTGAGTTTAGAAATTGTAATATTTCAGTTTATTTCAGAAATTTTTTTATGATTTGGTGAGATGAATGAAACACTACGTATTTTACTTTTCTTTACCTCGTCAAAGGAACTTCAGTTATTATAATCTTTTTCGACTGCAAATGTTTTGGTAATACTTTTCAAACTTTCTAAAACATCTGAAGTAATTTGCATAAACATTATACACGAATACTATCATGGGACGCACATTTCGTCAACAATGTTGGCATCATTTGGAGATAATTAAAACAGTTTTAATCATCTTCAGATAATGCTAATGTGATTGACGAAACTCGTATCGAGCGATAGTATTCGCGCGTAGTGTTCAAGCGTTTTGGTGTTGGTGGAAACTTCTTCAGAGGCACACCAAGGTTTCCAGCCCACCTCCAGATCTTTATGAAACCATTGTAATTTTGTTTGTTTGCGCATTTTAGTGACATTATGAATTACATATTTTTGAAGATATCTTCAGTTATTTATTTTGCTTTATGATATGAACCAAAAATATAAGCGTTAAAAATCTTTATGTTTATTAAACCGATTACATATCTGACTTACCCTGAAGGATTCATAGTCATATATAAGATATTAAAGACAAAAGTGTATGTTTCAGAATTCATTTACTGCCTTTCAACATATTACGGCTCTTTGTAAATATAGATTATGATTCTAATTGGTTTCGAAGAATTCCTAATGTAATTTGGATTTAATGTAAATTAACATATCGAAGGGATGAAGTAAATAAAAATGCATATAAATACCCCACGTTAGTATTGTTTCATTCAAACAGTTCACAAATCAGTTTTAGAATTATTATTAATATGTATTTATTTATCTATTTGCCAAAGATTAACCGCTGGAAAAAATTGTGTACACCATGTTCATATAATAATAATAATAATAATAAATAATAATAATAATAATAAACGGCTTTATTCAAAGTGTGTAGATGTACATTTACAAGTACATTACAAATAGCAATTTACAAGGCGAAGTTTAGCCATGTGGCTATTCTTACACTTAACCTTATAAATCACTTACCTAACTAATTAAGTTAAAAATAAAACATTAAAATACAAAAATACAATACAGTATTACAATACTCCAATGTAATAGGCGGACGGTATACACTTTATAAAATATATTTATGGAAATACTAAAAAATTAATTACTCAAAATTACTAAATAAAAAATCGATCATAAACACAGTGCAAAATGATGCCCAAGAATATATTCTAGTTTTTGTTGGAATTAATGAACCAGGCTTTGATTTTTTTACGGAAGATATTAACTGTCGATAGATTTTTGTATATGGGATCAATAGAATTATATAAGGCTGCGGATGTGTAAGAAAAGCTACGTTGGAAGAGGGCTGTACGATGTTGTGGCACTGTTAGCACGTACCGATGTCTGGTGTTTACAGTATGTACTGACGATCTGAAAATTAACTTGTCTCTTAAGTAACTTGGAATAGAATATTTTATTAAAGAAAATAAGAAAACTGCATAGTGGAATTTAACGAGTTCCATTTTTAACCAACGCAACTCAACATATTTGCTTGAAACATGATCAAATTTTCTTAAGTTGTAAATAAAACGACAACAACAGTTTTGCAAAACTTGTAGTCGATTTTTTGTAGCTTGATCCAGGCAGTAAAAATACATAAAATTGCAATAATTGAATACAGGCATGACTATATAGTACCTAAGTCGGGAATTGCCAAATTTACGTGATGTGATACCTTGTGATTTTTTAATTTTCTTATATACTGTAAATTGCAAAACTCACGATTTTCGCGGTATCCAACAAATTCCAGTTTTAAGCGTTTAAAAAAAATTATCAAAAAAACTGATGGTTTTGTCGATGCTAACATTGCATGTTTTAGGAAGCAGCGTTTTCAATATTTTTACATATTTCTTTGAGATGTTTACAGTTACCGTGTTTTAGTTATGGTCGTCATGATACTTCCTGTGTACACAATATCTCACAGCAACTAAGTAACTCTTCCATTTGAAAAAATTGATTTGGCCCAAAAACAATTTTGGTGAATTTTGTTTGCTCATAAAGCACGTAATTTAGTGTTTCTAATGGGATTTCGATTTTGGTAGCATTACACGGGTCATTTAGAATAAATCGGAACCGTCATGGCACACTTAAATGGAAAACTAAAAATTATATTATAAAAAAAAGTGATGTTTGAAATGTCACTTATTTGGCATCATTGGATTCAGAAAATTATGCACATTTCAAAAATGCGATAATAATATATAGGATGTTCCATTTAAAAATCCAAAGTGTCACTTCCGGCGAAACCGGAAGTGGAAAAAATCATTTACATGTCAAAAGGTGCCGCTTATTAGGTATTTAGTATATCCTAAATTTCAATCAAATATCTTCAAAACTAAAGGAGAAATGGGGGTATATAATGATCATGTTACACCCGATATATTAGTCTTAGCATATAAATATAATATTTGCAATTCTAATCCTATTTATATTACCAATCGATTTAATCAATCAGGGTCAGGTTCAATCTTGTATTCATGATCAGAGGCGTCGTATAACACCAGAACTTCATCTGATGTGTTTATTTAACTGTAAGTGATATGGAATAGCTAATAGCTTTTTAAATCTTCTTGTCCTTTTGTAAATCTTTTTTTACTTTTTAAATTATTAGAGCAGCAACACCTTTGCCCACATTTTTGCATTCTGATACTAACTGCAAATGAGAATTCTTCTTTAGAATAACCTCTTCCACTAATGGTACCTTCTTCTGCCTTTTGAATTAATTATTAACTTCCATGAATTCTTTTGATGCCCTTCCCGTCTTTCCAACAGAACCATGGTTAGAAATATCTTGAAGAGTAAACAAAATGGTACCATTCAACCAGTGTTGGTAAGACCACCCTGCAAACGTTTTTAAGGATCTGCCGCAACTTTTTCGCTTCTCAGTAAAATTACTCTTAAAGTTTATCACAATATTAATGACACTAGTGTAATTTGCATCTTTTCCTAATTTTGCATCATTTCGAAAAGCTTTCTTTTTCATATGGACAACTACCAGAATGAAATGTTTTAATTGTTCGAAATTAAATTAAATGAGTTACTTTATTTTAAAATATGAAGCAAACCGAACCCTACAGGGGCTGTAGGGTGGGCCTCTTAAAATTTCTAAATAAGATAGAAATTGATACGCTGTTAATCGCAATACAAAAAGCTATTACTGGGAGCTTTTCAGCAGAACAAATAAAATGAAATGCGCTAAATAGTCTACATACCTGTAGAAAAAAGGTACGCAAACTTTAAATTTTAAATAAATCCAAGAATATCAAGCGCAGCGATACTCTTAGTCCAATGCATAAAAAACTGAAAAACGATTTAATGTTATAGCAAGTTCAATAACTTAACCGGCGTCGTACGGCGTGTCAGACAAACTCTTGACCACAATCTCTAGCTATTTATTGCAGGAACTACTTTGTGATCTAAGGGAAAAAAATTATACAAAATTTTCGAGAATTTAAGCCTATAAAAATTTCGATCGATATTAGCTACATTTTAAAAGTTTATTAATATCAAGATTTGATTCAAATTTAAGACCATACGGGAACATTATCCAGTTTCCCGTTCTTATGCATATTAATAAATATTAATGCACTAGTTACATTATCCATAATCAACTTTGAAATTCTCAGGCATAAAATAGAAATGAATCATTACGCCAATGAATTCTCCTATCTATGTTATGAATAAAAATTTCCCCTAAATAGCTCATCTGTTTGAACGAATTAGTGAGTGTTGGTAATCATTCTTACAATAAGAAACTGGCATTTTTGTTTTCTCACCATTAATTAATTTTTAATTTCTATCTTCTATTTTCAACAACGCGGTTTATATAATTATCTCTGATTCTATTATTAACTTATAAAAAGTCAACATTTTATGTTGAAATGAAAGTGAAACTAAGGATAAAATTACTCCGGGGTATGTAAATAAGGCATGCGAAATCGGCGATGTAGTGACAGATAACGACTGGCGTCGGTGGAGGTATGAATGACGCCGCACGCAAGTTGTTGCATTCCCGCGACTCACGTCGCGACGCCCAGTCTGCGTACAGGGATGTAGAAACCCGTCGACTAATATAATTAGATAAAAAAATAAAATATGCTACGGGGTGAAATGGTCATTTAAAATGTGTCATTATAAAGAAGGAAATAATCAGTAGAACCACGTTACTATGAATAAAGAAATTCAAGTAACTCACATGTAATCTAAATTTTTGGTTAATTGAATAACAAACTGTTCTATAAATATAAATTATAGCATAAGACGTTCTTACCTCCTATTATTATATGATTATTGGCACATTAATCACTAAAAAAACAAGACCAATTTGTTTGTTGCACGATGTACTATGTAGAATGTTCTTAATTAGAAAATTATTTAATCAACTTCGATAAACAAAGTGTGTACACTGTAAGACATCATTGCTTGATGGTGACAATTGTTTTATCTAGATGCAATCTTGCGTTCCCACCAAAAGAGTTTTTGATATTTCTACTCGTAATCAGCGAGTCCCAAATTAATTTTAGTCTACTTGCTAGATAGTCTGAATTTTGGCCAACCAAATATCTTTTTTTACCTCAAACAACAAAATTATGTACTTTATTATTCGACATAATCATCTCTAAGAAATATTATTTTTTGATGGGAACCATTTAAATGCTAGGAACACTGCACTCTGCTGAGCTTATTGTGCTCAAGTCTCATTTTGTCGATGATGCACATTTCAGTAACATGGTCCCTGGTACTCCCTTGGAGAAACTCCAGCAAGTGCCAGACTCTTTTGAGTGCATTTTTTATTGTCCATATTGAGCCTGCCTGTGATCAAAAGCCTCGCATTACCACAGGACGGTACACTATCTCCGTTCTCCTATTGCACTATCTGCAATTTAGTGCCCTGTTGTTCATACCTATTATGTATAGGTGTGTTCTCAGGGCACAATGTCCAATTAGAAGACCTATAATTATAGGTAACTGATTCCTACGTAGTGACGGCGGTTCTTAAGTTTTCTTTGAATACGTTCCTACTAAAGATTTTTCCATGTTGATGCCGGGGCTATTCTGTCCCAATATCCTTCATGCTAATTGTTATCTATTGTCACATATACCTAGTACAGTGGTTTTAGGCTCTCCCAGGATTGATCCTGAGCTAGCATCTGTATATTAACCCAGAATCATCAGTTCTATAACTGATAATTCCCTTCATGCCAGCTCATCAACCCTCTCGTTTCCCTTTATTGCAAGGTGCATCGATCTTTTTATCGTTCACCAGAACTCTTAGTTCCTGTCGGCGTCCTCAAGCCAGTTTCAATGCTAGTATCGGATCTGACAGTACCCTTAGGGGCGACAAACTGTCTGTTGGTACATTTACCCGTCAATTTCTCTAAACGCATGTTATTTTCTCTTGCACTGTGCAATATTGCACACATATCTGCTTGAAGAACAGAGATCTATTATATAAGTGATATGGTGAATTATGTACCCGTACGGTAACTCAGTCGGCAAAGCGTCTTAGTGGCTAGCGCGCTTGGTCAGACTGCCTAACGTGTACTGGGTTCGACCCCAGCACTGGCAATGTTGGTGGGTAATGGATGTTATCTGCGTTTTTTGCAATGTGTAACCTCCTTCCGGACATCCTATGAGAGGCTTTGGATTTGGGGGTTTTCTACTAAGTGTGGTGTTTGTTATGTTATGTATTCCTTATTTTACTATATGTACCAATCCAGTTCCTTATTGGATCCTTTACTAATCAAGTGCCAAGTGATATCTTCAGACCTACTACTGTAGTCGGTCTTTATCTAGTCTCTTCGATTCATGATTCATGCCTCGAAGTTCGTGTTTATAACATACTTAGAACCATGTGATTCGCAGTTTCATATGTTCCTTCCTTGCTTCACACATTACCACAAGGTAAAGCAGGGTGGAACTCCGGCAGAACCTCCGTTACTGACATTGATATAGTTTCCATTGCTCTCGCTATCCCTAGGCGAGCAAGTCTCTGTATTTTGGTCAATTCAGCAACAGCATCTTCGCCCACTATGGTGGATCTATATGGTCTTTGGTATGCCAAAGACGGGTACATAATATTATGTCTGATCTCCATAATATATATCCATTGTTAATGCTTTCCTCAACCCGCATGTATTTCAGTGAGCACATCTGGTCATCACAATCGTTGTCTTCGCCCTCTTTTCCTGTCTAGTTGCTGTTTCCAAGTAAGTCTTGGATGTAGTATTAATAGAAAGATATTTTATCTCCTCTAGTAGTTGTTGTATTTGTTCATACCTTGTTTTACTGGTCCTAACGCCCTTAATTAATAGAAGAATTCTTACTTTTTAACGTTCAAGTGAATTCTTCTTATTTTGGATATCATTGGCTCTTACATTAATCCTTTTTTTAATATAACGTATTTTACTTTGCAAATTCAACTAATTTTGATAATAATCTCAGACGCGCAATTTGAAATTTATTCATAATTCGGTAACTAATATGACGATGTGAGAAAAAAATTTTTTTTGAATGATGTTTACGGTTTTAGAAAAATGTGATGTTTACAAGTGAATTATTATTTGTTTGCTTTTAATTGTATTGAAACATATTCTTTATAGGATTTTGCAAACAGGAGAAAAAATAACTATCTGTTAGAATTAAAGGAAAAACTAATATTAATTAAATTATTAATTAAATCTTTGCATTCTTTCGATAACCTGAATTCTGGTTATACTAGCAAATTAAAATCCTAAAATGAATTTCAACAATTTCTTATTTGAAAATTCTCATTCAACAACTAACATCCACACAGTCCCCTAACAGTCCCCTACGGCCATGAAGATTAAACTGGTATCTACAAAACCCCCTACGGTCATGAAAATTCAGTTAAAAATGAGAACAAAAGCCTAAAATGAATGTATTTACCCACCTTGTCTTAAAAAATTTTTCAAAGGCTAAGCATTTCTAAAACAGAATGTTAGATTTCATGAAAATGTAATCCATTAGAATGACGGAGTCCCGGGTCCGAATCCTGGCCAGGGTATGGCTGTTTAATGATGCTTTTAATATGTTACCCAGGCGGTAGCCGCTGTTGAGTGGGACAACATGTCTAGTCACTGTTATCTCTGCTGAGTTCGAGTCTCAGCCTCGGTAGATGGCAATATCGCGGGAAATGGTTGTTGTGTTGATGTCTATGTGTACGTGGCCTGGTTGAGTAGTGGAATAGCTATAGCTAAACTCCATCAGGGTATAAATATAAATAGGATGATTAAATAAATAAATAAATAAATAAATAAATCTTTTGTTTGGGAGTATAACGGGTAAAGTCTTAAACAAATTCTACGGTAGAAACTTATTTTCTTTTGAGATTTGCTGTGTATTAATTTAAAACAGTATATTTTTAACGCAGCTTTCTCATCATCTTATGCATTGAGGAAACTGTATTTTTAAGTTAATTCGGTAATATATTAATTTAGAGATTTTATGAACTCAATAACTCTACTCATAACATTCCAGTAAGATATTTTTAAACTCCTTAATTTATACAGCATAAAAAATAAATACATTGCTATGAAAATGCTGTCATTATTAACCCCCGGACGCTAGTTAGTCCCTTCTTTTACCTGACGTCCCTAATAGTGTGGCGTCGGCTGGCATTGTGGTTGGCGTCGTAACCATGACTCATGATGATACCTCCCGCCGTGGCGCCTTCTTGTATTTACCTGTACTTTGCAAAATACTTACAAACCCCCTGGGTTTTACTTCCCTGTTATTTACATGCATATTGTATAGGCTTCTTTCAGTAGCGCCGTGAACTCATTTATATGGTTGAATAATTCTAACAAACAAATATATGTAAAGCGTATACGGCATAAAATAAGATCGCGTTATAAATCAAAAAATCCTTTAACAGTAACGCCATTCCTATACAGTCCACTTTTGTAATCAACAATGTCAGTGACAAAATAACATAACTGCCAGAAAAATTGTATTCAATTATCCCCTTGACATTGTTCTCTCTACTTTTACAAACAAGAAACATATCAATAATAATATAATAATATCAAGAACAATTAAACCAAATGTTGAATCTTTCTTCTTACGTTTGAAACGTTTAAAATCATTTATTGACCATATTTACTTTCGTACAATAAATTTATTAACACGCCATGCCTTCATGCCTATGCTGTATATGTTATTGTTATTACTTAGTAATAGTGTATCTGCAGTCGATTACAATTGCGTATGTGACACGGGGCCCGAAGGCTGCAGTGGCCGGTGATATGGTCAAGGCTACAACACGCTACACATGGTATTTATATTTGACTTTTGACTTACTAAATAGCCAACATCAGGAAATCTTTTGCTGTATTGTGATTTTAATTTTAGTCTAAAAGGCTTTAAGGCCTTTAAGGAGGTTGAGGCGTTAGACGAAAATAATGAGAAAAATCTGAAATAAAGTTTTTTAATAGATTTTTATATACCACATACTTAGTGGTAGAAAACATAGTAGTGTCTTTTATTTAGTTATTTGTGCAAAATGATTAACTACCACAGAGTAACGGCTCCTTCAATCATTTTTTGGTACATTTTAATTTACAGCAAATAACCACGCGCCAATATTCTTGACTAATGATGACGGTGTCGGATGATTAGGGGTCGAGCTTGAGCTCTTTGCCCCAATCATCGCTGTAGACCTGGACTGGCCTCGTAAGGGGTGGGCCTGCTTTTTCGTCTATCCCCCCCGCAAATGCGGATGGTATTGGCGATGTTAGCAAACCTCCCCTGGTCCTGGCTATTGGACCCTGCCAGCTGGGTCGTTTCTTCTGGCGCTCTTCTGTCTTGGTCTTTTCTCTTCACTGGCATGTATAGGCTCCCGGGAGCGTCTTTCGTATGTCGTGAGAGGGAACGGCTGTTACCGAGCCCTCTCGGAGTTTGAAAGGGATTTGGGGGGTGTTGACTAGTCGGAAGCCCAGGGCATCACGTGCTCCGATTTCGTCGGAAGGAAGTGTGAACTGTGTAGTTCAGGATTGTGTTCGGCCAAAGACGCTTTCTTAGCGTCAGAGGCTGGCACGGGCTAGGGTAAGGGTACCGAGCTGGTTGTTTGCTTGGTACCCCCGGGACCGGGCAATTGGATGTTTTTGGTCATTGTCTCCTTGCGGTGTGGCTTGCAGATCGGGCTGAAACAGATAAAGGGTTAGTTATACTTACCCATTATCCAGGATCTGGAGCTTCGGCCTCTTGTGCCTCGGAGCGTCGTTGGGGTCATAGTCAGTCGCCTGTCTGACCGGCGGATTCCCATGCTCTGCTGCACGGGCGTATAGGTTCTTCGCTCTGTCCCAGATGACTTCAGTTACTGGGGTGTATTCCAGATCTCTGAAGATGTCTGCGTTTCTGACAAACCATGGTGCATCCACGGCGCACCGAAGTGCGACGTTTTCCACGGCTTGTATCCTCTTCAGATGGGTGGCTGCTTGGTATCCCCAGGCAACGGAAGCGTAGGTCAGAATAGGTGCAATGAGGGTCCTGATAAGCGTGAGTTTATTCCTCAGGTTGAGTTGGCTCTGTCTACCTATCATAGGGTAAAGTAGAGTTCTCCTCGTCTCGCTTTCTATATTATCGCTTCCGTGTTCTGTCTCCACGTCAGGCTTCGATCCATGATAACGCCAAGGTACTTGACGGTATCGTGCCATTGAATGTTCTCGCCGTTCAAGGAGACGTGTCCTGTGGGAGATTGCTTCCTGACTCTCTTGAAGAGCAAATAACCAAATAATATCAGCAGTTCCGAAAACTAACTATGTAAAGCATTGATGTCTTACACATATTTTAATGCCGTTTCCAATTTAATTGGGAGACTTTTAATAAATAAAAATAATGATTAAATATTTGTAAACTGCCAAATTTCTCTTTTCGTTAATGAATTTTAACTGATTTTACAATTATTTAATGATTTAATTTTAATTTTTACTGCTTGTACTACTGCTAAGTTTGTAAAATACACAGATATTTACATAAATTTATTTTTTTTTAAATAAATTTGAACCAAACATCCAAAAGTTAGTTCATTAAGTAAAATTATTAAATCTACTTAAATAATTAATTAATAATAAAAAACGATTTATTTATGCCTCTATGACAATAATTATTGGTATCATCGACTTATAACCTTTTGTAATAATTTATTATGGAAAAGTTCCGATTTAGAATTCGACTTTTGGTTGGGACTGTAACGCCTCAACCTTCTTAATACTAGTGTCTATATTTTATATTTTTCAGGCGTTCATGTAAGGTGTTTCTCTGTTTATGCAAGAAAATTTTTCCAAAAAACCTACTTCAACTATTTTGTCCTTTACTTAAAATTGTGGAATATGAGATAGGTGGTAGAAACGCGGGTTTTTTGAAATATTTATTTTATGCGGTTATTTGATGGGATGAGAGATATCGGCAGATGTAAGTTCATTGAATTGGAGATGTTGGAAGGCGAGTGAGAGTTGTACGTGGAAACACGCCGTTAGTTTCGTCTTGTTTCATAAATAGGCAGTTTTGGGTGAATCAATCTATGCGTTCTAGACACATTGTCATCTCTCCTTTCGTGGGCTATATTTCGTGTTATTTGTGATCTCAGAATTTTTTCTTCGAAGAATTTCTGGGCTGCACCTCTGACATAATCTTTTATAAATTGTGTGTTCGTTATCTTCTAACAACTTGGCTTCTTCTTAATCACAACTTGTGATTCATGCAATGTTATAACCTGACCCCTCTTTACTGTATAGCATGGCTGCCAGCCATCGTACCTGCCTGTTAGGCAGATAGACTCACCACAGCGTCAGCTAGGCTATTTGATGACACTAGTCTAACGTTTTGGAGATGGTTCACTTCGTCTCTTGCCGTCTGGTTTTCCCTGGACTGTCAACCGTCCTATATTGTCACCTCTGTTGAGATGGTCAAACAATATAAGAATATGGGAGATTACGATAAAAATGGAGAAAACTAAAGCGTTAGCAACTCTTATCTTTGTACGCTTTCTGATATTCTTTTCATAATAAATTTTGCTCAACTGGTAGGTTGCCATCTCTATTCATCATCAAATCTCATATTCACTATTTTGGTTTATCTACGAGGGCTTTAGAATCCTCTATTAATCATCCTGTTTCCTACCTTGCAACGACCTTATCCTTAACATGTCTGAAGTTTTCATTTACTCGGTCTACAATCATAATTTAAATTTTACTGTAATTTAGACTCAAACCATACTCAGAGCTTATTTTTTGAGATTTGCCCAGAAGATGTAGGAGCTCAGCTTGCTAGGTTGAATAGCTCTGTGGAAAATTTCAAATATTATCGGCACAGACAAACGTATAACAATCTTCTGGAACCAGGCTATCGCGAAGGAGAAAAGACAGGAGGATCTTCTTAACGAACTACTAATTTCAACGATTCTCTGAGACCTTCGTTTGAGGAGTTTTCGGGCTTGTTCATTGAGGTACCAATCTAAGCCACTACGGTGACGACAAACCATACAATTGTTGTAAAATATTTAACATGAAGTATCAAATATAACCGATTAAAAAGCTCATGTACGATCAAATCGAAGACATGATAAAGGCAAGTGTGATGGAACCTACCATTGATCCATATAGTTCACTTCCCTTAATCTTACAAAAACCAAACAAGAAGCCATGTTTCTGTGTGAATTACCACCATCTAAACAAAGTAACTGTCAACGTAACATCAGTCTTACCCAACATTATTGAAGGTATTAAAGATTTAGGCACTGCCAATTTATTCTCAATATTGCATTGCATTGCATTGCATTCTCAATGGTGCCTCGTACAAATTCAATGTGATGCCTTTAGGAATAAAAACTACGTCTTGCTCTTTCCAGAATTGCATAGTGCGAGACGTTTTAACTGAATATCTATACACAAATTACACTTCTGTAAAGTGTATCGAGCAGCATCTCTTGCATATTAGAGCGGTATTCGAACGCTTATGCCTATAAAATTTCAAGGTATCCCCTCAAATACGTATGACAGTTATCACCAAAATTACCTATCATAGCCATCAAATCGATTCCAAGAGGACAAGACCTTTAGAAAATCATCTGTCGATCTAATTGTTAATCCTTTGACCCGACCAGTCTCACATGAATAGCGTTTCCAGTGACACACTGATGAGCAGGAATCGTTCGATGAAATAAAACACATTTACTTTCAACTGCTAAAATTACACTAGCCAAATTTTAATAGAACTTTTATTCTGCAGACGGAAGCATCATTGCAAGGGATCTTAAAGGCGCTGTACCAATCTACGAAAAGTAAGCATTTTTTTCCTTCTCTTGTCTTTAATGTCTTTACAAGTTACAACGAACTCCCCGAGAGTGAAAGGAATCGCCAACCATTGCGAGAGGTACTTCTGGCGCTCTTTAACTTAAAAAATATTGTCGTGTCTTTCATACGTGAGTTCATCCACATTCTGTGATCTTTAATATCTGTAGTGAACTCGTGATGCGATACGTGCTGGAGAACTGACTAAGTGAAATTTACTGATAATACTACCTTTAGTTGCATCGATTGAAGATGAACTATACACCTGTTCAGTAATTTCCAAACAATAAATTCTGAGTACGGTTTAAAAATAAATTAGAACAAAATTAAAGGTCCCATTGTAACCTGAGCAAATGAAAGCCTTTAAACACGCCAAGGATAAATGAGTGTGAAGTAATAAACAGGATAGTATTTCTTGGAGACCTTATTGACAGTACCGGTAATTGCGAATATGAGAATACGACAGCGAATACAGATAGCAATATTAGCAACGAAACGCAGAAAGTTCGACCTTACTAACATCCTAAACTTCTCCATCTTTTTACGCATATGAATCATGGACCATTTCGGTCGCACATGAGACGCCGTATTAATATTTGTTACTAGTTCCTTGGAATAATAAAAAGAAGAAAAGTTCTGGTCAAAAGAACTTTTGGCTAAAAGTAACTTATCACCTAATAAGTAAGTAAGCAAGTAATTTATTCATATAAATTTGTTACAATGAGTCTAGTAATAAATGCAGTTGATGAGGTAATTGATTATATTTACAGACTATATTTTTATAAAATGAGGATGAGCTACCTAAGCAAAGTTTGTGTTGTGGGATTCATCCACAATGTTTCGTCAACTATTTAAATAGAACTAGATTATTAGTAAAGTAAAATTCATTAACAGGGAAAAACCGCTACCTAACGAATCACTACTTCCACATCCAGATTTCCCATCCAAGTCTCTTTAAAAGAAAACATCATGACTATATTTGCACTCTAGTACGTGGAAATAGTTAGTAATAAGATTTTAATAATATATTTGAGGCAGATGTCACAATAGCTATTTATGACACAAGTGTGAGAAATGCATGTTTAAGGCACGCGTATGAAAGTTACACAACAAGGCGCAGCCGAAATAATTGGTCTCCAAGTTTGAGATAATATAGCCGAACAGCCACCAGAGGAAGTTAGAGATGCAATTCTGATGGAAAGCACAACTCCGTCCCATCAGCTGTCGTCGGGAATAACTTTCAACAACCGCACGAAATGCGTCCTAAATATATAACAAATAAATTTTTTATGTAAATTTCCAATAAATTTTTACAAAATTATAATAAATTTTGATTTGATTTTTTATGTTATAAATTTCTCTTTATACCAGTACGAAAAGTGACAGTTCTTTTCGCAGTGAGTGTGAAAAGTGACAGTTGCTTTCGCACTGGTCCACTGGTGCGTTAAAGTGACGTTTTTCACACTAAAATGACAGTTGAAAAGTACGACATTTCGATAATGAGTTAAAAAAAGAAATTTGATACATTGGCTTCTAGAATATACGCCAAAAATGAAGTTTTTACTTATTTCCTCTATTTACCCCCACCCCTTCAACGGAATCATGTCAATCAGATGTCATTACAATACATACGTGTACCAAATTTCAAGTGAAAATCTCAATGCTATTTTATCAACCCCTTTAATAATGGAATTGGTGGGGGAATTGAAATATTATAAAAAAATCTGAGGCCTTGGCTTCTAGTGTATACACCAAATCCCAAGTTTCTATACTCATACCAGCTTGCTTTACTTATTTTGCCCTATATACCCCTATTTAGCCCACAACCCTTCACCGAAATTAGCGCAAAATATAATCTAGTTTCTTAATTCGTCAGTCATGATACATATGTGTACCAAATTTCAAGTCAATATCTTATAGTAGAGTGCTCGCGTTGACAAAAGTCGCTTAGTTTTCGATCCCGTTGGCACTTTTAGAGTAAAATGTATGACCTTGTCAGATATGTTACTTGTGCCCTGTGGATTACGAATCCACTTGTCGTCAAAGAATCGTCATGAATATAAGGGCGCAAATCAAAATTTTCTAATTAACCACACCACGCGATAGAGTCAATCATGAAGCGTATTGTATCCAAAAATCATTAAATTATCTGTAGAATTTCTATTTTTAAAATAAATAAGGAAAGGAACTTTTGCATAGGCTTATATGGCAGTAAAAATCAAAAATCCTCATTTTCTCTGTTCAACTACGGCTGAAAATTAATTATTTTTCGTCTACTTTTCCATTCCCACGACGATATCTCCCAAACTATTATATTTATCAAAAAAATATATTCTTTATAAAATATTTGCCATATATTCCAGATTAGAATGGTTTTTAAATCAGATTTTTTGAGAATTTAATAACCAAAATATTTAATAATGTGTAGCGTGATATCAATTTTCGAATCTTATCAACGGCATGCGTTCGTTGCAAATTCTCGCTCTCCCACTCTTTAAAACTGTTTCAACACACCCCACTTCGCACCCGCTCTGGTCTACCGTTAGATAGATTGGCACATAGTAGCTCTCGTGGTTCATAATATTTTGAAATTTATATCTTGAAAATGATTATTACTACGAAATAAATGTAAGTATATTTGTAGAATATTAATTCAGTGTTACATGGACTTGGATAAAAATTATGGCCTGCCTAAAATTTTTGTGTAATAGATTAACACATAAAAGACTCACTATAGTTCACTGTTTGCAAGATACTTTCAGCTGGTATGTATTTTAAATTTTCTACCATATAGGTAACTGATGTATATGCTTTTTAGAAGAAATTAAAATGGAAAGTACTACTGATAGCACAAGTTCTGAAAGTGAGATTGAGAAAAGTATAATTTAATATAAAACAGATTCGTAACATATTAGCTTAATTTGTATGAAACCGGGCCCTGTAATCAAAGGTTTTGAGAAATCGTTCGCAACATCTACTGATTGTTTAAAAATCTATGAAAAAATAAGTAACCAAGGAGAAGATGATCTATATCCTAGCATTATGTCATTCAAAAAAACAAACAATTTTGACTGGTTTGGCACCGAAATTGCTATTCTAGTTTTACTAGCCAAAGAAATATAGAACATTTAAGAAGATAAATAGAGAAAGAAATTGAAAAGAGTTCAGATGGATCCAATGCCTGTCCATCAACTTTTTCCTATGTGTATTTTCGTAAAATATTTTTTTTAAATAGAGCAATGTACTTTTGTCAGACAATAAAGCTTTCTCAAGTAATGACCACGGAACCAGAAAGAAAAGTAAGACTACTAGCCCACCAGAATCCCATAATTTTCGAAAAAACTTGTGCTAACGATTTAATACCTATGGAAATTGAATATCATATTTCATGTTTCTAAAGTCGCTATATAAAATGCAGAGGTCTATCTAACAATAAAAATAAAAGTGGAAAACGGACAGACAACGAACGGAGTTGTACTAAAATATGTAAAATTCTTGAGAAACGGTTTTTAAAGCAAAAAGGGTATGGTATGTCGTCAATTTATGATGAGATGTATCTAGAATGGATAGATATAGGTCTAAAAGAGAGATCAGTAGACCACTTATAAATACCGAGATAAATACATTTACCGGCAAAGGAGTCAAAATTGTTAAATCTACAAAGAGAAACGAAAAATATGTTAATTCAAAAAACGAGGCATGAAACTTTGCATTTTCTATTGTGACTTTAGAAATATTAAACATGATATTTAGTTTCTATAGCATTTAAATCGTTAGCACAAATTCTTTAGAAAATTATGGGATTTTGGTGGGCTAATAGTCTTATTTTTCTTTCTGTGTTCCTGGTCATTACTTGAGAAAGCTATTTTATTGAAAAAAAAAAGTCATTTTACACAAGGACACGCCTGAAGAAGTTATTGGACATGCACTCCATCCATCTGAACTGTTTTTAATTTTTTTCTCTTTCTCCATTTTTCTCCTTCAATGTTCCATATTTCTTTTGCCAGTAAAACTAGAACAGCAATTTCGGTGCCAAAACAAACAGCCAAAATGATTTGTTTTTCGAAATCGCATAGTTCTAGAATATACATCATCTTCTCTTTGGTTACTTATTTTTTCACGGAGTTTTAAACAATCAATAAATATTGCAAACGATTTATCAAAACCTTTGTTTACAGGGCCCGGTTTCATACAATTTAAGCATAATATTTTACGAATCTGTTTTTCTTTAAATTTTATTTTTGTCTCAATCTCACTTTCCGAACTTGCGCTATCAGTAGTACTTTCCATTTTCATTTCTTCTTCAGTTACCTATATGGTAGAAAATTCTGTTAAAAAAATACATATCAGCTAAAAGTATCTGACTAACATCGAACTGCCGAGTTTCTTAGGTTCTTACGTGTTAATACATTACACAAAAATTTTATGTAAGGCGAAATAACACTGAATTAATTATTAATTAAACAAATATACCTACTTATATTATTCATTCTATAGTAATCATTTTCAAGATATAAATTTCGCGCTAATCTATCTTACGATTGGCCATTGCGGGTGCGAAGTGGAGTGTGTTGAAACAGTTTTAAAGAGTGGGAAAGCGAGAATCTAACGAACGCATGCCGCTGATAAGCTTCGAAAATTGATATCACGCTACACATTATTAAATATCATGGTTATTAAATTCTCAAAAAAATTGATTTAAAAATCATTGTAATCTAGAAAATATGGCAAATATTTTATTAAGAATATATTTTTTTGATAAATATAATAGTTTGGGAGATATCGTCGTGGGAATGGAAAAGTAGACGAAAAATAATTAATTTTCAGCCGTAGTCGAACAGAGAAAATGAGGATTTTTGATTTTTACTGCCATATAAGCCTACGTAAAAGTTCGTTTCTTTATTTTAAAAATAGAAATTCTACAGAGAATTTAAGGATTTTTGGATAAAATACGCTTCATGATTGACTCGCGTGGTGTGGTTAGTTAGAAAATTTTGATTTGTGCCCTTATATTCGTGACGATTTTTGACGACAAGTGGATTCATAATCTACAGGGCATAAGTAACATATCTGGTAAGGTCATATATTTTACTCTAAAAGTGCCAACGGGGGGAAAGATAGAAATTAATTTGCACTCTATTATTAAACCGTTCCTGAGAAAACTTGCACACAAAATAAGTTACAGACCGACAGTCAGGCCGAGAGATAGAATTCTTTTTGCTCAAATTTAAAATATCGACGTTTTATGACATTCTAAGCCTATTTCAACAAGAAAAATTTTTGAAATTTATTTTACGATTACGATACTTCCACTCCACTACGAGAATGTGGAAGTAATCATTGAAATATACCAAGGAACATAGTAATTATTGATATAATACATACATAATATACTTATAACCATATTTATAAACAAGGAAGAAGAGACTACACTGTGTTAAACCGTAAATGTATAAGATAAAAACAAAAAATAGGAAGCTGTATTAGGCAAGCTTAATTGATGCTTACTTATATTTAAGATGCATATTGTTATTATATTTGCTATATATCAAAAATAAATTTTATATTATTAAAATTTTCGTTTACATAATTTTTTTAGTTCTTTTTTTATTATATTAGTTTCTGACAATTTTTTAATTTGTATGGAAAGCATAGTAAGAAGTTTTGGACCAAGAAATGATATGAATCGTTGAGTGTATCCCAGTATTTACGCGGAGGAAACAAATCTATTGCCGCCCGTTAATATCGCCTTTACAAGATATGTACAGCTCGTCGTGTAACACTCTGTATATGTCACTATCTTAAGATACTAAATATTATTTTTAGGATCTACAAATGCGTATTATTGTATACAACTGTAATTTAATCATCTTAGTTTATTACAAATTGTACATAATTAATATTAAAACAAATACCTAGTTGAATTATTTTCAAAATAAACACAAGATAGTATTCATATTTTCATGTAATGGTTCATATCAGATATTATATTCAAGTTTAATTCGATAGAATGTAATAGTGAATTATACATATTTAAATAAAACAGAACAAATCAGATAAAATGGAAAATGCTTAAAAGTAATCAAATGAGCGATACCGAAAATAAATAAGTTCACAAAGGAAAATTCAATTTCCGCTGGTCGGTTCTGATTAAACTTATGAAGATGACAATGGCACTGGGCATCCTTAATACGTCTGCAGCCACAGGTCGCTTCTGATCCGTGCTGCGAACGAGGCTGAGTCTTGGCATTGAAAGGACTTTTGTTCGGATAGACAGGAGACAGAAGATTGTGCAGTCTGAAGACTACATGGTGTATTTTATAAATCACCTTAACTCAGGGTGAGCTACAGATAAGTCAACACTGAATTTCTTATGTGTTTTTTTTAGTATAACTATATATTTATTCACTGTTAACGAGCTAACTATATTTCAAATGAATGGCTGTTTTCGGTTTATATTAGCAAATATTAATAAAACATGTTCTTTATAGACTTTTGCAAACAGTAAAAGAGAAATCTATGAAAAATAAAAATAAAATCTATCTATGAAAATATTAATTTTCAATCTTTTCACTCTTTTGATAACCTACATTCTAGTTATGCTAGAGATTAAAAATTTCTAAAATTATTTTATCTACAAAATGCCTAAAGAATAAAAATCTATTAAAGAATATAAAGATAATAGTAGAAGAAGTAGGCAAAAGCGATATATGGAGGTAGTGTGTATCTCATGTGATAAAACAGGAAAATTAATGTTCTATATTACCACCTATCACTCCAATTATTATTAATGTAAATACTGATTCAAGTTCTGAAAACACGGATAGTGACGAATGAAATATAGTTTATTTATAGTTCATAGACAAAGCTTTTTTGAAATTTGTTTATTTAACGCCGACCTATTTCCGCTAGTGAGACCAATTACCGATGCCAGAAAACGAGTCTCCCATTTAAAATTTTGTCGAGTCTTTCCTTTATGGAATAGTAGAAATGTTCTGTCTGCCTAACATCATAATACTACAAAATTCATAGTATCATGGCCTAACATTTAATAAACAAAACATTTGGGCCTAATGGCATTCCACTGTACGTTCTAAAAAAATGGATATTTACATTAGCGATACCACTACATAAAATCTATAACTTGTCACTGCACACCGGCATTTTCCCTGAGTTCTGGAAAAATAGTTTTTTATCACCAATTCACAAATCTGGTCCAAGAGATGACATCAAGAACTATCGAGCCATTTGCATTCAATCCGAGATACCCAAGCTTCTTGATTGCTTGATTACTACTAAAATATCATGGGATACTGCACATATTATCAGCAATGAGCAGCACGGTTTTATGCGTAAAAAGAGCACCTCAACTAATCTACTTCTTTATGAACATTTTATTCTCAATGCTTTTGAACATCGATCACAAGTAGATTCAATTTACACTGACTTCACGAAGGCATTTGATCGTGTTGATCACGTATTACTCATAGCCAAACTCAAGGCATTGGGTGTTGAGGGTTGCATGCTTGAATGGATTCATAGTTATTTATATAACCGAACACAGTTTGTCAGATGCTCAGGAGCCGTATCATCTTCTATTAAAGTTACTTCCGGCGTTCCTCAAGGATCGCATATTGGTCCATTATTATTTAACTTATTTGTTAATGATATTAGCGAGGAACTTATTAACAGTAATTATTTAATGTTTGCTGACGATTTGAAGCTGTTTAGAATCGTTGACAACTCTTACGATGCCTCTCTTTTGCAAAGTGATCTCGATAATTTAGTTCGTTGGTGTGACATCAATCTATTAAAACTTAACCCTGCCAAGTGCAATCAAATTTCTTTCACAAGAGGCAATAATCCTGTAATATTATAAGATTACATTTATGTATATACAAGTATCACTGTACTATATAACCACAAAATACCATCAATTAAGGACAAGGCATCTACATCTTCATTAACAGCTAGGGCAGCTGGGCGAACTGTTACAGCTGGGACAGCACGGAAACTGATGACAAGGACAAATACAGGGACAGGGACTCTGTTGTATCATTGGCACATAAATAAGCGTAGTAGAAGATGAAGGCTGGACAAGGGGTGCACATTGTACAGGTAATGGTGGGGCACAGGGAGTACAAGCAGTACATGGAATAGGGCAACAGCAATCAGCCATTTTTATTAAATTTTTACTAGTAGAAAATGTATACTGTAAATTCGACTACCATCTAAATAATGCTACTTTAAACAGGGTAAATTCCATAAAAGATCTTGGTGTAATATTCGATTCAAGGATGACATTCAAACCTCATATATCAAATATCACAGCACAAGCACTGAAAGTGTTAGGTTGCATCAATAGGGACTTTTTTTCTATTGACATATATAAATTGCTCTACTCTTCTCTGATAAGGAGTCTGCTAGAATATGGCTGTGTGATATGGAATCCAGCATATGTTGTCGATAAACAATCCATTGAGAATGTCCAATCTAGATTCCTTAGACAATGTGCATTCAAGATGGGTCATCCAATAGGCGAATATTCCTACATTGATATCTTACACGAACTCAACCTTCTATCGCTTGAGTGTAGAAGAGTGCAACTCGATTTATGCTTCTTGCATAAATTGATTAATTGTAATATAAACTGTCCAGAGTTACTTCAGTTGATCAGCTTCAACTTAAACGATCGCAGAACTAGAAATTCAGAACTCTTTAAAGTACCTTTTCATGTTACAAATTATGGTCAAAATGAGCCCATATGCAGATTACTCCGTACAGCAAACTCTTTCCATAAAAATATAGAACTCTTTAGCTCGTCACTATATACATTTAAAAACCAAGTTAAATCTTGTATAAGTAATTAAAGCTTGTCTAAGACATGGTGTAGCATAATATTGATTTTATTGTATTTACAAAAATTTTATTTGTCTTGTTTTATTCATTATTCCATACTATTTTAATTATGTTCCTATTTATTAAATTGTAAAATGAAAATGGCTCTGCCGTATAATAATAATAAATAAATAAATAAAATAAAACAGTGGCTGCTTAACACCCCTTCGGAAGGATTATATTCCATCTATGCAACTCCTACCTAAGATTACATAACTTTGCCACTAGAAAATAGGACGAGAGGTAGGTCACTAGACAATAGACATAGCCCTAATATATAATTTATCTGACTTATCAAATGTGATATTTTTTTATTAACCACTTCTATTGAATAAAGGCATTATAGAAATCCCTTTCTTTAACAATTAAAAAATAATTATTTAGTGTTTAAAATATATTTACATTTCTACCGCCGCCGCCTATGTCCCATAAAGGAGATGCCGACTTTACTCCAACTTTTCGTTTTTATGCTGTCCCAATTGAGTTCATATATACTATACCTGTGTGTACACAAGGCCATATATCACACTATGCGACACGGGAGATAGGGGGACCTGTGCAATACTATTGAAGAATAGAAATATGATATAGAATTCGTCGCGTATTTCAAGCTATATGGGTAACGTACAATGTAATTATTATTCTTTAAACTATAATATGACCATTCTGTAACATTTCACAGCAAAATCAAGGGGCTAACACACTTCTCATATTTCAAATTTCATATGCGAATGGGTCCACTTACCCCTAATTCAGAGCGAGAGGCGGAGTTTCGGCTTTCTTTGCAATTTCTTCAACCGACTATACAGATGAGAAGAACTATACTGTAGAACCCAGAAATCTTCAACTGCAGAAGTTCCACTACTCCGATTTACCCTCCTAAAGATTTTTTCTAAGCATCCAGGTAGAATTGACCCTAGCGAGTTTACCCTAATTGAGTGAGACAAGCTTATACAAACGAAAGAGAAACGTTACCATCCGCTGTCTAGATTTTCACTAGTTTATTCAGTTTCTGTTGTGCTGTACTGGCGTATAACCCCCTCTCTTCAATACAGCTGATTATTATTTTTTAGTTGAAAATGATCTCAAAAATCATCCCCTTTAACTCCATCGCTACTAGAGTAGCTGAAGTTCAAGTCGCTTGCGTAGTAGGTATGAAATGCAGCGCTACCTTCCGTACTAGCATTTAATATATAAGATTTTTTCTGTGTATATTTATGTATTTTGACTATTTGTATGTTTATCTATTTGTTACTTCCATTTATATGGATATTTGTACGTTCAGTACACTATTATCTTCATACCGATTTATGTACTTTGATATCCTTTTTACTAAATGTAGTATTTGCGAGTGTTTAAAAATAACTTAAAAGTTCATTATGTAGATTTTAATAACTCTATCAAATTTTTATACTATATAGACATACAGTATCATTTAGGTCCGAAATTAATAAATAAATAATATTATATTGCCTACAAGTAATGATGTAGGTAATATGCTTTTAATGGCTTAATCATAACACATTGAGGAAGCGAATTTTTACTTCCCTCGCTTTCCGAAGACAAGTATTGTAATCGTGACATCACTCGGATTTCACGTTTCAGATTACATAGATTACGAAATTAATGTCTTTTAATTCCGCGAGTCTGTCTGCCCGTCGATCTGTTGGCGCTGTATCAAAAAAACTAACGAACGGAGAACAAGAAGATCGCTCTATATAATTTTAAGCAAAAGTATAGTAGGCTTTCTCCTTAACAGTTGCGACAACTATATTCCAAATATTATTCTCCTTCGTCGTTTTCTAATTCTTATTTAACATGGCCACGCTGTATGCGTCCGTCGCTTCTTAATTATTTTCTTAAAGTGACCACCCTGTGTAATGTTGACCAAAAGCATAGCAGACTTCCTACTTTATGACAACTACATTCTAAATATGATTGTCCTTCGAAGTTTCACTATTGTGTTTTAAAAGTGATCCCCCTTATAATTGTCACCAAAAGAATAGCAGACTTCATCCTTGACAATTGCGACAACTACATTTCAAATATTATTTACCTGCATCGTTTCCTAATTCTTTTTTAAAGTAACCACCGTGTATAATTTCCTCCAGAAGTTCAGCAGGTTTTATATTATTGTCCTCCGTTGTTTCCTTTTTTTTAAGTGACGAGTCTATACCTGGTGATTTCGTTTGGTATTCGCAGCCCTGTATGTTTTTAATTTCAACAAAAAATTACAACAAACCATATATATTTGTAAATCGCTTATCAAACTCTATCAAATGACGTCCTTAAATCAGCTTTGAGAAAATATCCAATTTACTATAAAAGTAAAATCAGACAAAAATTCCACGAAGAAATCATCTTTGAAACATTAAAAAGACTAATAACCACCTTTGGCATCATCTTAAATCGAAATCTGCGTAAAAAAATATTTCACTAAAAATGACCAAAATATTGAAATTTTTCATCTCGAGGATGACGGTCAATTGTCTTTGGGCTCCGTCGTTCGAATTTTCAAATGTACTCAAAAAATTTCAAGTTGCACGGAGCGGAAAATCGCTCCGGAAAATCGCCCGACGACGAATTTGATTTTTCGAAAGTACCACGAATCTGGTTTTTTTGGAAGTACCACAAATAAATTCACACATGGCGGAAAGCTGATTCGACCAACAAATTTTTCGAAAGTGCAACGAATTTAATTCTTTGAAAATACCAAAAATTTTGTTTTTCGAAAGTACAATAAAGAGACTTGCACAAAGCGGAAAACCGCTCCTCGAGATGAATTTTTCGAAAGTACCACGAATTTGGTTTTTCGAAAGTACCACGAATTTAATGGTTCACAGGGCGAAATTCTCAGTCAGGATGTAGCGAGTAGCTATTTTAAACGTCAAAATTTAAGAAAAAATCAATGTTACGGTTTTTCAAAAAAAAAACAAAATCCTTATTTAGTTATCATCAAAGTGGGAGAGCATAATCCTTATCCAAACCACTAGAACGTACCAAGAATAAGCCAAAAAATTCAAAGTCAGAGAGTCGATTCCGACGAACCCAAAATACTTTTTATCCCGGCTCAAGCGGACATCGCCATAGTAGTCGCTCAAAGGCGAGTCGACGGGAAAAAAGTATATTTGAGTTCGATGGCGTTAGTATGTTTATAAAAGCAGGAAAACCATCGAACTCATATAGATAACTTCTATAAGCATCCTGACAATCATTTCGATAATTTCAGTGCAAAATTAAAAGTGAATAATTTTCAAAAAAGTTCCGCATACATTTTACAATCATTACTAATTGGGAGTCTGAATCTGTTTGTATAGTCGATTGTCGTAGTTCTCTCGACGCTGGATGAGCTACACTCCTACGGGAGGTAACGGCTTGCCGAGTGGTGGTCCTCTTTGATGTTTGCCTTATATACATTAGTTAAGTATTGAATATTTATATTTTTTACATTTTATGAATTATTTTAACCCTTTAACGCATGAATTTTTATTTTTTGTTAGAAAAATTACTAGCATCGTAAAAATAACGCTTTTTCTTAGAAAATTATTTTAAAAAATCGAACTTAAAAGCATTTTTTTTTTTCAAGAAAACCGGTTTGTGAGATATATGGGACATCATGTAATACATACTTAATAAATATGTATACACCGAAACATTTTACACAACTTTATTTGCTACATAGTACATTTCAGGAAATATTAACAAGCTATTCAGTGTGAAATCGTAAGTAGCAGTTCCTATCTTCATTAAGGCACAATATTACATTTCGTGCATGATATGAAAGTTCGGCAAATCTTCGGAGCCGTTTTTGTTCTTCTTCAGACATCTTCAGATTATTTTTTCTTCATTGGGGCAATTCCTTAGATAGATAACTTTTTCAGTTTTTTTTTCTTTTTCGGAGGAAGTTGTGTTTGTATTATAGATAAAGGTAAATTATCGTTTGAGGAATCAAAGTAGCCTGTTTTGGGGTTTATACTATCTTCAACATCATTGTGCAAGGGAGGTTCTTCAGAATTACTGCCTGGTGTCAATACCTGTAGATCTGTGTAATCATCCTCATCGAAAAACTCAGAATCTTCACTATCAAGATCCGATATCTTCACTGCACTAATTTTGCCATAAAACGTTTTAGGGTCTATACCTACAATTATTCTTTTTATCATGCCGCAATTGCATGGTGTGCCATATAAAGCACATTCAATTTTCATACATTTTTAAAGGATTTTAATAGTTATTATGTGTTGAACTTACCTACACATATTCCTAGCACCACTACAAAACACTACATAATGTTTTCTTGGGGAAAATACACAACTTACCAATTAAAAAACAATCGTAAACACTAAACATTCATCAACGTGTGAGATAACCTACAAGAACAATTTGGCGGGAGCTTAAAATTTGATATGCAACTAACAAACCACCAGCGTATAGCATATGTGGTGTATTATATGTCCCATTTATAGGCAGTCATGTAGTAACAACTTATCCCAAGTTAAAATATGTATTAAAAAATATATATGTGTTTGGGTCATATTTGGCACTTGATGCGGTAAAGGGTTAATAAATGAAAATATGTTTTGAATTCGATTTCTTATTGATCCGCTAATTATAAGATTTGTGACCAATGTGCGATTCTGTGGCGTGAGTCGGACAATTACTTACCGCGGGTCACCTTTGATCCCGCCACGTCTGTGTACTTGTCCCCGAGTACTCATAGAATCCATCGACGGTCTTAATTATTAGGAAGTGTTTCTGAGAAAGTGCCAATTGTAAGATATATTCATTAAAGGTGACAGCCCGACAAAAGATTTCGACGGAGAGAGCAGACTGTAGCAATCACAGTAAGTATAATTTTGTCTATTCTCGTCTTGGGGAGTCTGAAGGGTAACTTGAATCCCCCTTGTGAGTAGAGTTGATAAGTATCGTAGCGGCGACACGGCTCTGGCCTAAATTAACGCAATGTAGTTAGCCCCATTATTACAGAGAGAACCTGATAAGGTTTTTCCATCATCTACTCTTAGTGGTGGGGGAAAAAATATCTTTTTTTTTCAAAACATTTTTTTGTTGAAATAGGTTAAGAATGTAATGAAACATGGAAATTTTAAAGTAGAACAAATGTTTTTTTCCATCACCTATGCTATTGTAGTGGTACAAAAATATTCAAAATAGAACTTTTTTTTTTAATTTGAAAACAATTTTTTTTTAGTATGTTTAGAATATCATGTAACGTGGAAATCTTAAATTTGAGCAATAAAATGTAATTTTTCCATCATCCATTTATGAAACATATTGAAATCTTTTTTGTGTAATTTTCAAAAATATGTTTTTTTTAATATGATTAGAATGTCATGAAACCTGAAAATTATAAATTTGAGCAAAAAAATGTTTTTCCATTATCCATTTTCTTATAAAATTTTCAAAATTTCAAAATATTTTTCATTTTTAAATTTTCAATTTTTTTTTTTTTTTTGAAGTAGGTAGAATGTCACGAAACGCGGAAATTTTAAATTCGAACGAAAATAATTCTTTTCCATTAACTATACCCTTTAGACGGTCCACCCTGTATATTTTCCAGTGAAAGTCCATTTCTTCGGTGTCAGTGAAGTGCTCTCCGTCAGTGAGTGCTCTCCGTCAGACCGACAGACAGACAGACAGACTGACGGAATTGAAAAACCGATATTTTCGTAATCTACATGATCTGAAACGGGATAATCCGAAAAATCTCAGAGGGTGATTTTTTCTCGAATACAATACTTCCCTTCGGTATGAACGGAAAGTAAAAATTTTTTAAAAATTATTTTTTAAAATTTTCGAAACAAACTTCTTTTTTGAAATGTGTTAAGAATGTCACGAAACATGGACATTTCAAATTTGATTTAAAAAAAATTCTTCCGTCACCCATTTTATAAAAAATATTCAAAAATTAAAAAAAAAAATTGAAATATGTTTAGAATGTCATGAAACGTGAAAATTTTAAATTTGAGTAAAAACAATTTTTTTCCCTCATTCATTTCATACAAAATTTTCAAAATTTCAAATTTTTTCTATTGCAAATTTTAGAATTTTTTTTAAATAGGGCCAAAAAAATGTTTTTTCCATCACCCATTTTATAAAAAATTTCAAAATTTTCAAAATATGAAATTCTTTTTCCATTTAAAATTTTCAAAAAAATTTGTTTTAATAGGTTTAGAATATCACAAAACGTAGAAATTTTAAATTTGAGCGAAAAAAATTTTTTTCGTTATCTATTCCCTTTAGACCCTGTATATTTTCCAGTGAACGTCTAACCATTTCTTCGGTGTCAGTGGCGTCAGCTACCTACCAAATTTGACTGTTTTCCATCAAATAGTTTTTCGTTTAAGGCGCCAACAGACCGACAGACAGACTGTCGGAATTGAAAAATCTATATTTTTGTAATCTACATGAACTGAAACGGGAAAATCCGAACAAATCTCGGAGGGTGATTTTTTTCTCGAATACAATACTTCCCTTTGGTATGCGAGGGAAGTAATAATTCTTTAAAATTTATACATTTGGAAACAAAAGCTTTGGGGACGGTCATATAGCACTATTGCATAGTTACTTTGCTCAATTGACTACCCCCAAAGCTTTTGGTTTCCAGATGTATAAATTTTAAAAAATTATTTTTAATTTTCACCAGTTTTTTTAAATAAAATAAATAAAAATATTTTTTATATACTTTTTTGTTTCGACATAAGCGCACTTTACTCTTGAACGATTTTTATATTTTTGCCCTGCCCTGTATACTATTTAACTTGAAGCCGTTTTAAGAACATCTGAAATAGTTATCGGACATGCAATAACTTTTGGCGGTATTTAAACTTTGATTGTGCAAATAAAAGAAAATGTTCCCTTTGTTGCATACTTAATCGATCCACTGTGTATCCTGGGTGTAGAATCAGGTCATGCCTATCATAAAAATGCATTGTCATCGAAACTGAATCAACGTATAAAATTTCAACTCCGCAGGATAAGAGGAAGTGGTTCCAATTCAGCTTGCAAGATTTGACCTAAACAAACTCACACATTAACATTGCAAATTAAATAATAACTTTTAAAAATGTACTCCAACGAAGCCACTTTCACACGGTTTCGTCCCAAAATTCTCGCTACTAGTCAGTAGAAAACCCAGAATGGGTCAATAATTAAAAAATATTCCCTAAAAGTAAATGCGTGATGCGGGATACTCCACAATAAAATGATTGATCCGTTCTTCTTTGAAGGCAATTTAAATAGATTTCAATTTTTAGTTTTTTGAGGAATAAGTTTTCGGAAGCACTAGACAGTTTACCCATTCGTGACCGCGGTAATTTAAAATTCGAGTTAGATGGGAGTCCTGTACATAATTTCCGAAATCAGTGGATGGGTCCCAACAGCCCTCTAATTGAATTTCTACCTAGGGAACTGGATTTAACACCAATCGACTTTTCTCTTTGGGCTACTGTAAAAGTAAGTGATATTTGTTATGAAACAAGCAAATTTGAGGAATAAAATTTAAATAGTTCGTCTGATTGGTGATAATAATGTTCGCTCGGTAAGAGAAGCAGTTAAGAAATTTAATACTAGACAATCCAACGGACCAACAGTGAGTAGTACCACTGTATACAATATAAATAAAGTTTTAATGGAACATATTCTTTATATGAATTTTCAAACAGCAGAAAAAAATAACTGTCTGAGAACTAAAAGAAAAACTATGTCTAAAAATATTTTGCATACTTTCGATAACCCGAATTCTGGCTGTGCTAGCAAATTAAAATCCTAAAATAAATTTGTCTAATTTCATATTTGACAATTCTCATTGTAACACTAGCATCCACATAGTCCCCTACAGCCATGCAGATTAAACTAGTATCTACATGAAGATTCATTTAAAAATGGGAAACAAAGGCTTAAAATGAATTTATTTACCTACCTTGTCAGTAGTAGACTTGCCGGAGCTGGATGCACCCCCCACTACTTTTCGTGACGTCATAGGTGGGCAGGGCCTATGAGGTGGGGTGGGGGTAATTAGAGTAGTGGTGGGGGTAATTTGAGTGGTGGGGTAATTAGAGTGGTGTAATCACCCACCACCATAATTACCTCCACCACCGTAATTACCCCCACCACTCTAATTACCCCCACCACCAGCATTACCCCCACCACTGTAATTACCCCCCACCACTCTAATTACTCCCCACCACCCAAATCACCCCCACCACTCTAATTACCCCCCACCGCTCTAATTACCCCCACCACTCTAATTACCCCCACCCCACCCCATAGGCCCCGCCCACCTATGACGTCACGAAAAGTGGTGAGGGTGCATCCAGCTCCGGCTTAAGTCTTCTACTCTTGTCTTAAAAATTTGTCATTCTAATGAATTACATTTTCATGAAATCTATCATTCTATTTCTTGGAAATGCTTAGTCTTTGAAGCGTTTTTCGCGCTTATTCTGGATCTCATCAAAGACACATGAAAATAATCCATCCATAAAACGTCATTCCTTGCTTAAAAAGTTAAAATATCTTTGTGGATTAATTTAAGTACAATTTGTCTGTATTTCATGTTATCTACTAAACTTGATATGGCATTTTGAACATTATTTTGAGGATTAGATAAATATTAATGTTCTATGTGATATTCATTTTTATTATTACTTTTTTTTCTAAGCTGAATTTACTTTATTTATTTCAACTGTGTTAATATTTGATAATAGTAAATATTTAAAGAACTTACTGAATTTGTTAATCGTTTTATTTTATAATACTTCTCCACGGCAAGTATGTTAGTTAAAAAATATGTTGGTTTAAACAATGTTTTCATAATTATTTGCTTAGTTGCAACAAATAACTATGGCACGTGATGAAAATGTTTTTATTTGATGCCGCCATTTCCCGCCCCTTTCAAAAAAAATGTGAACACCCTAAAGAGTAAATCTCAAAATGCATCGATTTTCAAAAAATTTAGAGGTAACCTCGTTGAAATACTCTGTTTTGTAAAAAAATGTCGCCTTAGAATTTCCGTCGTATTTCTTCTAATAACGAAGCTATTTTGCTTAGACATATTCCACATTTTCGATATTATCCGCCATAACTCTTAAAGTAAGCCATCGATTTCAAATGTCTTTAAACCATTTTGTAGCTTATAAAAATCGGCACAATTTTCGTAGAAACAATTTTTTTTGCACGACCAATGTTAAGTGAGATATTCTCGAGCGCCCTGATAAAATGGACAGCCTGTATATAAATTTTAATTAATGTTAATTACTTTTGTCATTGCAATTTTTTTTCTAACTATAAAAATATTTTGTTGTCTGTCTGTCTGTCTGTCTGTCTGTCCGTCCGTCCATCCGTCCGTCCGTCCGTCTGTCGCTCCGTCCGTCCGTCCGTCCGTCCGTCCGTCCGTCCGTCTGTTGGTGCATTTACTAAAAAACTACTTGACGGAGAGCAGTCAAATTTGGTAGATAGTTGACCCCACTGTCAGTGAAGAAATGGTAGAACTTTCACTGGAAAATATACAGGGTGGATCATCTAAACGGAATAAGTAATGAAAAATTTTTTTTTTTGCTCAAATTTAAAATTTCCACGTTTCATGACACGCTAAATCTATTTCAGAAAAAAAATTTGAAAATTTTTTTCATCATTTTTGAAAAATTTTTTACCACTAAAATAGATGGAAACATTTTTTCTTTGTTCAAATTTTAAATTTCCACGTTTCATAGCGTTCTAAACCTATTTAAAAAAAAAATTAGAAAAAATTTTACCACTAATACAGACTGAATTTTTTTTTCTTTGTTTAAATTTAAAATTTTCACGTTTTCATGGCATTCTAAACCTATTCAAACTAATTTAAAATTATTTTGATTAAAAATGTATCACCGGGTATAGAATAGATGAAAAACATTTTTTTTGCTCAAATTTAAAATTTCCACGTTTCATGACTTTCCAAACCTATTTCGGAAAAGAAAACTTGCAACATTTTTTTTACCATTTTGGAAAAAAATTTACCACTAGAATAGACGGAAATTTTTTTTTGCTCAAATTTAAAATTTACACGTTTGACATGACTGACATTCTAAACCTACTTGAGAAAACAAAATTTTCGAAAATTTTTTCACCAACATTTTTGAACAAATTTTTACCACTAAAATAGATGGAAATTTTTTTTTCTTTGCTCAAATTTAAAATTTTCATGTTTCATGGCATTCTAAACAATTTCAAAAAAAATACCGCTGTAGAATAGAAGGAAACTTTCCTTTTTGCTCAAATTTAAAATTTCCACGTGTCATGGCATTCTAAACCTATTTCAGAAGAAAAAAATTTTGAAAATTTTTTAAAAACATTTTTGAAAAATTGAAAAAAAAATATTTTTTTTAACCACCACTATACTTCACTCCACTACGTGTATGTGGAGTTGAAAAGGTGACAGATGGCAATAATATTAGGCATATGCACCTATTATACTATTATTGAAAAATGTACATGTAAATTCAGTCATGGTGGACATTTATAAAGGTATTTGCCCAAGCCTTCCATATTTGGCACCTGTTATTTAGTATTGAACTTTTGCTGTTGGATGAGCACTCCGTATATTTTTTTTACCAAAATTTATCAGGTGTTCTTTGTAATAATAGTGATAACTATATTCCGATTATTATTTTCAATGTCACTTCGTAATTATTAATTTTTTGAAGTGACCGCCATGCACAAATAAAGAGGGAAGTTCTGTGTAAATACCTTTACCGGTTTTTTTTAAATTATTCATAGACACATTTTCAAACTATATTCGCGTCTGAAATAATTGCGTCAGTATGTCTGTCTGTCGGTCTGTTGGCGCATTAACTAAAAAACTACTTGACGGAGAACAGCCAGATTTGGTAGGTAGCTGACACCACTGCCACCGAAGAAATGGTTAGACTTTCACTAGAAAATATACAGTGTGGACCGTCTAAAGGAAATTGATAATGGAAAAAATTTCTTTTCGCTCAAAAATTTAAAATTTCCACGTTTCGTGACATTCTAAACCTACATCAAAAAAACATTTTTTGAAAATTTTAAATAGAAAAAAAAATCGGTAAAGGTATTTACACAAAACTTCCCTCGTTCATGGCAGTCTCTCTAAAAAAATAATAATTACGAAATGACATTGAGAATAATAATCAGAGTAGAGTTATTGCTATTATTACAAAGAAAACTTGATAAGTTTTGGTCAAAAAAATATACAGATTGCTCATCCAACAGCAAAAGTTCAATACTAAATAGCAGGTGCCACATATGGCAGGCTTGCGCAAATACCTTTACAAATGTCCACCATGACTGAATTATTTCTTGGGATGACCACCCTGTACATTTTTCAATAAAAGTATAATAGGTGCATATGCCAGATGTTATTGCCATCTGTCACATTTTCAATCCAACATTCACGTAATGGAGTGGAAGTATAGTGGTGGTTAAAAAATTTCATTTTTTTAAAAATTTTCAAAAGATGGTAAAATAATTTTCAAATTTTTTTCTTCTGAAATAGGTTTAAAATGTCAAAGGTAGAAATTTTAAATTAGAGCAAAAAGGATAGTTTCCTTCTGTTCTATAGTAGTGCTAAAAAAAGTTTAAAAATTAAAAATGATGTATTTTTAAAATAGGAAACGTGAAAATTTTAAATTTGAGCAAATAAAAAAAAATTCGATCTATTTTAGTGGTAAAAACTTTTTGAAAAATGTTGGTGAAAAAAATTTTCAAAATTTTTTTTCTGAAATACCTAGGTTTAGAATGTCATTTAAATTTGAGCATTCTGGTGTTAAATTTTTTTCCAAACTGGTAACAAAATGTTGCAAATTTTTTTTCCGGAATTGGTTTGGAATATCATGAAACGTGGAAATTTTAAATTTGAGCAAACAAAATTTTTTCGTCTGTTCTATAGTAGTGATACATAAATGGATTAAAAATGTTTTCAAATTTTTTAAAAAATTCTTCAAAAACATTTTTAAATTTGTTTGAATAGTTTTAGAATGTCATGGAAACGTGGATAGTTAAAATCTGAACAAAGAAAGACAAATTCTATCTTAGTGATAAAATTTCAAAAAACTTTTTTTTAAATCAGGCTTAGAATGCCATGAAACGTGAAAATTTTAAATTTGAAGAAAGAAAAAAAAAATTCATTTTAGTAGTAAAAATTTTTTCAAAAATATTGGTGAAAAAAATTTTCAAATTTTTTTTTCCTGAAATAGGTTAAGCGTGTCATGAAACGTAGAAATTTTAAATTTGAGCAAAAACAATTTTTTTTCATCTTGGTAAAATTTTTTTCAAAAATTTTTGTAAAAAATTTTCAAAAAATTTTTTTTCCTGAAATAGGTTTAGCGCGTCATGAAACGTGGAAATTTTAAATTTGAGCAAAAAAAATTTTTTTACATCTTGGTAAAATTTTTTTCAAAAATGTTTGAAAAAAATTTTCAAAACATTTTTTTTCCTGAAACAGGTTTAGCGCGTCATGAAACGTGGAAATTTTAAATTTGAGCAAAAAAAAATATTTTTCACTATTTATTCCGTTTAGACGGTCCACCCTGTATATTTTTCAGTGAAAATTCTACCAGTTCTTCGCTGACAGTAGGGTTAACTACCTACCAAATTTGACTGCTCTCCGTCAAGTAGTTTTTTAGTAAATACACCAACAGACAGACAGACAGACAGACAGACTGACGGAATTGAAAAACCTATATTTTCGGAATCTACGTGTTCTGAAACGTCAGAATCCGAAAAAATCTCGGAGGGTGATTTTTTCTCGAATACAATACTTCCCTTCGGTATGCGAGGGAAGTAAAAATTGAAATTTGGAAAATTTTGAATTTTTTTTATAAGTAACATGGGTGATGGAAAAAAAATGTTTTGCCCAAATTTATAATTTCTTCGTTTCGTGACATTCTAAACCTATTTAAAAAAAATTAAAATTTAAAGTTGAAAAAAATTTCAAATTTTAAATATATTGTATAAAATGGTTGACAAAAAAATTTTTTTACTCAAATTTAAAATGTTCACGTTTCATGACATTCTAAACATATTTCAAAAATGAAATTTGTTTTCAATTTTTTTTTAATTTTACCACAATAGAATAGATGGAAAAAATGTTTATTCTTCAATATTAAAATTTCCACATTTCATTATATTCTAAACTTATTTCAACAAAAAAAATGTTTGAAAATTTTAAAAAATTAAATGTTTTTACCTCCACCAGTATACAGTAGATGTTGAAAAAAGTTCTCAGGTTTTCTCTGTAATAATAGGGCTAACTACATGGAGATTATAATTCGCATATGTCATCTCTTAATTAATATTTTTTTAGAGTAACCGTGTTGTATGAATAAAGAGGGAAGTTCTGTGTAAATACCTTTACTGTTTTTTTTATTTGTACTAGTTATGTTACCCTGGGACTCTACTGCAGAAAATTTCAGTGCAATTAATTCAAAATATTAATCGCAGGAATCTGTACTCACCAGTTCCTTTCCTTTAGAGAGAAATAATCCACAGAATTTCGATTTCTCATTTCCCGAAATGCGTAAAGAGGGCATCCTGTTTTAAATTGCTAATAATTTTATTGTGGAAAATAAAACTATAAATAACATCATAAAGAATTTAAAAAATTCAAGACCAATAAAAGAGTTGGATATTATAGGATATTAGAATAACTGTCCAAAATATGCATTATTTTATTATCCACTGTTTTCCAGGAAACTCATAAAATAGGTTGCACTTTCATATTTTCTATTAGTTCTGAAGAAGACAATAAAGTTTGTAGAAATGCCCACTTATAAAGATAAGAGATTTGCCTTTATTATTTATGTGCTACTACATTTTATAGTGTTCTTTTAATATAATAAAACATGCAAATTATAAAAATTCATATCCTTTCAACTATGCTGTTTTTTGTATAATTAATTAACAAACTTTTTCATCTACACAACAAAGTAGTTGCAAGGATCACTAAATGTAAGTACAAGTAACTCAAAATTGAGTAATTATGACGTAACTTAATAAACTAGCAAAAACGGTAAACCTTTGTAGCAAATCTTACAGACATTTTTATGTAGAAATTGAATCATTCCAGACTATTGTGAAGCGAACATCCTAAAATTGGATGTGAATTGAATTTTTATATAAGAGGTGTGAAAAGTGAGGAAGCTTCTTACTCAACAGGATTCTATTCATGTGGGAGCTACAAGTTACTTAAAAGCTAAAATACTAACTTTTGCCGTACTTCAATTTGATTCGCTATCGCAAAATGTGATAAAAATTGATATTAAAGTGCAGATAACCACTAAACATAGCGTGCAATAGGGTAAATAATAAAGCGATGATGGGTAATAATTTTACACGGAATTGTGAAAATTTAAAGATATGAATATTTTAATAAGCGTGAAAAATTAATACTTTTATTTGCGTTTATGTTTTTTAAATTCTATTTAAAAAGGGTTATTTTAGTCTTGTTGTTGTTTAAAATTGTATAATAAATTTTCCACGTAATTTTTTACTATCTTAAAAGTGTAGTGGTCTTATTTGATTATTCAATAATGAAGGTATTTTAATAATGTTTTAAATTTTCTATCTAGCTCGTGTACTGGTGTCTAAAGTAGAGCAACAGTGTAAGTATACTTTAGCCAAAGTCAGTTTAAAAGTCATAAAAAGGACCGACAAAGGAATAGTTGATATAACGAGCGATGGATATGAACGTCAACCGACAATAAAATTTGTAGAATCACTTTTTAATTATTGTAAATATTGTTTTACTACTTTAGATTAATTGATAGTAAATTATGATATGTAAATTATTTATTTATAATAAATAATGTTAGGTTAATGAACAACCCCATAAATGTTTCGATAAAAATAAATAAATACTATTTAACCTACGACTATGCTACCGGCAATATTAAGAAGAAACCAGGAGCTTATAAGTTATACCAAGGGACTTGTATCGGTGAGCCAGGAACCAATCGATTACTTTCGTATGAAGTAAGCGCATAACATATCTGGTTAACTATATTCGTATACGGGTATCGTTTGCAATATTCAAGTACGCGGTCTTGGGTGTTATTCCATGACAATGAGGCTTTGTAATGATATCCTGGTAGCAACGTTTTAGACTAAATTTTCAAATTGACAATAGAAATACTATACATATCAAAACACAAGCATTTATTCAATAGATGACATGAAAGCCAAAAAACAACGAATATTTTTATCATTGTCAAAAATATTTCTATGCTAGGCAATATTTTTTAAATCAAGACTTAGGTTGTTATTATAGAGTACCAGTGTCCACGTAATATGGATTGATTTATATACTTCGTCCGTGTAGTTCATGTAGCAAATCAGAACCATAACGAATGTGACAGCCATAGTGTGTATTTAACAAATTAAAGTTAATTAAGTTATGTTTTACCTACTTCAAATTTCAAAAATATATATAAGCAAGAAAGAGTAAACATTTTCTTGTTTAAATCTCATTTTACAAGATTCTCTATATTTTATTTCGAACAAACAAGGTATGGCCCTATTTTGTAGTATCTGTTTAATATGTTGAATTTTCACGTATAAACATAAAAAGCTTTCACCATATAACTGGTGAGCTGGTAAACGACGTGGTTAGTGTTTTGTCCCCGCTGAAACTTGTAGAAGATAGTTTCTTCAGTTAAGTCACGAAATGATTACGCCAATGATGTTACCTATCACCGACTCTATTCAAAATATATATAGATAAGATTTTATAAGAATGGCAGGCAAAATTCAGGAATATGGACGTGTGTGTAAATGACTATTATCTGCATTCCCTTCTTTTTGCACGCGACCAAGTGGTTGTTGTGGCGATAAGAAAGTGTTTAACGGTGTTAAAATGTAAATGGCCAGATTTTATTCAATTGTGGGCCACCCTACGAGAGACGTGGTTAGGGTCACTGGTTTAACCTGGCTAGGACAGTAAAGGTACGAAGAACTATAGGGGTAGTGAGTTCAAGGCTTGGGCGCCAGATAGTGTAATCAAGAAAGAGGAAAAACTAGAGATAAACAGAGACATATTATATATACACAATAGTACTGCTATATTACAAAAATATTATATTACAGAAAATTAAACTATACTGTATAATAAGGTTCGATATCAAAAAGAAATAAATATAAAATATACTATATTACAATTTAAGTTCAAGATAACATATTACAACAAAATGCCCACGGCATTAAATAACTTCAATGTAAACTTGAAACCTTTACGAAATACAACATAACTATGTTACAGAAGATACGTCCTCGCAAATTATCTCAAAATTCATAAACTTAATATACACTCATTACAACAAAATGCACCACAACTATCAATATATATAACCAAACAAAAGTACATATATAATACTTCGACAAAATATTCACAACAACGAATTAAGATATAGATTACTACGAAATTAGTACTACTACTATGAAATAGTTACAACAACGAATTGAAGATATTGGTAAATACGAATAATGTTACAACAATGAATTGAACGAATTTAAAAAAACGTAATCTAACAAAAGGTAATAGATATCGCTTTAAAATTTGCAGTACCTGTAGGAATCTACAGGTACTGCAAAATTTTAAACAATTTGGCTTTTACGAACCAAACTAACATGTGAAAATAATCCCTTTTATATGGTGTAATAATCAAAAGTACTTATCTTTCGTTTCAAAATCCTGAGAAGAGAAATTCCTAAATACGCTCCTGTTCTCCGATGATAAGAGATTTTAAATGTCGTGTAGTTAGATGGTTGAATATCTCCATTTTTTCAACTGGCACGATGTCACATGCGGTACTATGCCATGTTGAGGTTATGAAATCGCAGAGAACGTGCTCTTACAGAACCAATTTGTCTTTACGACAAAATTAAGAAAATTTCTTCGTACAGAAGGTTTCTTTAAATACAAAATGTCAATGCAAAACGTAGTATCGAAAGCTTAACTTCATATAAATATTACTTGCTTAGTAGAAATAAATCTTAATAATGTGTTGTGTTGAAAAAGTTCGTTATATACAAAAAAGCAGTATTCTTAATAAAAATTAGTCATCGTGAAAACTATATTCTTGACAAAAAATTGAAGTTACAAAATTTGTTCTTAATAGAAAAACGTCTCGTATATCAAAATTCTGTCAGAAAGAAAAACCTAAAACAATATTTTAACCGTTAGATGGTATTTTCCGGTATAATTATTAAAATTCTTACCTACCAAATACGTGCACAAGGTTTTTCAAATTACTACATCCCCCTTAGAGGTCAAACAAAATTTAAATACGTCTACTTGTTCGAAGGTACAAACGAGAAAAAGAGAGAGTTTAACCTCGGCGTTATTTAGTTGGGCTGTAATACATGGTGCGCTATTTGTTTTTGGGAGCGTCAATTGCTGACAGATGATTAGTCGTTGTAGTTTGAGGGCATTAATACTACTACTAAAGAGTTAAGGTGAGTTAAATTCCCGATGAAGATGACATCAACTGCATGATGAGAAAATTGACGGAGACCTACGAAAATGGGGATTAAAAATTAATTTTGACAAACCAAATATTTGGTGATCGGGGAAGAAGGGGAATCATTGGATGTAAATGGAAGAAAATTAAGAGTCTGTAGTGAGTACACGTAGCTAGGAGCCATTGTATCAATGGATGGGAATAGCTGAAGAAATATATACAACAGAATAATACAGAATAAACTGGCTAAACTCGAAACAGAAACGTGGGAAATAATTTAAAAAATAAGGAAAGGCTGCTTGCAGTGGAAATGGATGCGTTGTGAACGAGATGTAGGGTGTCTAGGCTAGAGAATATAAGAAATACCGAAATGGGGAGAAAGAATTAATAGGGACGAAACGATTATAGATGACATAGAGAAGAAAAGACTGCTGTAGTGTGGGCATAAAGCGTACAGAGCCAGGTAAGTGGCCTCAACGAGTGTGACAGTGGTATCCTCCAGAAAGAAGAAAAAAAGGTGGACCTGCGAGAGAATGAATGGAGAGGGTGATGCAGGCGATCGAAAGAAGAAACCTGGATGTACATGAATGGATGAATAAGAGAGTATTTGGCACTTAAGATGCGAGAAACAGCCCAATTAGCTGTAAACCACTAGCTGGATATATACAGGGTGCCCCAGAATTGAATTCCGGACGGGAATCTGTCATTTCTAAGTTTGTAATTGGGCTGGTATAACCTAACTTACCTTAATCCAAAAGGCATCTCTGAGGAAGTACATCCTCTTAAAATGAGACAGAAAGAAACATTTTTTCCAATAATTTCCGTTATATTGAAGGTAGACTTTAAAATTTTGGTGGGAGCTATATTTCTATAAGTACTCTAGGTAAACTTGACAGCAACCAAACATCTTTGGTCTCTCAATTTTTTTTCATAATAATTAATATTTGATTGGCTATATTTTTTAATCGCCCAGTAAAATTACCGAATACGTGAATATTTTTTGCAGAGCATTGAAATGGTAGCAAAAAGGTACTCTTAAAATGTTTTGTAATATTAATCAAAATACAGGGAATTATCGTTTTCCCTCCATTTCTATTTAACATTTATTTACAATTCTAGAATAAAATGTAATAACAGAAAATGTTTATTCTAAAAATACATTAATAACAAATGCTCAACATGACGTCAACCTATTTCAGTACATAAATAAATACTTTTAAAATTTTGTGTAATATCAACGAAAATCAAGAATTTTCATTTTTTCTCTGTAGGTCATAGTTGCTTGCGAAACAGGAAACCTGTCGCGTTTGAGAAACAAAAGATATTGAGTTGTTACAAAGCTTGCATAGAGTACTTATAGAAACAGGTCCAACGAAAACTTGAAAATTTTATCTTCAATATAGCGGAAATTATTTAGACAATTTTTTTTCCGTCTCACTTTAAGAGAATGTACTTCCTCAGAGATGCATTTTTGGACTAAGGTAAGTTAGGTTATACGGGCCCAATATGAACTCAGAAATCACATGTTTCCGTCCGAGAACTCAATTCTGGGACACTCTGTATAGTTTCTTCATTTCTGGAGAAAATATTTCGCCTGGCTGCGCAACCCCTGATCTGAAGTTTTTTCTCTACACACCACATTTTATTTCGTTTTCTTCTCTTTAACAAACCCTTTAAGTTATATCTTAAAGAGAAACTAATTCACTTTGAAACCGTTTTTCTATTTAAAATATCTGTAAATGTATTTACACTAGACTTCCTTCTTTATTTGGCTTCATTTATTTATTAATTAAATTTTCTGTTGAATGGCTACCCTGTATATCGTACTTGCTAAACATATATCATTTTTTGTTATTGGCAATGGTGGAAACGCCATTTCAAACATTACCTTCTTTCTTCGTTTCTTTAATAAGTACAGAGGCCATTTGTCCAGAGCATGATTTCCCTAATCCTCTCCTAATTAAGATTTTAACTGATTTTTAACTATTTCTAGAGGTTAGAGAAAATACAGGGCGATGTCACACTGCGGAAATGTCCAGGATTTTCTATTTGTGAGCTTGTGTTATTTTACTTTCACATCCACGTAGTGAATTGGAAAAAATAGTTACTGCTACCCCTGTGATGATGAAACCAACCGCCGTGGAAAGATTTGATCTTATGGCGGACAGACAAACAGAAAAAATGAAAAATTGAATTTTACGATAAAAGATACTTATTTATTAATAACTTTAGAAAAATCATCAGTATATGAAAAAGTCAAATCAGTACAAAAATATAAGATTATGTTATCAATTATCAAATAAAAATATTAAGTAATATTATCACAATTTCCAAAAGAAAATATTTATAGCTTAATTAATTTATAATGAAAAGAAGAGAAATACTTTATGTAATAAAAGTTAAGCAATAAATGTTACACACAAAAAAACAATGAAATTCTCAGAATCTCACCAATCCTCCTGACGATGGATAGATAGTGGATGAAAGTTCCTGGTGAGTTCTGGTAACTTTTCCTAACAGCCTCTCCGAACACAGACGGCCCCTCGACGTGGTTTGACGTCTTGCTAACCTGTATAACGCTAGGGTTTTGCTGTTGGTTTGGATTGACTGAACTAAACTGGACTTGACTAAACGGAATTTGGCTACACTATGAATGCTGAACTTGACTAAACTGTGTTTGACTGGACTATATCTGTCTTATGAAATCTAGCAGGCATTTAACCATCAAACGAAAGAAGTGATTTTGTTTGTGTAAATTATGTAGGTAAGTTATAGAAAACTTATTTAAATTATCTAACTTTATGTAGATAAGTTATTTAGATGACTTATTTGTGTAAATTATGTGTATAAATTATTTGGGTAAATTATTTAGCAGCAAAACTCTACGTTTGAGAAGAAGAAAAAATATTATCAGCACGTGTTTCAGAATTATAGTTATGTTTAGTTAGCAGAAATGAAAAATATGGCTGAAGGCCGTTAAATACATATACATATTAACTATGTACTATGAGTTTCGTTCGTAACTTGACGCCAAGGAAAGCCTGTCTCTCTGTCCTTTAAGAGTACTTTGGGTATGCCTGCCTTAGTGATGCGAGATTGTGACTGTTCAACTGAATATAGAAGGCAAATCGTCACAATCTAATCGGAGAAATTGGCCACATGGCCACTGACCTATTACAAAAGCGCGCTTATGTCATAGGAGCGTGCGCGTTGGGTCGCAAGTTCTCCATAGAGACGGAAAACTATCTCCTTCTCTAGCCTCAATTCCGTACATAGTGGCTCATAGCGTGCTACCAGTATATAGTTAATAGTTATATGGTTAAATGCTACTGAGAGGAATTAATTAAATAAATGTAATTACCTTTCATTAGATAGATCACTAAGAGAAAGTTTGATAATAGCAAAAGAGACACAACTCGTGACTGAATGATTATCAAAAAAAAAACTTTAAGTCTAAGTATATGCTGCTACAGAATTGGCTACAGAAATGGCCGATTCTGCTAGGAGCCAGCAGCCAGCTAATAAAAGAGATATCCCCTCTCAAGTCTCAATTAACATATTACCATATTTCATAAACTAAAAATTACTAAGTATTTGAGTCGCGTTCTATGCAACCCACAATACTTCCTGCAGTATATTTGGTTTACCAATAATTAATAAATAGGTGCTGTGAAATATAGATTACCTATGATAATTTAATGTCTGGTGTTTTCGTTACTAGAGTATGGTAAATACCTGTACATATTTCTCAAAAATTAAGTTTAGTTTCTTGTTTGACAATTATATTAACTACGTGCCAGGTATTATTGTTCACCACCAAAGATTTTTCTCTTCATTATTTTCTAGGATGTTCACCCAGTACATGTTTCACTAAAAATATATCCCATCTCTTCGTTAGGAATGGTGTCAAGTACTTACCAAATAACACTCTTGATATTGAAATTAATTTCATATTAGTTGCAAATTTTTCTATGCAAGGATACTTTTTATAAATATTTCTACTCACATATTAACACGACAATATCAAATGGGTGTTTCACTAACATTTCAACTATGTGTACACGGTGCCATAAATGCTTTCCCAATTAGTAAAAGCTTTGAGTTATTAGAATCGTGTAATATACGCACTACTGAACAGGAATTTCATAATAATCTTTATATTAAAACAGCTGACACATTTTCCGAATTATTTTCCGCTTTATAACGTTGGACGATCGTAAATTGATATTGAATGTTACCAAATAGTTTTTGAATATTTAGCGATTTGTTCGTTTATTTAAATATTTGAGATAGGCAATATAATATATTTATTACTAGAACTCCTCCATTGTCAGTTTACTGAGAACATAAGAAATTATAATATAGTGGTACATAGTAAAATTTTTCAAAAAAGAATCAGTATAACTATTAATTATACTACAGTGTGTCTCACTTTTTCACCACTATACTATGTGGGTTATTTATTGATCGTTTTCAATCAAATTTAGTATATTTCTTTGTAGTCGTCTTGATTGTTGTAATATTGGCCGAAATTAAATACTTCTATGATCATAATGAAATTGAAAAAATAAATTTTAGTGAAATAGCGTATAATCTATTTAGTCTCATCTGCCGTTATGGTAACACTCAACTACTACTAACTACAACTACTACTATACTCGAAATTAGTCAATTTTGGTTTTTAATAGGTACGTTAATTTAATTACTCCAAGTTACTACTATTATAAAGTACGTAGTCACTAAATTTTTCGTTTTATATTTATACATACTCGTTAAAACTTTCAATTAATTTTCTCTAAAAGGGCTGTGTACTTTTATCCAAAAATTACTGACATATGAGCATACATATCTTCTTAGTTTAATTGAGAGACATACTAAGGACGTACTTATTTTCTTAGACTATCACTTGAACTTTGATCAAATTCTCTGTAGCTTTGGCATAATACTACCTGCTAACCAGAAAGATAGTAGATTTTGTTCGTTAACCAATAACTGCCTTAGTACCAAATGCCCAAAAAATACTGGCCACGAACATATTGAAATATTAGCGGGCTCTTTTTTTAGTCCCCTCAAGTGAACAAATTTAAACAATTTTCAAATAGGTAGGTAACAATGTTTCAAAAACTTCAAGAACTTCAATACTTATTTGGTATACTATTTAATAAGTAGAAACCAATTATAGAAACGGAGATTATTAAAATCTTTCAACTGGATAGTGACAAAGACTCTTGATAAGACTTTTTCGTTCTGTATAGAGATTTTTCTGGAAAGGACCATTGTCGATACTGACGTAGCATGTGCAAACAGTATGAGTGACGAAGAGATGGCGTTAATCCTTACATTAATGGACCAAGCATCGGAAATACTCCAGATAATCCCGGTAGAACAACAGGATTTTAGAGTTTTAGAAGCTGCCCTAGACTTACGACATGGTGAGCAACATCTTGCCCGAGTGTACCAGTCCCAGCTAAAATCACATGTTCAGAAAGCTGTGGAAAGTTTACGAGAGTTCGAAGCTCCCGTATGGAGACTGGTGCATCAGGCTTACCCGGATGTACCGAAAGAATGCCAAGACCAACTGGCGGTAGGCGCTTTTCTGGATGGTATACAGGACGACGAGATCAGGCGGGTCAGGTTGTCTCGTTACCAGAATAGCACCGAAACGTTGGTGCGTGCACTCGAGGTGGATGTTGTCTTTTAGGATACCCCGAGTCCAAAAGTGCGAGCTGTAACTATCGAAGAATCGCAACCGGAAAAGAAGAACCAGAACCCTACGTTGACCAAGATGGAGAATATTGGCTAAATTGGATGCTCTCGCAGAGCAGGAAAGAGGAAAACCAAGTGGAACTATTAAGTGTTACAACTGCGGCAAAGTAGGGCATATACGAGACTGTCGACAGAGAAACTCGAGGAGAGTGAATACTGGAAACATTGAAGAGACAGAATAAACATAGTAGTGGAAGTCCAAGTGGACGAGGTATGAAATGTTATAAGTGTGGAAAACTAGGACATATCCAACTAGAATGCCCACAGAGGAAATTACAGAGGGTTACTGGAGATGCTGTGAGGTCGAAGGAAAAACTAGAGCAAGCCGGTACCAGAGAGACTGTGTCAGATAGGGAACGTGGTGCCCCTAGAGAAGTAAAAATTTCCCAGCTTCGAAGCATTCCGAAAAGTCCACCACTACAACGATATGAGAATAAAATGGAACCCCAGAAAGATGCTGGCATTTTATCCGGAAGACGGTGCAAGGAAGATTGCAAGTGCTGCCCCCAGGAGAAGAAACTGAAGGTTCCAGATGACAGGATAAATGAAGCACGGAGCAAAAGTCCAAGATGAAGGTTGGATAGACTGGCGAAATACATTGTTGATTCTGAATTACCTGACCGGAACGCTCAGGCTTGAGGAGGGTGCAGTGTTACGAGCTGGCGCCCCTTAGGGACTGGATCTGGTAGCTCATGATGAATAGAAGCTGAAAATTAAGTAGAAATGGTTAGGCAACCAGTAATACACACCATCTCTGCTGGAAGCCTGTAGATGGCTCTAGAGTTATACATTGTTCTGGAAGGGGAAATTTCTAGATGCATCTAGAGAGACAAGTGAGAGGTTAGAAATCCGAAAGTGTAAGTACCTAGTTATATTAGTCCAGTAGAAGTGTATTTTAGATAATAAAAATCTTGTGTAGTTTGCAGTAAGGTATTAAATAAAATGTTTATCCCTTGTGAAATTATTTGGAACCCACGGATCCTGAAAGGTGGTTTCAGGGGTGAAAACGCGACAGTATTTTAGCGACATCTAAAACTAGATTATATTTAAAGATGATTCCGTTGAAGGGTTTTGGTAAGTAGGGGTAAATAAGAGAAAATATGTAAAGCAAGCTAGTAAGAGTACAGAAACTTGGGATTTGGTGTATATACTAGAAGCTAAGGACTCAAATTTCTATATAATATTTTTCAACCCAACATCCATCACATCCTTAAAGGGGTTGATAAAATGAAATAAAGATATTCACTTGAAATTTGGTACACGTATATAGTGTAATGATATCTAATTGAAAAGATGGGGTGGGGGGCTAAATAGGGGAAATAAGTAAAGCAAGCTAATAAGAGTCCCAAAACAAATTTGTTATATCTGCCTCAAATATTATATTATTAAAATGCTGTGACCAATTATTTCACATACTAGAGTACAAGTATAGTCGAGATATATATTCCTCTAAAGAGACTTGGATGAGAAATCTGGATGTGGAAGTAGTGATTCCTCAGGCAGAAGTTTTTTTAATAAACAGTGTGACTCGCTTAAGATGAAGACACCCTCATATCTCGCTTATCTAATATCCAAATATTTTGAAATGTTGGTGGTGAATATATACCTATAAAACGAGTCATTAGTAGTAACAACATTTGCCTTTAGTCAGATGCATCCAATTCTAGGATGGAGAAAGTAGGTCGATGTTCAAAAAAAGTATTAGCGTCTTTTTTGGAGAAAGTAGTAAGATATTCTTAAACAGCACCTTTATAAACTCCTTTGTACAAGATTACATCGTAGTGGGGCCGGGCCGTCAAAGAAACGATATTTTCAACTGAAAATAATTTTTATCTATAAAACGTATTCTCAAATGGAAGGAATGTATTCCTCATTTTTTGTTCACAATAATATATTGTACTAGTTTGAATTAATTTTACAATAAATAATTATGTATTTAATAAAGCAAAAGAAAGCAATTTAAGAAAACATAGTTCATGAGTCAACAAAGAAAAGAAGAAATAAATTTAGGTCAGAGATAGATTTTTTATATTTGCAAGACTGCAAGTTAATATGTCTAAATCATTGTTCAAACTATTATACATGCTACAGATTTGCTAGATACAAGATAGTTTCTTTAGATTTGTTCTTGAAAATGTCAAACAAAATAAATTGTTATGCCTAGATACTGCTCTACTAGGAATTTGAAAATTAAAGATACTTAAAATATGTCCACAGTATACAGGGTGTTTCAGTTAAAAGTCCCCAGGCCATTATCTCTAAAATTAATAAAGATATTTTATTTTTGTAAATGGCAGATGATTGATACCAAAGAAAGGTTTAAATAACGGTGATTAGAATTTTCCCTCAACAGCACACAGAGATGGCGCTGCGATGCAAAACTATTTTTTGATGGCTGGAACCTTGAAACATAAGTCATGTGATTAAACAATAATTTGTGAATAATTTTGATGGTATAGAGAATTTACAAAAAACAAGCCGTTTTGGAGTTACATGAGTTTCTTTCATTAATGCCGCCAGTACACGTGAATTTTGATAAATCCCTATAATTTATTTATTATTTATTATAGAATATTGGTTACCAAACACTTTTTTTCAAGATAAGGAAAGTGATATAATACACTATCATAAAATTATGTTTACCACTTCCGGCCAAACCAGAACTAACATGATGAACCAATATCCATATGTTCCTACATATTACATTTTTTTTTCTAATAACGCTTCTAATAAAACGGCTCCCAAAACTTAAAGTAAGTAAGACAACAAAGAAAATATACACTAATTTAGAATGGTAATGAAAAATCTACTTCAGAGATATTAGTAGGCTTTGATTTAATTTTAAGTTTGACAGTTATTAAACAAAGTTTGTAGTTGGTGCATTTCAATCATAGTTTCAAACAGAAATAGTGTACTTAGAAACAATTCAAAGCAAATTAATCCAAATAAGGCAATAAAAAAAAATAAATTTAAAAAATGGTTAGACACACCAATGAAGATAGGTTAAATATGATTTTAATATACGGTGAATGCAAAAGAAATTCCCGACAAGCAAAACGATTGTTTTGTTTACGATTCCCAAATAGACCTACACCCGATAAAAGAACATTTATCATGCTGTTTAAAAATTTAAGAAACTGGGGTAGCTTTAAGAAAACTATTCGTAACAGAAATAGGCCAGTTAGAAACGATGAAAATACAGCCTTGGTGTTAAATAGTGTTGTCAACAATCCTCAATGTTCTCTCCGGAAATTGGCATCGGAAACTAATCTGTCGATATCTTCGTGCCATGGAATATTAAAATCAAATAAATACCATCCATACAAATTAAAATTGATCCATCATTTAAGGCCTGGTGATTATGAACGAAGATTACATTTTCTAGCTGAATTTTCAGTTCTTTCTGAAGAATGCCCAAATTTTTTTAAAAATGTGCTCTGGAGCGATGAAAGCCGTTTTCACAACAACGGAGTTGTGAGTAAGCATAACTGCCGATACTGGTCACAAAATAATCCTAGATGGATGAGAATGACCCGAAATCAGGTAACTTTTGGAGTTAACGTGTGGTGTGGAATATTAAATTCATATATTATTGGACCATATCTATTCCATGGGACTTTAAATGGAAGAAAATATGAGATATTTTTGAGAAATGTATTGCCAGGATTATTAGAGACTATCCCTCATAACCAGGAGAATATTTGGTTTCACCAAGATGGTGCACCACCCCATAACTCAGTACTAGTCAAAGATTGTCTTAATGAAATGTACCCTCAGAGATGGATTGGTACTAATGGAGTATTCAGATGGCCAGCACGATCACCTGACTTGACTCCATTAGATTTTTACCTTTGGGGGTATTTAAAAAGTGTAGTGTACATTGAACCCATTGAGGATATGGCCGATTTGTATAATAAAATATATGCAAGTGTTGCTGCTATAAATAGACATACGTTACAAAAAGTTTGCAATGAAGAGTTACTGAAACTGTACAATATGTGTATTCATGAAGAAAGGAGAAATTTTGAACATTTAATATAATAAGTACCTACTAATAAGAAAGAAATTAGTTTAATTTCATTTTTAATAATATTTCGATAGTTTTTAAATGTTTGTTTATAAAACTTTTGTTTACGTTCTTTACTGAATTGTTAATATAAATTTAGCCCATTCTAAATTAGTGTGTATTTTCTTTGTTGTCTTACTTACTTTAAGTTTTGGAAGCCGTTTTATTAGAAGCGTTATTAGAAAAAAAAAATGTAATATGTAGGAACATATGGATATTAGTTCATCATGTTAGTTCCGGTTTGACCGGAAGTGGTAAACATAATTTTATGATAGTGTATTATATCACTTTCCTTATCTTGAAAAAAAGTGTTTGGTAACCAATATTCTATAATAAATAATAAATAAATTATAGGGATTTATCAAAATTCACGTGTACTGGCATTAATGAAAGAAACTCATGTAACTCCAAAACGGCTTGTTTTTTGTAAATTCTCTATACCATCAAAATTATTCACAAATTATTGTTTAATCACATGACTTATGTTTCAAGGTTCCAGCCATCAAAAAATAGTTTTGCACCGCAGCGCCATCTCTGTGTGCTGTTGAGGAAAAATTCTAATCGCCGTTATTTAAACCTTTCTTTGGTATCAATCATCTGCCATTTACAAAAATAAAATATCTTTATTAATTTTAGGGATAATGGCCTGGGGACTTTTAAGTGAAACACCCTGTATATATATGGTCATGTAAAACATTGTATAAAAGTAATGTGCTCGGTATCCATGAATTTTCTAAATTATCTAGAGAAAACATAGAGATGAATTTAATATGGGTAACCAATAGCTGGATAAAAGGTCAGTCTTAAAAGACGCAAATTCGAAAATACTGCGTTGAACCCTCTTCTGTGTGTGTACATTATAAGCCGTACACCATATTATTGAATCTACTCAAGGTGTTATCTAACAGAAATAGTGTGGAATTTCTTACTACAAACCCCAGGGTTCTAAAACTATTGGTGACAGCAAGTTCGATGTGATTTACTTACGACAGCTTCTATGAAACAACAAAGTCGCAGAAAGTGTGAAGACGGAAGAGTACATGTTGCTTTGTTGTATCTGCCATAGCGTTATACTTTGCTTCATTTAAAGGTAATTTGTTTTTCATACATTATGTATTAATACCAAGAATGTTATTTTGCAATTCAAAGTGAACGTTTTCACACGCAGTACTACAAAAGAGGTTTAAAACTAGCGAATTTTATTTAACATTAAGGTTGTTTATGAGATTCAAAGCGAATTTAAATAGTTTGAACCTTAGAAAACTTCTGATGTAACTAAAACTTCGATAAGTTTTTATCGGTTCTCAACTGAATATAAATATAGCTATAGAATAACTAACCTACTTATTTCTTCTATTTTCATAAATACACTTTTTATGAACTTTTGGCCATAATTTGGCTTTATGTCGTAAATGGATATAACAGGCCTTAAATTAAAAGTGTTTGAATAAGATTACAGATTCTTATAGTGTTTTTGGTGTATGACGCATTTATCTTGATTTGATTTCTCAAGAGGCCATAAATCCAAGTAGCTGTATATGTCAATTTTTGTCAAAAATGGACCTGATGTGTCGCATTATAATAACCGTAATTTTATGCATCTCTTGATATTTCTTGCGATACGGATTATTTTTCAGATATTTTTTAAAACTGATTCCCGCCTTCGCGTTCCTTAAGAACATTTGCCCTCCATTTTGAAATAGATCCATGGATTTCTAAAATAGTGAGTAAAAATAATGTGTAATATTTCATTGGTCTTTCATTTTTTTTCTTTTAATTTTCTATTATTCAACTAATTTAGCTACATCTATTAAATTAAAACTGGAGTAAATCCTAGTCATATAGAAAAGAATAAATAATATTTTTAAAAATAGTCTCTTTGTCAGCCATTGCAACTTGTGTGAATACACAAAATGAGTGCACAAAAATGAATACAAAATTCTTTATCTGACGTATTTTATTCCTTTGGTATAAATTGTCCCAATTTGAACACTGGCCGCTTTGTAACATCAAAGAAGTGGTCCCTCTAGAAAGAAAACCGTTAACGAAGTGGTCAGCTACAAAAAGGAACAATTTCCACCAAGTGAATAACTGTCATCATTAGTAAATTGAAATTGGAATCTCGAGTAAACTGCGCGATGTGGGGCAACAATCAACCTGCCCTGTCCTGCGCCAACAGACAACCGGAGATTGTCTCTTGTTTGCACAGTGGCCATGCCATGCTAGTTTTAATAGCACACATGCCTATTATGTTTGTTTTATACATCTGCTTTGGTTTGAGGAACAAAGAGTTTTATTCGAATTGGCTTCCTATTTTGATTTCTCTGTTTAGAGTTAATTAAAATGAGAAGGATCATAATTTAAAAGTTTAATTATTTCGCTAAACTGAATTCTGGACACTTACCACATGAAAGATGAGCAAACAGAGGGGACTATTGAATGGAAATATATGAGCACAGGAACAATCTTAAATGTTCGTGTAATTAAAATATACCTACTCATTTTTATTAAGGTGGCCATTCCCTAGAAAGAGACATCCAATAGGGAAATAATTATTATTTTTGGCCATAACTTTTTTCCTTAGTACGTATATTTTAAAAAAACTATAAGAGTACCTAAGTAGAACCATAAGAAGACTATTACTATGAATTTTCACACAATAATTTCAGTGGTTTACAAAATAGCTAGATTTAAACTTAAAAATTATGTTAATCTCCCTATTTCATAGTTTTAAATCTAGCTATTTTGCAAACCACTGAAATTATTTAGTAAAAATTTATAGTAATAATCTTGTTATGGTTCTACTTAGGTACTCTTACAGTTTTTTTAAATATACGTGCTAAGAGAAAAAAGTTATGGGCAAAAATAATAAATATTTCCCTATTGGATGTCTCTTTCTAGGAAATGGCCACCTTAACTCTTCAGACTATGGAAAATAATTACTAATTATATTTGCAATAATGCATTTAAAAATAAATAACTTGCAAATACAGAATTGGTATGACTACCATCCCAATAAACACACATGTTAAACAGTGATGTCCAAACACCATTTGAAAACAACGTCTTTTTTGCGTACATCAACTTAAGAATGCCGCGATTTTACACGTTTGATTGTAATGAAAGTATAAATGTTTAATATTAGTAAATATGAAACGATCATTTTCAGCTATTAATATGCCTCAATTTTTACTTTCCGAAATAACGTTTAACCTAACGTAAATTAAACCTGTAAAAAAAGGCCTTAGGAACGTGTTTTTCTACGCTTCCCTTGGATCTTTGTGTGTTACAAATTCAATGTTTAAAGACTGTTTAATATACGTGTTTTCCTTTGAATTCCTACGTGTTCCGCCGTCACCAAATGGTGACGGTTACTGTTTATAGAAAGATGGTTAGGATCAGTCCGAATATGTTTAAAAAATACTGTATTTTAGTTTTTGAAATGTTGGAAATAAAATATACTTACTCTTCTCCTTTTTCTTAATCTGTTTTGTTATTATAAGCTATATACAACTTGCGTGTTTCACATTCAGGAGACAATATAGTTCAAATCTTGCAAATAAATTTTGAACTACTTTTAATTGATCTACTGCTTTGAAATTTTGTGTACATATACAGGCTGTCCATTTTATCAGGGCTATCGAGAATATCTCACTTGATATCGGTCGTGCAAAAAAAATGTTTCTACGAAAATTGTGTGGATCTTTATAAGCTGCAAAATGGTTTAAAGACATGGCCTACTTTAAGAGTTATGACGAAAAATATCGATAATGCGGAATATCTCTAAGCAAAATATCTCCATTATTTGAAGAGATACGACGAAAATTGTAAGGCAAAATAGAGTATATCAACGAAGTTTTGCCTAATTTTTTTCAAAACCGCTGTATTTTGAGATTTACTCTTCGGGGCGTTAAATTTTTTTTAATGGGCGAGAAGTAGCTGCATTAAATAGAGCATTTTTCTCCCTTTTCAACGATATACACGATATATTCGCATACATTGGAACTAAGCAAGTAATTATAAACACCTTTTTTAAATCAATATTTTTTTTACTAGCATCATACTTGTGGTGGAGAATTATGATTAAATAAAACGATTATAATATTTAGTAAGTTCTGCATGCCTTTACTATAAGCAAACATTAACACAATTAAAAGGAATTAAGTAAATTCAGCAAACAAACAAAAATTATTAATCATTAAAGCAACATGGGGCAATTATGGGAAGAGTTTTCACAGTTGTCAGTGTATAGAGGTCATCGATAAAAACGTCATTCCTTGCTCAGAAAGTTAAAATATCTTCTATTATTTTGAGTACAATATCGATTTGTCTGTATTTCATGTTATCTACTAAACCGATTGCACTATTATTTCAATTATTTTTAAATAGTTGGCTATGGAAAAACTTGACCATTTAATTTTTTGACAGATGATCTCAGTTAACAGTTAAACCTTCATTTACTCACACTCGTTTAAGAATGTAGAATTTAATAAGATACTTTGGTCCGACGAGGGAAATTTTTCCAATAATGCATTTTTTAATCGCAATATTCATTACAAATGGACTTCCGAAAATACACACTGGCATAGACCAACTGGGTTACAACATCGTTTTTCAATAAGTGGTTACGTATTTTATGCGCCAATTTAATAGGTCCTTATTTTTATGGTGATGACCAAAGGTATTTAAACTTTTTAATGAACGAATTTAATGAACGAATTTAATGAATTCTTAGATGACGTGCCTTTAGAGAATCGATAAAACTTTGAATATTTTCAATAATATGGAGTCCCTCCCCACAGTTTCCGTATTTGCTTAGGTTGTTTTAAACGAAATTTTGCCTCAATATTGGATAGATACCAATGAATTTATTCGATGGCCCCCTCGTTCTCCAGAGATAACTCCAACTGATTTCTTTCTATGGGGGGATGTGTTAAAAATAAGGTGCTTTCGACGACACCGCAATATGTAAGAGAACTTAAAAGCTGCAAATCAACAGGCATGTACCTAATACAGTTACCTCCGAAATGATAATAGTGTTTGGAATGCGCTACCTTACCACGCTCGATTATGCAAAAGAATGCGATGGACATTTTGAACACTTGATATGACATTTTAAAAATTATTTTGAGGATTAGATAAATATTAATGTTCTGTGTGCTATATTCATTTTTATTACATACATTTCAAAAAAATTTTGAACGTTCCGAAGCATAAATCTCAAAATACATTTAATAATTTGATGTAAAATTTCATATCTGTGCGCCACTGAAATTAAACCCAAATTCCGATCACTGCCCATAAGACACAATGTCTAATATAAGGTTATTTATCTATTTTTGAAAAAACTAAAACTCCTCGTTAAATATCTATTATTATCAGGTTACAATGTGGTTACTTCTGAATACCCTTACACCCATCCCCACCAATTAAGGTGGTGGATTTCAGCTTCTTAGAGTATTTATTGCTTTTAATTGCAAAAGAAATCCCTAATCGCCCAACCTCTTGTAGTTCTAATTCTAGTGGCAAGTTCTAATATCAATTCCAATGTCACCCCCAAATAAGGGCTGTTTTTTAATGTTCCTGAGATTTTGCTACAATACGAGTGACAGATTCGTTTTCAACACTCCAAAATTAGTAAAAAAAGATGGCTTCCACACTTTACCACGGATGGGCCAAAAAATCCTTTTTAACATTTTAGTTTTTCTTCGCTAGTTCTTTGATAACCTACTGATATATTTGCGCACCCAGGCCCGTCGAGGGGGGGCTCCCCCGGGCCCGGTGGTGTTTGAAGAGGCCCGGGTTTCAAGTTGAACATGCTAATATTTACTTTAGGCGAAACGAGAGAAGTATACTTTTAAATGATTAGTAATAATAACGAGTTTCGAATCACTCGTATTGTATATAATGAGATAAATAAGAAATTGTTAGGTAAAGCAATAATTTTTAACCCTAAGGATCCCCACGTTCCTTGAAATTTCGATCGAGAGAAATATTGAAACCTAAGGAATATCACCCCCGCCCTTCAAAATTTCGATTGAGACAGATATTCAATTTTGAGGAACATTACCCCCCGCTTTTTAAAATGTTGATCGAGATAAACATTTAGTTTTAAGGAATGTAACACCCCACTCTTCAAAATTTCGATCGAGAAAAGCATTCAGTTCTAGGGAATACTCCCCCCGCTCTTCGAAATTTTTGTACGGATAAATAGTTTATTAATACGAATGCCACCCCCTTGAAGATTGATGGGAGTCATATGTTACTACCCCCGGTCCCCGATTTTCTCTTGACGGCCCTGTGTGTACCTATGTAAGTTGAGCTTACTCCACGGTCACCACGTATGACCATTATTTTATTATACCTTACTAGAAAAATAGACCTTTCAGACTTCCTGTACTCGGTTTCCAAAACTGGAACAAAAGAATTGTTGAAAAATACCACAACACGGTTAATGCTGCAGAAAGATTTTAAGGAGGTTGGGGTGTTACAGTCCCAACCAAAAGCAAGTCGAATTCTAAATCGGAACTTTTCCATAATAAATTATTACAAAATAATATATAAGTCGATGATACCAATAATTATTGTCATAAAGGCATAAATAAATCATTTTTTAATTTTAATTAGTTATTTAAGTAGATTTAATTATTTTACTTAATGAGCTAACTTTTGGATGTTTTGTCCAAACTTACTAAAAAAAAAACATTAAATTTAAGTAAATAGATGTGTGTTTTACAAATTTGTTTGAGTAAATAATTTATAATTTATTAAATTATATATTAATAATAATTAATATAATTAATATAATATTAATTTTTTTATTAAAATTAATAATTAAATCATTAAATAATTGAAAAATCAGTTAAAAATCATTAACGAAAAGATAAATTTGACAGTTTACAAACGTTAATTTTTTATTTGCTTAAAGTCTCCTAATTAAATTGGAAACAATATTAAAATATGCGTAAGACATCAATGCTTTACATAGTTAGTTTTCGGAACTGCTGATATTATTTGGTGTAAATTAAAATGTACCGTTTGCCTGCTGGGTTGACATATTTTCCATAAGACTACATATAAAAGTTTTTTAAAATTTTTAACTTTATGAGTTTCCTAATGACTTTGGATTTTTTACAGAAAATTGTGTCATACAAAAATCTATTAAGAAAACTTCATTTCAGATTTTTTTCATTATTTTCGTCTAACGCCTCAACCTCCTTAATAGCGTGAGGCTGCGTGTAAACTTGTGCGTTGGATAGGTGAAACAATTTCAACTAAGTCATAGGGAGCAAAGTTATAGTGCTCGAAGCGCCCTCTACTCTGGTATCATCGCTGTTGTCGTAGCTTCAATAGAAACCGAAATAATTGAAAAACTCTTCTTTCACCTGTTAGGATTCTTATTCTAACACTAGCATCCACACAGTCTCCTACGGCCATGCAGATTAAACTAGAATCTACGTAACCCCCTACGATCATTAAGATTCAGTTAAAAATGAGAACAAAGGCCTAAAACGGATTTATTTATCTACGTTGTCTTAAAAAAATTTCATTCTAATGGATTACATTTTCATGAAATCTATCATTCTGTTTCTTGGAAATGCTTAGCCTTTGAAACGTTTTTCGCCCTTATTCTGGAGCTCATCAGAAAGACATAAAGCCACTCATAAAGATGTTTCATGCAAAACCAAGACAATTTCTATAAATAAGTGTGAAAAAATTATATTTGACATTGACTGATAAAAACAACAGATCGTTACCTATCTATTACTAACTAGTACTGGAACCTATACATATAGTTTTTCTTTTAGTTATAGATAGTTATTTTTTCTGCTGTTTGCAAAATCCTATAAAGAATATGTTTCAATACAATTATAAGTAAACAAATAATAATTCATTTTTAAACGGTAGGTATCTCAAAGAATATGTTCCGCAGTTTCTGTTGCAGAATCATAATATATGCTTTATCATTTTCTGCCACTTCTTATAGTTTAATTATGAATTTACTTAAATTATTTTGACTTGAAAATAAATATGTTTTCATGATTTATTTGACGTATTGCAAATCTTTGCGAATGTAAATTCAATAAGCGAAACGGATATGTAAAAGATCTAGTTGTTCATAGACTGAGAATATCTTTTAGATTGATCTCGGCTCCTTCGCCATTACTTTAAATATTCAACAAGTCAATTCTTGGATAAACTAATATAATATTTTATTGGAAAAATCCTAATAATGCTAATCCACGTAAACTAATCTCAGTAATAAATGTATACAATACTAATACACACGTAGGTGAATCTTTACATTTAAACATCAATTTAATTTGTGAGTTAATTGGTTTCGCGTGCATCAGGGAATTCTTAAAATTGCGTAAATTCAACACCTACTATTACGTACCAATCTATTAAATTTAATAAAATAAATATACACATGTAATCGGCAGATTTCAGTTTCACTAAGAAGAATATTTTAAACGCCGAAATGCTACTGATAATCTGAGAAACCTTATAAAAAGCAATTATCAAATTAAAGCTTGACAATTGAGCTCCTCTGGGGATTTCTGTGGATTTTTATTAATTGCCAGGTCGCCAGGACAGGAGGATTCAGTTGGCAAACGGGATTACTGTCGTCTTATCCCCATCAGAAAACAATTTGTCGAACAGAAATGAAATAATATTATTGATCCATTATTTCGGTTATCTAAAGACTGTTCATGATTGCAGATATTCTCAAATACTATATTATTATTAAAATTAGAGATAGAGTTATTAACAGAATATGAGTAGATATGATTTATTTTAAATTAATCATGTAGTGGAAATGTTTCTATAGTATTTGCTAAACAGCTGTTAAAGTAATGCGCATGATTTGGTTGGCAATACAAATTAGAATAATGACTATCTAACATCGTTAATTTATAATATGCATAATAAATATACTTTTTAAAATGGGAAAGAAATACTGAATTACCGACTCGATGGTGCAATGCTAAGGCGTTTGGCTTGCGACCAACGGAGTCCCGGGTTCGAATCCTGGCCAGGGTATGGATGTTTAGTGGCGTTTTTAATGTGTTACCGAGATGGTAGCAGTGTACTAGACCGCTGTTGGGTGGCACAACATGTCTAATCGCTGTTATCTATCCTGAGTTCGAGTCTCAGCTGCGGTAGAATGCAATATCGCAGGGAATGGTTGTTATGTTGATGTCTATGTGTACGTGTCCTGGTTGAGTGATGGAATAGCAATAGCTAAACTCCGCCAGGACGTTAATATAAATAGGACGATTAAATAAATAAATAAATATATTTCGGTAAATGGGGTAAGTATTGCTTGTTATTAATTTTTAGCGAACACCAACACAATTCCTTACATTAATTATACCCCAACAAGTATTTAAAAAGTTGCGTAAAAGTTAGGTTATATTGCAAATAGAATATTTTCAACGATATGGATTACGTATTCATCCATTTTTTGGTACATTTGAGATAGTTTGGCAAGATATCATCGTGTAATTAAAATATAAATTAATAAATAAATTGAAAGTATTTCCATACGCAGCATACAGAATTGGGCAAGTATAAACATATTCACAATTACCAAACCAACTTAAGAAGCCGCTGCCTGAGAATTCACTAAGTACTTCCACATCCAGATTTCCCATCCAAGTCTCTTTAGATGAAAACATCTTGACTTCTAGTATATACAGCAAATTCAGTTTCTGGATTCTTACTAGCTTGCTTCACTTATTTACCCCCAACCCTTCAACAAAATAAGTCTCTTTTTGACATTATAAATAATTTTTAGGCTAAGGCAACCAAATTATGACGCTGCTAATAATTTCTTTGCGACCAATATTTATTTCAATTTATTTCTGATAAGATATACAGGGTGGGGCAACAGTGCGTCCGACCTCGATATCTCGAGTTCTACGATAGCTACAAATTTTTAAAAAAAAATCAAGTAAACTAGATAAAAAAGTCTATAACTGGAAGTTATTTTCGAACATACAGGGCGAGCCAAGACAAAATTACAGGACCTAGTGCATTTTTTTAAATTAAATGCTATGTATATCAGTACATTTTTTGAAGCCTTTTCTAGGCTACAATTATTCCTATATTAGCATTGAACATCTCCCAACCACTTGGATACAATGAATTTGTTTGTGTGAACCAATGCAATCTGCAGATGGATATTATAAAAACCACCACAGTCACAATTATGTATTTTAAGAAAAACTTATGTGAATATCAGTTACGAGACATCTAATTAATGTTTTCGAATCATTTTAATTTTCTAAAACTGTACAGGGTGGCCAAAAATTATTTTTCACTTATGAACTTTTTAAATTGAATTTTCTCATTTTTTTTTCAAATGTATACCCTGTATATGTTAGAACGATGTGATGTAGAAATGAAAAACGAGCATATTTTGTGAGTACTTCCCAGTGGCTAATTGCAACAATTTTCCTTTTATAAATAAATAAGTGTCAAATTCAAGAACAAACTTGCACATTTTGATTGACACACGTCTTTATGCAATTTTGAAATGAGGCCATTTAGTGGGACCATTTCTTCCAATCCATTGAAATGAGTAAATAGTATTTAACAGGTACTTTACTGTAATGCTTTTTTGAATATTTTTTTATCCGTTTTCGTTATTCGACAAGCAATAAAACCTCAGTTTGGTATAAATTGTCGTGTACAACGGAGCATTTACCACACTTATCGGTCGTTAGTTACAATTTATATTGAATTTAAAATATTTGTAATTGTACAATATGAATTTTAATAAGGCGAAACTTGTAGACACGACTTTTGTCTTGGGCGAGTCAGAAATTGTTTACTTGCCAATAGAATTTATGACCAACGCTATCCTGAAAGAAGGATTCCTGATGTTAGCAACTTCCAAAACCTTCTCGATAGATTTCTGGAAATTAGAAATTTCGAATATAAAAAAATTGAAAGAATTAAACGTGTTGTGAACGAAGATAATGAGTTTTCTGTGGTGCTGGCAACGGTTGAGAATCCCCTGTTAGTCAAAGAGTCTGTGGGTCGAATCTTAAAAACAAATAAGTTGCATGCATATCATATTCAAATGCACCAAGAATTATCTGATGAGGATTTTCAAAAGCGCCTACAATTTTGTAACTGGGCCAGAGGTAAAATGCAAGATGATGTCAACTTCTTCAATAATGTTTTATTCACTGATGAGGCAACTTTTCATAAAAGTGGATTTGTTAATAGGCACAATTTCCATTATTATGCTTCGGAAAATCCTCACTTTTTTATGCAAGTTGATAACCAACATAGATGGTCTATAAACGTTTGGGGAGTAATTATTGGAGAACATGTAATAGGGCCACATTTCTTTGACTGGAGCTGGACATTGACTGGAGCTATTTATCTTTTTGGAAAACTATCTGCCACAATTCTTGGTAAATTTCCCTGAAAGAATTCGGTGTAGGATGTGGTTTCAGCAAGATGGTGCTCCACCACATTAAATGCAGTTAGAGACCACTTAAATAATACCTACCCTCATCAATAGCTTGGAAGAAATGGACCCACTAAGTGGTCTGCTAGATCCGTGAAGGAAATTGTTTATAGAGACACACCAACAACAGTACAAAATATGAAGGAAAGAATAATAACTGCCTTTAGATCTATCACACTGGCAATTTTAGGAACAGTGGGAACCTCATTTCAAAAGCGCGTAGAGATGTGTGTCAATCAAAATGGGCAACATGCAACAATATTTATTACATTTTTTTCTACTGAATTATTTGAAGAAACCTCTTTTTTAAGTTTATTTTTAAATTTTGTAATTATTGCTCAATAAAACGAAATTGGTTGCAATTAGCCATAGGGAAGTACTTAAAAAAATGATAGTTCTTCATTTCTACATCACATCGCTGAAAAATATACAGGGTGTCCTATTTGAAAAAAATGAGAAAATTCAATTCAAACAGTTCTTAATTGAAACATTTTTGACCACCCTGTACAGTTATTGAAAATGAAAAGGATTCAAAAACATTAACTAGATGTCTCGTAACTGGTATTCACATAAGTTTTTCTTAAAACCCATAATTGTGACTGTGTTGATTTTTTTAATATCCATCTGCAGATTGCATTATTTTAATAAAAAAATTCATTACATCCAAGTGGTTGGGAGATATTCAATGCTAATGAATGAATAGGGCCTAGAAAATGGCTTCAAAGATGTACTGATATACATAGCATTCCATTTTAAAAAAAGGCACTTGGTCCTGTAATGTCGTCTTGGCTCGGCGTGTATGTTCGATAATAATTTCCAGTTATAGACTTTTTTATCTAGTTTACTTGCAATTTTTTAAAAATTTTGTAGCTATCGTAGAACTCGAGATATCGAAGTTCGGCACATTAATGCCCTACCCTGTATGCCCTATCTACTTTTTGTTTCAACTTAAAATAAAAATATAAAGATATGTAAGCATCTTATTTCCGCACAAAATGCAGGGCTATCTGTTTCTGTACTGTTAAGGTCTGCCCCTAGGAGTGTTTCATTTCCTTATATAGGTCTACTTGAGCAGGTGTAGCTACTAGTAGAGTAAGTTTTATTTTATTGTCATTATCTTGTTCTGTCTGTAGCTGCCAACTTTCTACCATTGAGGAATTGTTATCGTATGCTTAATCAGAACTGTGCAAAATTAATAAAAATTAAAACTTTTTCAAAGAGTTTCATTGTACCACATCAGTGACAATTTAATATTATTTTCGCTATGAGTTATATTGAACAGGACACAACTTTTACTAATTTTGTGAATCAGTTAGATCATATGCATGGCAAGTCGTGCCACTGACTGCTCTTCAAAGTTTAAGTGAATTATGTGACCACTTGTAGTTCTCGAATAAATTTAATATCTAAAATTCAATTAGAAATTGATAAAAATCATACATGTGGAATAATATCTTTGGATTTGTGTAAAGCTTTCGATACTGTGGATCACAAAATACTTCTGAAAAAACCTTTTGGAATTGGAATCAGGGGAAATGTATATGAATGGTTTAAAAACGTTCTTACAGAGAGAAAACAGTTTGTATGTATAGAAGAAAGTATTAGTTCCATACAGAATATAACATGTGGAGTTCCTCAAGGTGCAATGTTAGCACCTGTACTTTTCCTAATATACATAAATTCTATTGCTTAGTTGAATATATGGAGTAATTTAATTTGTATGCTGATGATACAACACTTTTATATTTTGGAAATGATTATGATCAAGCAACTAGCAACATGAGATATGATTTGAGGCAAATATCACTTTGGTTGAAAATTAACAAATTAAGACTCAATTTTAACAAATCGTTATTTATGATTATATCTAAAAATACAATTCCAAATTCAATTCCATCCATTATATTTAATAATGATAAAATTAAGTATTCGCCATTAACAAAATTTTTAGACATCATATTGACGAAGAATTATCATGGAGACATCAAATTGATGTATTACGGAAAATAATATATCCTGTTATTGGAATTCTTTTTAGAATACAAACTATTATATCTCGAAAACATCTAAAAAATATATATTATTGCCTCTTATATTCACACTTACAATATTTAACTTCTATTTGGGTCACCGCTAATAATTCTATTATTAAACGTCTAAAATCTTTACAAAATAAAGCTATAAAATGTATTTATAATTTTCCATATTTGGAACCTACAATTAATTTATATAAACCAAATAATCTGTTTGATATTGACTCGACATATACAGTAAACATGTGTGTTTTTATTCATTCTGTAATAGAAAAGCATAAGCATTCAAATATAACATTCACTCAAAGTAACGAAATCCATTTACACAATACTAGGTAAGCAAAAAACAACTCCTTTTAAAACAAAATGTGGAAAGAACTCAATTTTCTATAAGGGAATAACTGTATAATAATTTACCAACCAAACCCAAAAATGTAAAAGATTTAAACAAATTTAGAACCTATGTAAAATATGTGTTATTATCTTAAAGTTATTTGTTATTGATTGCACTATGCATTTTATTACTAAGTTATCATGTATAATGTATGTATATGTGTGTATGTATGCATATATGCATGTGTGTATATGAATGTGTGCATGTATGTATGTATATGTGTATATACTTTCTGTTATCGTTATTATTTTTTATCTATAAGTATTGTTTGTAGTATTTATTCACATACTGGCATCATTTAAATATATATGTGTATGTTATTATGTTAATCCCTGTATAAACTATATACTTTCTTGGGAATAAAGTTTAAAGTTGTAAAAATAAGACATGTATTTTATCTGAGATTCTTGCGTAAAAATAAAGCCTATACATTTATATATTTACATTTTAGGTGAATCGTATGATCATATTTTATACATAAGTACCCTGTATATTTCATTTTTCCTATCGGCATATCGAACATCACTTGTTAATTTTTGGAACCCATTAGATCATAAATATGTATAGTCCCGCAACTGCTCTTCATAGTTTCAGCGAGTCATGTGACCACTTATCCCTCTTGTATCCCTCTTGTAATGGGCCTGTTCCATGATATTCTTTTTATATGGTTTTTATACTTTTTCATATACTACTCGATATTCTCATTATGCACTTAAAATCTCGTATTTTTAACTTTTTCCGTTCTCGAGATATAAGGAGTGACGCAAGTGACGTAAGAAAAGTGGCTTTCTGGGACCTTTCATATTTAACCTGAAAAGTCAAAAAACATGGAATTTTCAAACTCTGGTAACTAAGTAAATACGTCGAGTGGAAGTTCGTTCTATGTCTCTACGGAAAGGAGAATGTCGGCGATGAATCCTAATCGTAAATTGCAGGGTCAAAATCGAAAATACGTCCCGACAGGAAAGAGAGAAAATTGTAATTTTTTGACATTTCACCATATTGTACTCCTCACCTGTCAAGAAGTAAGCAAAACAAACAATACTTCGACCACACCTATAATTATAACAACTAAGGAGCATCAAGTCTATTGAGATCGCCGAGTCCATGCGTATAGTGACGTAGCACCTGGCCACGCCCCATTTTCACGAGGTGGAGATTTGTAATAGTTTTTAAGATACTAAACGTGCAAATAAGATTCTGATGTTTTGCATATCTATTAACAAGCCCATTATTTAAATACATGTATTTTATCTAAGGTTCTTGCGCAACAAACGGAATTATGTGTCTCCCCCACATTTTCTATATTTACATTTTGGGTGAATCATATGATCACCCTGTATATTATGTATTTTCTGGGTATATCGAAGTTTTTTGTTTCACCACTTTTATTAATTTTAGGAATCAATTCGGTCATATTTATGGCAAGTCATACATCTGCTTGTTAAAGTTATGTGCGTCATAAGAGCCTTGCGTTGTTTAAATATCCTGGATCTCTTATAAATCATTTTCAAAAACAGAGTGGTAGAGGCTACAAAGGAGTATAGTTGAATCATATTTTAAAATATAAAGGGCGATTTATTTAGGCGTAATGTCATAATCTTATTATTTTCTTAATGGAACACTCGGTATATTATTATATATTTGGATGAATCTGTGATGGGTTGTTACTATGATATGGGTAAGTTTGTTCCAAAAATGTGTCAACCTTGTGAACTCCCAATACATTTGATTCCATCACTCAAGAGTTGGAAACTACATGTGTTTCTTATGTAATTCAGAGATCGGGTGACGTAAAAATCAGGGTTGGCTCTGCCGGCATGGAAAGACTTTTATGCAAGTATGATACAATTTATCTTACCTTGTACTTTTTTAGGGAATTCCGTAATATCTAAAGTTAATATGGTCAGTTTATTATAAACACTCACTCGAAGAAAAGGTATTGAGAGATGTAACATTGAACTAATATACACATATATTTTTCACTACCCCTTAAAATGCCACATACATATGTAATTTTTCACGACGTATAACGAATATAAAAGTATATTATTAATATTTGTTCTAAATGTTCTGAAGTTAACATTCGCCGCTTGTCATTAAAAATCCATTTATAATGAGAAAGAGACCGCTCAACGTCAACGATGTCATCGGAGCATACTTAAAATACGTAAAATTTCTTAAATTCGCTCTATTGACGCCTGGTGTAGAAAAGACTACTTTTTTACCGTTTAATAGGTCTATTACAGATGGCATCTTACAGATCCGAGATTGGTTTTAAATTTCTTTGGAATTTTGTTTCAACTCTCTCAGCGTTTTCTCTAGGTAATTGAAAAATATAGTGCCGGAGATCGAACACGATGTTTACTGCATCAACTGCAGTAAATTTTAATGTTGTTTGCATATGTTGAAGGTCCCGTATGGCTAGAGAAATTCGCGAAAAACTTCCGTGTATGGTCTTAAAATCTCCTTGAACAGTTGGATCAATAAATGCCTGTTGAGTCTGTGAAATAACAACTGCGTCATCTGGCTTCAACTGCAGTACTACTAGTTTGACGTTTTCAAAATGGCAAAAATAGTATGTTGCCGCATCTAGCCTAGTTTCCCACCGTGTTATAATAGGCCCTGGAGGTGATGGTGTATTTGGAAGTATTTCTTTAAATAACCGTATACGATGTGGTACGTATATTTATTAATTTTTTGCCTCGTGATCGCGACGTCTTCCATCCTCATTGGTTGCATTTTTCAGGAGATTGCCAACAGTTTTCTCGACTTCAGTTGTATGTAATTTGCGTAAGAGTATATTTACATTTGTTCGAAAATTTGAATTATTATAACTCATAAACAGTTTAGTGAATCCATTTGAAGTTTATGGTAGTGTACTATCAAGTTTAAAAGAACAATATCCTACATTTGCATTAATATTCAATCGTTTTAAAATCGATCAGGAAACTTCTTGTATTTTTAATAATTTTACTCATGAATGATTCTGGTGAACTAAGTATACGTGAACAGCGCGTGACAGCTCTCAGAACTCGGTGAATATACTATAATACACTTTTCCCAAAAATTATCTAAACAGTGGATTGTCTAGTTTTGACCACTTCCACTAAATCTACATTAAAACTACGTTGACTGTCACTATCAGCAGAGCCACTAGCACTAATATGCTTTTGTGAGGAGATATGTCTATTAACATTTGTTTTAGATGTCCAAGAAATTGTTTTGTTGCAACTACTACAATAAAGATCTGTTCCATCAAATTGCAGTTCTGGGAAATCGAGAATCCACAAGTTCATTGCAGCCATACATATGGTTAGATTTACACTACGGATTGCAAAACTGCGATCTGAGACGGTCTACCCTTTCCCTTTATTAAATGTTGACGTAAATGCCAATAATTGCCACAGTGTAGGTAATAAACGATTTTGAAATGTTTCACAATTTCGCCGGCGTCGTATATTTAAAGAAGATAAAACCACATAAGTGAAAAATATAAGAGTACCTCCGTACACTGGAATTTAATGTTGACACTCGGTCGAAGTCGAATGCCTTTAACACTGCAAATATAAAAAATTAATTATGTTTTTAGGTAATTGTCAGTACGTTTCACAAATGTAGTAGATTTCCGATCAAAGTAGGTTATACGTATAAAAATTTTGAATGTAATAAAATTCGCTTTATCACGTGACGCATACAGTACATGGCAGTTTTATGCCGTTAATTCTTAACTTTGTTATGTACATATAATTTAATATTATATAAAAATGGTTTATTTTATTCCGAAAAATATTTTATGTTGCCAGCATTTAATTGGGTTTTCATATTTAATTATTATGAAAATGAACAAAATACACACGCCACACATTAAACAGAAGAGGAAAGTGTGTGTTTGATTCAAAATTGTCTTTTTATTTGTCAGATATGTTTTACATCTTTCGTAAGAACTGCTACCGTTTTTAAGTTAAATTTATTACCAAAAATACAATATAGCTGGCAATAATAAATATTTCACCACTTCGTCGTTTTTCTGATTGTTTCAGTAACTGTTAGTACTATAATATTACGTCTATATGAGAGCCGTCTCTGGCACCGATATAAAATTCACGATCTCATGTAGCGTATACAATTGAGGATAATTTAAATGAGCACCATTTGAAATTACAAGAATTATACAAAATATTTACGTATTTAACAAATAATAATCTTAGCATTAAAAATCTATGAAAATAAAGTTATTTAGAAACACATTGAGTATTTTACTATTAGTATTGTGTTTGTGAATATATTAGTAAAAAATTATGACGATTATTATTATTATTATTATTATAGTACGGGCTAAGCCAAGCACCCTCATGTTTGATTCAAGAACTTGCGGACTATTCTTGTTGTTCCTAGAATCACAGCTTTTTGTAAGTTTATATAAGTACCCTTGTATAAATTTAATTTTTTGATATTATTATTATTATTATTATTATTATTATTTTTTTTTTTTTTTTAACCACAACTTACGTTGGTAGCATGACTCCTGTCAGACACGGGGCCCCTAGAGGCCAACGTGTCCGTCAGTGGCTAACACACGGCGGATAGTGCGACATGTCGATAGTATGACAGATTTTTGTGATACGGTGATTATTTTTTCCCAGTCTGATAGTCCCATTTTTTCTAGATTACCAGGTAGGTATTTATCCACTAATCCGTTGGTTGTTATGATAACAGGTAGAATAGTTACAGTATTAAGCTGGTATATATGTTTTAGTTCATAAGCCAGGTCCTGGTACTTTAGTAGTTTTCCATTCCTTGCTGTCTTGATGTTGTTGTCAAGTGGAATCGTTACATCTATAATTTGAGCCCACTTATCCTTCTTGTGGATTACTAAAATATCAGGCCTGTTATGTGGTACCTCTCTATCTGTTATAATCGGCGTGTCCCAGTACACTTTAATATCACAGTTCTCAAGGATCTGACAAGGTGAGTATTATTATTATTATTATTATTATTATTATTATTATTATTAATATGATTCTCATTAGCATCGCTAAATCGTACTAAATACCCAACTACTTTTGATATTCTCGGCCAGTTGCGACCTTCAGAAATAAGTATTTATTATTTCAAATATTTCTAGCTAAACAACATAGAACTACCAAATGAAAAAACTTTATATCGCCATTTTATTTTCACTTCTTCTATAATACTCAAAAATTTTTCACTAAAAATAGTCCTCATACGAACTAATTTTTAAACACTAGTTTAGAGAACTTAAACATAATTCACTCAACCTTGTCCTGAATCAAATTAAAAAGATTGCTTTGGGTAATTCATAATTATATCACTAAGAATTCTTGATTTATCAACAAATAATCACCCTATAAATAAGAAAAATGTTTCGTATTAGCTCCTCATATGCTTACACATACACGCTCTGACGTAAGATAAACCTAAACTCATAAGAGGGGATGTACAAAAGGGGGTATTTCTTTGGTAGCTTTGTTAAGAGATCAAGGTTTTATAGGATTATATCTTTTGCCGTCGTGCTCCTTGGGAGTTTTAGTTTTACTAAAATTCATTAAATCTACGAATAAGAATACGTCTCCATGGGAATAGTTACACCTCACAGAGTACATTTTGCCCTATTTATAAAGTAGATAATAAAGTAAATACCGTGATAAATACCTATAAGCCGAAAGAAGATTACAAGGTGGAAAATACAAGTCTAAACGTCTATTTATTATCAAAGTAAAGCTTTCTAATCACAATTTAAAATCATGATTTTATTAGAAGTGAACAGATTTGATATCCCGAAGTGTAATAGACGAATAAAAATATATTAGTAATTATTTAATTTATTTTACCTGGTGAATTCGAAAAAATATTATGGAGAGGAACTGTTTAGATTCAGGAATGACTCTCACTGCATTGACGCTCCTTTTCTTTTCTAATTATTTTCGGTAACGTCATGAAGATATAGGAGACGCTTAAAGATGCAAATTGAGGTTTAAACTATTTGATTCCATTCTAAATATTAAATTATATTGTAGTGTATATGCACTCAATATTTTATAGTCCAAGTTAGTATTAGAGGGTTTGACAACATTGATACCGAGGCGGCATGTAATCATGTACGTGAAGAATCTGGAGAATTCAAAAAGAAACCGAATCTGGGGCCCTAAAAATGTACCGCATGCTTACGTTATGAACCAATATATCAAGTTCTTATTTGTGATTTCCGGAGGTACCCAAATAATATGCAAAATGTCGTAGTGTTTCCGACTTAATTTTCGTAGAAAAAAATGTAGACTTTGAGCAATTATTTAACTTTTTTCGATATCACCAAGGCGAAGAGAGACATCGTGATTTCGCCTCCTTCAAACGGTTTAGACAGTTTACTTAAGCCAAATCTCAGAATATGCAGTTTATGAAGCTTTACTTTTATACCAGAAATTATTTATGAATCTCTAAATATAACGAAAATACAAGAGTGTATTCATAGTGCGACACGCTATGTAATTCAGTTCTAATAAAATAAATAAATGAAAATTAAGCAGCACATGTATGCATTCCCCAAAACCAAACCACCACAAAACGTAGACGACTGCAGAAGAATAAGACTGTGTACACAATACATCGAATAATTACCAGACTTTCAAGCGGCATTCATCAAGAACAGATCAACGGACGACAAATGTACACCACCAGACGGATTTTGGAAGAAAAGTGGAAACAAGGAACAAAACTACGTATAGTCTCAGTTGACCTCCAAGAGGCATTTGATTCCATAAGTCAACAGTCAACACCGTTCGCAACAGGGGAGTTCGGCACAATCTAATAAACAGGATAATAAAAGCAAACCTACAAGAAAACACCACAATACAATGGTTTGGACAGACGACGGAATCAAGAATGAAGAACATAGGAGTGAAACAAGGATGTCTGCTACCACCTCACCCCCCAACCCACCCCACCGACTATTGACCACAGTCCTGAATCAAGTGATACAAAGCACAATAAAGAAGAATCAAAAATTTTATGAAAACGCTGAAACGATAAGACTCCCATCGTGCCTGCATATACCGACGAAATACCCATCATCACCGAGGAAGAGCAAGACATCGTCAAATTTCTAGGAAATATGAAACCACATCTGGACTCCTCTGAAATGGAAATAAACTTCAAAAAGATCCTAATAATGATACGAAAGTGTCCAGCCAGTGGGGAAGAACACAAAATAGAAAACTACACCCTGAGAACCACGAACAGAATGAAATACCTATGAACATATCTAACGAATTAACTGAACTGGAAGGAAGCAGTAAAGGAAATAATGAAAAAGGCTTACAAAATCACAAGAGCGATACTACCTTTCATTGTGGAAAATAAACTATCATGGAGCCTAATTAAAAAGAGATACATGACCCTCATACGATGACATACGAAATCAAAATCGCAGCAACGACAAAAGCGAATAGAAGAAGTCTTAGAAAAGTCGAAAGGGACATTATCCAACTGCTTGCAGAAACAGGAAAACCACAAAAGCGACAGAAAACCTAAGAATTACTAAAGTAGAAAACAATAAATAAAAAATCGGTAAAGATATTTACACAGAATTTCCCTCTTTATTTGTGCATGGCGGTCACGAAATGACATTGAGAATAATAATCGGAATATAGTTATCACTATCATTACAAAGAAAATCTGGTAACTTTTAGTCAAAAAAATATACAGAATGGTCATCCAACAGCAAAAATTCAATACTAAATAACAGGTGCCAAATACAGAAGGCTTGCGCAAATACCTTTACAAATGTCCATCATGGTTGAATTATTTCTTGGGATGACCACCCTGTACATTTTTCAATAAAACTATAATAGATGCATATGCCAAATATCATTGCCATCTGTCACATTTTCAATTCCACATTCACGTAGTGGAGTGGAAGTATAATAGTGGTTAAAAAAATTATTTTTTTGAAATTTTTCAAAAATATTGATAAAATAATTTTCAAAATTGTTTTTTTCTGAAACAGCCCTTTTTCAAAAAAATCGGTAAAGGTATTTACACAGAACTTCCCTCGTTATTTGTGTATGGCGGTCACTCTAAAAAATTATTAATTACGAAATGACATTGAGAATAATAATCGGAATATAGTTATTGCTATTATTACAAAGAAAACCTGATAACTTTTGGTCAAAAAAATATACAGAGTGCTCATCCAACAGCAAAAGTTCAATACTAAATAACAGGTGCCAATATGGAAAGCTTGCGCAAATACCTTTAGAAATTTTCACCACGACTTAATTATTTCTTGGATGACCACCCTGTACATTTTTCATTAAAAGTATACTTAATAGGTGCATATGCCAAATATTATTGCCATCTGTCACATTTCCAATTCCACATTCACGTAATGGAGTGGAAGTATGGTGGTGGTTAAAAATTTTTTTTTTAATTTTTCGAAAATGTTGGTAAAAACATTTTCAAAATTTTTTTCTTCTGAAACAGGTTTAGAATGTGATGAAACGTGAAAATTTTAAATTTGAGCAAAAAAAAATTTTCCATCTATTCTAGTGTTAAATTTTTTTCCAAAATGGTAAAAAAATGTTGCAAATTTTTTTTCCCGAAATAGGTTTGGAATGTCATGAAACGTGGAAATTTTAAATTTGAGCAAAAAAAAATTTCGTCTTTTCTATAGTAGTGATAAATAGATTAAAAATGTTTTCAAATTTTTTTTTAAATTATTCAAAAACATTTTTAAATTTGTTTCACAATACTTTTAGAATGCCATGGAAATCTGGATATTTTAAATCTGAAAAATGGTAAAAAAAATTCAAGTTTTTTTTAATAAATTTAGAACGCTATGAAACGTGTAAATTTTACATTCGAAGAAAGAAAAAAAAAATTTCCATCTATTTTAGTGAAAAAATTGTTTTCAAAAATGTTGGTAAAAAAATGTCATTTTTTTTAAATAGGTTTAAAATGCCATGAAACTTGGAAATTTTAAATTTGAGGAAACAAATTTTTTTCATCTATCTTAGTGGTAGAAATTTTTTCAAAAACGTTGGTGAAAAAAATGTTCTCATTTTTTTTCTGAGATAAGTTTAGCGTGTCATGAAACGTGCGAAATTTGAGCAAAAAAAAATGTTTCCACTATTCATTCCGTTTAGACGGTCCACCCTGTATATTTTCTAGTGAAAGTTTAACCATTTCTTCACTGACAGTAGGGTCAACTACTTACCAAATTTGACTGCTCTCCATCAAGTAGTTTTTTAGTTAATGCACCAACAGACAGACAGAGAGAAAGACAGACAGACTGACGGAATTGAAAAACCTATATTTTCGTAATCTACGTGATCTGAAACGTCAGAATCAGAAAAAAATCTCGGAGAGTGATTTTTTCTCGAATACAATACCTCCCTTCGGTATGCGAGGGAAGTAAAAATATTCAAATTTTTTGTTTAAATAGATTTAGAATGCCATGAAACGCGCAAATTTTAAATTTGAGCAAATAATTTTTTTCCGGCTATTCTAGTGGTAAAATATTTTTCCAAAATGGTAAAAAAATGATAATTTTTTTTTTTAATAGGTTTAGAATGCCATGAAACGTACAAATTTAAAATTTGAGCAAAAACATTTTGTTTTCATTATTTATTCCCTTTAGACGGTCCGGTCCACCCTGTATATTTTCCAGTGAAAGTTTAACCATTTCTTCGCTGACAATAGCATCAGCTAGCTACCAAATTTGACTGTTCTCCGTCAAGTAGTTTTTTAGTTAATGCACCAACAGACAGACAGGCTGACGGAATTGAAAAACCTATATTTTCATAATCTACGTGACCTGAAACGTGAAAATCCGAAAAAATCTCGGACGGTGATTTTTTCTCGAATACAATACTTCCCTTCGGTATGCGAGGGAAGTAAAAATTAAGATTATAGTGCAGGGCTTGTGTAATTCCATAGGATTGTTAATGAAGGAATGGTATAACAATATGGGATGGATAGCTCATGAACTATACAATTATGTATTACCAGGTGTTTTGCCCGCTTTTATGTCAGGGGGCCTGTATGACGTCATAATTTCAAGATGGTCGCCAGAATAAACGCTAATCTCGTTTTGCTCTGTAGCTCATTTGTGGTTGACTCTATGGAAATTTTGCAAGGAATCTTTTTGGTTCCCAATAAAATGAGGAACAAGAAACTTTTTTGATATCTGTAACCGTTTCTTAGATATACTTTATTGTTCGAACACTGAAGATATCATAACGTATAATTGCTTGATAACTATGAAAATAATACTACATTTGATTTTCCTAGGAAATACAATTATTATATAACTTCTACATTATTATTCCACATGTTTCTTAACTGACACATAAATATCTAGTAGAAATAAAGTTTCACAGGTCATCCTCTGGGTCCAACGGTTCTATTTCATTGTTCGCAAAGTCATTGTTATTGCCGATCTCTTCATCGCCACCACACTTACACATTTCTATGCACCTTAAAAACTGTGCTTTACGCTTGCAATTTGCACACCCACAAAATACTCGATTAAGTAACCATTCTGGTGCACATGGGATCGAACTCATCGAAGGAGAATACTGGCTTCCAGACTCGTTTATCTTCTGGTTTAAATTCTTCTAGTGATCCAAGTACATCCAAAGCATATCTGGCAAGTAAAGTCGTATTACATGCACAATAGGTTAAACAAAACCTGATAGTTGGGGGAACGAGGCAAGGTCAGAGAGAATTTAAAAACATGCAAGAAGATAAAAAATTATTCTACACTTATTATACATATCGTATCATTCTACTACCCTGCACATATACTCACCACATACTGATGTTTTTATGCTTTCACTGTGGCGGTCGCAACTTTGTCCAAAAGACATTTATGTCACAGGAGTTGGTGCTAATAGACGATTTATTGATATCAGCCTTATTTATTCCAGTATAAGACCGACAAAACATAAGGCATTGTTAGCTCTTCATGCACTATTGAGTTGTGACATTACTGGGTGCTTCAAAAATAAAGTCAAACTGTCTTTTTGAAGAGCTTTCCTTGATGCTTTATCATTACTTGGATCTCTAGAAGATTTTTAACCAGAACAGGAACAACTAGTCAATCAATTCATTTATCAAGTTTACTTATCAGGGAAAAGAATATCAGACATTGGTGAATTACGCTAGCTGGGTATTAAAAAAGAAGATGAGCAAAGTGAAAATCTACCCCCGCAAAATCCTCTCTTACACCATATACCTTAAAGGTACATTGCCAAATACAAAAAAAAAAATAAAGTGGCGCAGTGCCGATAATCAACAGCGAAGCCTTCCAGAGCCGTCACAATTTGGATGGAAGGAGTCTGAAAACCAGTATTCTCCTATTATGAATTGGATGCCATGCACCAGAATGGTTACTTAATCTATTACTTCGCGATTCTGAGAAAGGACGGTGTGCTGTAAATTGCAAGTGTAAAGCACAGTTTTTAGATGCACAGAAATATGTAAGTGTGGTGGCAATGAAGAGATCTTCCATAAAAATCACTTTGTGGCCGTTCATAAAGTACGTTCGCAATTAAGGGGGAGGGGGGGGTATTGCTTAGCGTGACGAGATATGACAAGGGAAGGCGGGGGGTCTAAGGAAATGTGACGTTTGCAGTTCATCAATTTATTTTAATTTTTTTTCTTAACTCGGCAGTTTTTAAAAAATTTTCATTACGATAGAAATTCATTCTCAAGTACTTAAAAGCATGTAAATATGCTATTTTTAATCACAATAAATCGTTTATAGGGGGTTGGGCTAGCTTTTGTGACGTAATGTTTATTGGGGAGGTCGCTGAAAGTGTGACTTAGCGAGTGACGTATTTTATGGACGGCCCCTTTGCGAACAATGAGAAAGAACCGCCGGACTCGGATGATGACCTGTGAAACTTTCTTTCTACTAGATATTTACGTATCAATTAAATAATTGATACGTAAATATCTATATGTAATGATAAGGTACAAGTTATATTATAATTGTATGTTCTAGAAAAATCAAGTGGAGAATTATTTTCATAGTTACCAAGCAATCACATGCGAGATTCTCCGTGTTCGAATAATAAAGTATATCCAAGAAACGGGACAGATGTAAAAAAAGGTATTTCAACCTTTTCTTTCCTTATTTTATTAGGAACAAAAAAGACTCCTAGTAAAATTTCCATAAAGCCAACCACAAACGAGTTGCAGAGCAAAAAAGACAAAGGACAAGAAAAACGCTAGTGTTCCAAGAGAATAAAAACCGCGAGTGGCCTAACAAAACACTTATAATCTCTTGGCTACTGCTTGCATCACTGCAGTTTGCGAGTCCACCCTCTCAACGTTAACTCAAATAAACCGACCTCAATAATCGACACGAATGTCATCATAATACATACGTGTACCAATTTTATTTTATGAGGCCCTCTATTAACGGGAGTGGTGGAGGAGTTGAAAAATGTTATAAAATAGTCTGAGGCCTTGGCTTCTAGTGTATAGACCAAGTTCCAAGTTTCTGTACTCTTACCAGGTTGCTTTACTTGTTCCCCTTATTTACCCCTATTTAACCAAAACTCTTCAGTGGAATCATCTTAAAATACAATATAATTCCAGATGACGTTATAATGCATACGTGTACCAAATTTCAAGCGAATATCTCAAGTTAATTCTATCAACCACTTTAATAATTGGGTGGGGGTGGTAGGAGGTTGAAAAATATTATTAAAATATTCGAAGCCTTGGCTTCTAGTATATACACAAAATTCCAAGTTACTATACTCTTACCAACTTGCTTTACTTATTTTCCCCTATTTACCGCTATTTAACCCCCATCCCTTCAACGGAATATTCCCAAAATACAAACTGGTTTCAGATATCATTCTAATATATACGTGTACCAAATTTTAAGTGAATATCTCAATTTTATTTTATCACGCCATTTAATAATAGAGTGGGGGTGATGCGGGGGATGTAAAATATTATAAAAAAATCTGAGGCCTTATTTCAACAAAAACAAATTTTGAAAATTTTTTTACGATTACTACTTCCGCGCCACTGCGTGGCAGTAATTTATGTCTGGCTTCTGCTTTTACGCTGATATACTTGCAATATACCAAGCTTTGACATTTATATTAGAATCTCTAAACAACAATAAACAAACAATTGCAGTATGTCTTGATTTATCCAAAGCATTCGACAGTGTCGAACATGATCTACTAATAAAAAACTAATGATGTATGGTATAAGAGGAGTAGTGTTGAAACTATTGAAATCTTATTTATTAAACAAAAAACAATGTGTAGTTGAAAGAGACCAAGAAGGGACCGTCATTAAATCGGAAAGGAAAGCTATAAAAAGGGGAGTACCTCAAGGATCCATATTAGGACCTCTACTATACATTCTCTACAAATGAGCTACCCTCTGTTAACATTAAAAAAGAAATAATAGATGAACTAAATGTGTTGAATCAGTGGTTTGGAAATAACAATCTGCAGCTAAACGTTGCCAAGACGCAAATGATAAAATTTTCATATTTGGGTCAAGATGAAATCACGCTTACCTACAACAACAACAACATAAAAAGTAGCAACAGTGTAAAATTTCTAGGAATAAATTTGGATTCAAGGCTAGACTGGAAATGTCATATTCAAGACCTAGCACGGAATATGGCGCAATATTGCTATGCACTAAAGGTATTGACACATATGGTAAACATTGAAACAGCTTTTATTGCATATCATGCTTACATTCAGTCCCGGGTTAGATACGGAATCATATTCTGGGCAAATGCTAGTGATGCCCACAAAATACTTTACGTACGAAAAAAATGCATAAGATACATACTTGATATGGAACCAAGAGATAGCTGTAGAAACATATTTGACGAAAAAAAAATTATCACACTCTTTTGCTTATACATATACGAAGCTGTGATTTTTGTTAAGTAAAACATCATACTTTTCAAAACTTTGGAACATGATCACAATACAAGATATAAAAATAATCTGTCCACCAACAAAATAAACTTTTCTTACATCCAAAAAATTGTAGAATTTTCAATAATTAAAATATATTACAGAATTGAAAAATCTAAACAAAAACAAACTAAAACGGGAGTTAAAGCAAATACTAATCAAAAAGGCTTACTATACAATGGAGGAATATTTCTTGGACGACTTTTTTCTATAAATATACTTTTACACTTTTACTATTATAAACATACTCTATTTGTGTTGATATTTTAAGGATTAAGTACTAAGTTAGCACTTATATAAGTTTTAAATTTCTCTTAAAGAAACATTTTAGTTACACAGATTTTAACTTTGTATGTCTTATTTTGTATTGTCTGTTTTACTTATTTTTATTTTTTTGCTGTATCTTCTGATTGCTATTCTTATGTTATTTGACATGTTCTACGCCCCATTGGGCAAAACTGTATATATTTAGAGAGAACCAATAAAAGTATCTATCTATCTATCTATCTACTCAATACATGAATTGGGTACTTATAAAATAATGATTGATTTAGTGATCACTGATAACCTCTGGAAAGCAATACCTATTAAAATAGTACTATGTATTTTTAGATAGATATGTTTTTCAATTTTGGTATGTGTTAATAGGATAATATAGAGCCACATATTTTAATTAGAAAAATTATTTTATCACTCCACCAGTGGCGTTCCTGCGAGCATGTCCTCAGATATTTTTACCAAAAAAGTGGTACGCCACTGACATTTTTCCACGTCTATATTTTTGCTGATTAGCCTGATTAATTCTACACACACACACAAAATTGTCAATTGCACGAACCAGACCAATCATCTCCAGTGTATTTTGACTTGCTGAATCCGAATCCGGTGTCAGTTTTGCCCCACCACGTCACAATTTTTTTCTCTCCTCAAAAAATCGTAAGAAAAATGCAATTTTCCCCTTTTGCATTTTTCTAGTATGGTATGCGGATTCAGCAAGCCAAAATACACTGAAGATGATTGGTCTGGTCTGTGTAATCGACATTTTTTTTTGTGTGTGTGCCTGTGTAATTAGTTTTAATATGAATTTAATTGTTTTAATCAAGACCTCTGCGTCTGACGAGAAAAACGCAAGTGATCGTTTTCAAGTAGAATTAATTAGGCTAATCAGAAAAAACATTGACATGGAAATATGTCAGTGGGGTACCACTTTTTTGGTAAAAAATATCAGAGGACATGTTCGCAAGGACGCCACTGGTGGAGCGATAAAATAATTTTTCTAATTAAGATATGTGATTTTATATCCTATTAACACATAACAAAATTGAAAATAATATCTAAAATACTTTCTAAGATATTGTCGCGTTTATTCACTTTTGGGAAACACCCTGTATGAATCCGTGGGTTCTAAATAATTTCAACAAGAGATAAACACTACTAACACTTTATTTGATAATTTACTGACTATACAATACTTGAAAATACACTTTGTTTACTTTAACCTCACTTTTTACCGAACGTCACTTCTATAAACTGCTCTTTAATAAACTTCTTCTTCCGCGCTGGTAATCGCGCCTTATATACTCTGAAATTACCTCTAGATTGAACCAGAATCTTCTTCTACCACACTCTAGAAAAGTCCTTGGCTCTTTCTAGAGTCTTTCCAGTCACTATCAGTAGGCATAGGCGTATCATCTCCAGTTCCAAGGGGGTGTAAATCATAACAATATTAAAAAATAACGATTAGGAAAAGGAAATTTCAACACCCTGTAGCAAAGAATTTAAGCCGTTGTGGACATATGTTCATAAGAACTTTTCTTCATAAAATGACCTAAGGAATCACACCCTGAAACATTAGCACGTCATTAACACCCTATATATGAATATGTCAGTCAAATAGGGTAAATCGGAGGAAATAATAGTGGAAATTTTCAAACTAGGAAGAAGATGTTCATTAAGGTATTAAACAAACTAAGACTTCCCATCTCTATCTATTGCGCTCGAGTAGTCATCTTCGAAAAATGGCGCTCAAATTCAGTTTATTGCTTATATCTCGCAATCATCAGCTATATCGAAATATCATTGTATTAGGCATGCAATTTCAATAACTTTTAAGATGTCGTCTGTCGACTTGTTCGTCTGTCTCTCCATCCGCCATGTTTTTGAAAGCACAATAACTTAAGAACGAGAAGTCTAATTTTTTTAAAACTTGAACGGTATATCAGTGTTGGATAAAGGAAGAACTCTTTCAATTTTGAAATATGTCGATCGATCAATATGAATGTTATGGTTATGGACCATTTTACTAAAAGAAAATACACGTGAAGAATATTATAATTATTGATGAAATTCTATAAACACAAAAATATTATACTAGTCAAGTTTCACCAATCAAGATGGTATCATCAGCATATGATTAATGTCACAAACAATTACCTAAAATATTAACTTATCAACGGTTACAACACTCTGCGTGTACATTTTCTTTTTAATAAAGTGATTAATAACACAGGTCCACAAAACAAAATGTCCTGTCTTTGCAATCAAACCCATCATTTCCTAAGTATTTTGGTGCGCTGAAACCAAATTAGGCAAAAAAAAATTTCCACCGCGTCAATTTTTCTCTACACCCCCATAAACTCTTATAGAGATTTAAAAAAAAAAATTAATTAATTTTTTTGACCTTTGTATTTATTTTTTGGATCGCTGATCACGAATCTGAAGTCAAAATTAAATTTCGACCTAATAACAGGTGTCAATGGGCTGTCAAATTTCACCAAGATGTAAAAGTTGATAGCACTGATCTTCAAAATAACAATATTTTCTGCTCCAAGGACTAAATCTATCATTTCTTATATATTTTTGTGTGCTGAATCCGAATTTTCAATTTAAAAAATTTTCTACCCCGTAGATTTCGAGTAATTCGCGATTTCTATTGTCAAAACAGCATTTTGAAAATAAAAATCGCGATTTACTTGATATCTACACGGTAGAAAAAAATTTTAATTGAAAATTCGGATTCAGCACACAAAAATACATAAGGAATAATAGGTTTAGTCCTTGGAGCAGAATTTGTGTTTTGTGCCTGTGCATAGATCTACACAAAAAAAACACTTACATACAAAATACTTCATTTTCTTATGTAAAATAAAGTAACAATTTTACATAAAAAATACATTACATTATTATGTAAATTTTATATAACCCTTTTATGTAAAAAATGCTTTATGCTTTAATCGTTAATTTAAAAAAAAATCACTTGAGGATATTATTTCAATCTCTCTGTTTTTATTCATTTTACGTCTCTATTAATTAGGGATGGTTCGATATTTATACATATAATTAACACTGTAACAGAATTTTAAAGACACTTTGAAAAGTCTGCGGGTTGTGAGATTTGAACAGTCATCCTCACGCTTCGTAGCACAGTACGCTTTCTCTGGGCTATTGTCCTTCATGTGAATTTTGTTTTAAAGAGGGTATTTAGTATTGGCAATTGTGTATCCGGTTTAAGCATAATATTCCCTTTTAGCCTTAACCATACAATTTCTGCATTAATAAAATCAAGTGCAATAGCTTTCAACACTTATGGTGCGAAGTGAATGTTATTCGATTAAGCAATGGATTTTATGTCCATATGGGTGATAAAATTTATTTAAAAATATTCTTTCATGAAAGGGAGTATGGTGCTTTAAAATTAAATTTAGAAAAAATTCTGTTTTCATTTAATGTAGATGACGGTACTCCTATTTGCATTATAGTCAAAGATTACAGACTTAATTTTTTAGTGTTTGCTGTAGTGGTGATAGAATGACATTTTAATTATCGTTTTAATTCTTCGTCCGCTTTGAAATACATATATACATATAGGCATGTTAAAGGTTAAGGTTTTCGAGGGTGCTGAACACGATGGTGATATTTTTAGGCCTCCCATGAAGCCCTCGGGAACTATCCCTAAACGAGAAAAACCACCCCCTTTTCGCGGTTTTTCTATTCTAGTCATGTAAGGGCTTCTCGGATAGGGTTTTCGAGTAGACCGTATGAACTTTGACCATCCAACATATTATCAAACCTCGGGGTTGAAACTACCCTCTCACCTCTGATACTAAATATTAGGGAGATTTAACTCTCCCTAAAAATTTAAAAATTTATAAAAATTTGTTTCTATTCGTTTTCAAGGGTGCTCTATAGCAACATGCATTTCCCCACTAACCACCCCCAAATCTCCGAAACCATTTTTTACATTTTTGGCTACTGCAAGCACGTGGGGAATCATTGGATTGAGATTTTTAACAAAATTTCGGTATTGTAAAGCAAGTTGAGTGCCGTGACATATGCAAATTAAAAACTACCCCCTCCCTTTATTAGCTTCATTATCGATCTCAATGATTTTTTTGAAAAAACGTAAGGTTTTCGAGTTATTTGTGAAAAATCGCTCTAAAACATGCATTTTTCTAGACGAAAAATCAATATTTTTAATCGCGAATAACTCGAAAAATATTATTTTATCGAAAAAACTTCATAGAATATTTTTCGCTTAGAATTCATCCCTTTATCAATTTCTGTGGATATTTTCGTTTTACTAATTTTCACCCCCAAAAAGGGGTGGCATCCACCCCCAGGGTAAAAGCACAGCTTCAGACCAGGTAGACTATGCAATACTATCAATTACGAATCGAATGCCGTTTATTTCATGAAAATCGATCTTTCCTAACCGAAGTTCGAGGTTTCGCATGTTTGTCTTTACTGACTGGACTAAACCCTTGTTGGGGGTTTGGGGGTTAGTTTTAGCCCATTGCAAGATGCGTTCAAGGCAATTGAAGGAGGTTCTCGTTAATGCATTGCGACCATTCTGCAGTAGAAACAAGAAACACTTGCTCTCCCCGATCTCCCTTCACCCCTCATCTAGCAGGGGGTAGTTTATATATACCCTTCTGAAGGCTTGGTTCCAGAGCGGCATTCACCCTCTACCATATCTTTCTGCATTCTCAAGAGCCTGTAAGCTAGAAGCTTTTATGACACAGTTCTATGTCCTGAAGGGTATAGAAGGGGTGCAGAGGGTGTATCAACCCCTTCGGAAGAATTGTTACCCCTTTGCTAAAGCCCTTGGCATTAAGAAAGAAAAGTACGAGAGATAAGAAGTCCCTATTCATACTTCTTTCCATAATGATACTTATTCATACATTTACCTTATTGAAGGGATGCTTTTGCACCTACACAAAAAATAGAGGGTATAGGAATTATTTTGACCTCGGATTCGTATTCAGCGTCCAAAAATATATAGGAATACCATGGTCAGTCATCCAGATCCGAAACTTTTTTTTGTGGGGCTGTGTGATAAATAATTTACAATACTGCATAAGCACAATTATTATAAGATCCAAACATACTGAACGTCAAGAAAATTGTTTACATTTTTCATATTTCTTTATTGTCACATTTTGTTGAATGATTCTTGATAGGTACTTATAATGTTCTTCCAATATTATTGCATTGATATGTAATTATTATAAATATCACAAGAATGTTTACTGGTTTACTACAGTGTTATGTAAAAATGTTACTTTTAAATCGAGTGTATCATTTTATATATTTATTATATAGAACTGGCATAACTAATTTATATTAATATGTTCTTCCAATTTTATATCATGGTTATGTAAAAATATTACATTTAAACTAAGTGTTTCATTTTATATATTTATTATATAAAACTGGCATAACTACTTTATATTAGTATGTTCTTCCAATATATAGTTGCTATGCAAACATCACAAGAATGTTTACTGGGTAAGGTGTTCCTTAATAACGTGCTAATATTTCGGAGTGTGATTTCTTAGGTCATTTTATGAAGAAAATTCATATGAACATATGTCCGCAACGGCTTACATTTTTTGCTACAGGGTGTTGAAAATTTTTTTTAATCGTTATTTTTTAATATCTCAGAAAGTATTTTATATATTATTTTCAATTTTGATATGTGTTAATAGAATATAAAATCACATATTTTAGTTAGAAAAATTACATCATCATCAAATTTCAATACAATCAGACTTTTCGTTCTTAAGTTATCGTGCTGATAAGAAACGTGACGGACGGACAGACGAACGGACAAACAGGCAGACAGACATACAGACAGGCAGGCGGCAGACAGACAGACGGACAGACGGACGGACATTTTGAAAGTTGTTCAGAATTCGATCACCAACACAGTGATATAAAAATGTACCTGTTTTAGAAATATGCCCATCGAATACAATACAGTGTGAACCTAAAGAAACGCACAAAATTCGTATCTTTGGTATGTGTCATTTGTCAAAAATATCCTCGAACAGGTCGATTTTATTTTTGTAAATGCTACATTTTGTCACTATACCAAAATTTATGACGTCATTGGTTTTTGAGTTATGACGTCATTATAATTTTTTTTTATGGAAACAGACATTTTTGTTTACTGTTTTAGGTGGTATACTCATTTAATTTTCTGGTAATATGAAAAAAATTGATATTACCTAAGCCATTCTTTTGGAAAAAAATATTTTTATTGATTGATACCTTAAAATCATCTCCATTGCTCAAATCGCGACCCTCCAACTATTTGGCATTTACCAAGACGGGTGTAGACACTTTGCACACTGTTCTGAATCATCTCATGGGCAATTCGTCTCATCTCCGAGCCAATTCTGTCTTTCAATTCTTCTATGGTATCCGGTCTGTTAAAATACACCCTTGACTTTAAGTAACGCCAAAAAAAAAAGTCTAAAGGAGTTAAATCCGGTGAACGCGGGGGCCACTCAATCAGACCTCGACGACCTATCCATCTTCCAGTAAAAGTGTCATCTAAAAACTGACGCACTGCTACCCTAAAATGAGATGGGGCCCTGTCTTGCTGAAACCAGACGTTTTCAGCAGGAATATCTTCATTTTCATTGTTCGGAAACATAACTGCTAAGGCTGGCACTAACTCAACTCGCAAAAACTGTAAATATTTTGCGGCCGTAAGGTTTTCTTCAAAAAAAGGGCCATATAAACGATCACCAATCATACCTGCCCACACGTTTACTTTGCCTCGTCGCTGTGTATGGGGCTTCTTGAGTCCAATGAGGATTTTCGCGTGACCAATACCTACAGTTATGCCGATGTACAGTCCCCTTCGAAAAAATCTCGGAGGGTGATTTTTTCTCGAATACAATACTTCCCTTCGGTATGCGAGGGAAGTAAAATGTTCTAAAATTTTTTTTTAATAGGTTTAGATCGCCATGAAACGTGGAAATTTTAAATTTAAACAAAGAAAAAAAATTTTGCATCTATTTTAGTGGTAAAAAAAATTTCAAAAATGTTTGTAAAAAAAATTTCAAAAAAAAAATTGTTTTTGAAATAGGTTTAGAATGCATGAAACGTGGACATTTTAAATTTGAACAAAGACAAAAAAAAATTTTTGTGTAAAAAATTTTTCAAAAATTGTGAAAAAATTTTCAATTTTTTTTTCTGAAATAGGTTTAGCGTGTCATGAAACGTGGAAATTTTAAATTTGAGCAAAAAAAAAATGTTTTCATTATTTATTCCCTTTAGACGATCCACCCTGTATATTTTCCAGTAAAAGTTCTACCATTTCTTCGCTAACGGTAGGTAACTACCTACCAAATTTGACTGCTCTCCGTCAAGCAGTTTTTTTAGTAAATGCACCAACAGACAGACAGACAGACAGATAGACAGACAGACAGACAGACACAGACTGACGGAATTGAAAAACCTATATTTTCGTAATCTCCGTGATCTGAAAACAATGAGTTGTGTGCCCTCCACGCCGACATCGTGACGTCAACCTAAAACGATCAATTCTGCTATGCTAAGCCGACTGTCACTTCCTCCCTAGTCAATTTGTCCTAATCAATGCAGCCAACATAGGTAACTTAAGTTTACTGTGCAGTCTAAGTGACGGTGACGTCATCGATACGCGTGCGTTTGAAATGCATTCCATGTATAGGTAAATATTTTTTTCTCCAACTAAGCAAAAATTTAAAACCAAACCTAATAGCTCGAAATGTGTGTAAACTTTGGAATAAATACACTTAGTTTAAGATTTGAGCACCTACTGAAAAAGCCCATTGTATCTAAGGTAAATGGAATCTTGTATTGAATGATATAAAAATGTGAAATTTCACAACCTAATAGTTGTATTTGCAATCTGATTTTACAAAAATATTTCCACTTCCTAAAATTAAAAAAAAAATTAAATTTGGCTATACACATTGTTGTGTCATCCGAAGAATTCCGATCGCAATCATCACAAGCGACACACCCTGTAATAGCAAATTTAGGGACCCCTAAATATCTATAAAAGAGATATATCAAGAATGAATCTAATAATGTGGAGCAAAACGAATGTAGGATATAGGATAAAATACCTTTGAAGATTGGATCCTCTGAACTTGTTGAATATGAGCACACCGAGATGTTCCAGCTTAATCCATTTTTAAAGTTTACTTCTAATGAAAATAAAGAGTATTATTTAAAATCCCTAAAAACATTAATAAGTAAGGTTAAAGGAGAGTTACGAAAACTTTCAAACGTTAATTCAGTTCACAATCCATTACAGTTTTTACTTTACTTATCTACAGATTATTATGAAGTAAATACACTTAGATTTCAATTTCAAAAATTCTCCAATGCGATATTTTCCAATATTTCTTTATTTTATAATCGAAAACTAGAAGTAAAAACATGCTAACCATTATAATACCCTTCGCCGATTTATTGCACTCGTCCTTTTATGCTTTATTTTTATTTTTAATAACAGGATATAAAAGAAAACGTTTTTTATTAATTTATACAGAGTGGACCATTAATAATAGGCCATAGTGCAGGGGTAGATTCTTTAGGCCAAAATATGAGGATATAACCAAATATGCTTTAGTAAAATGTTGCTGGGGAAAAAGATACAGGGTGTCAAAATTCAAATTTTTTTTTTTTTTTTTTGCAATAACTCAACAGCTTCGAGCTAATTTCTTAACTTCCATATTTAAAATGGCTCGACATAATAATTTTTCAAATGGGGAAATGAGGGATATGTGCGTACGTACAAAACAATTTTAGCGGACGTGCTGCAGCGAGGAGATACTCATGTCAACATCCAAATAGAATACAGCCAGACCATAAGATTTTCAAAGATCTGTTTCGTCGTTTGGGTTTGGGTTTGGGTTTGGTTCATTTCACCATAAAATGATGTAGGACAACCCAAACGAATTACTCCAGTTCAAGAACTAGAAATTTTAGTTCGTCTGGATGAAGATCCTCAAGTCAGCTCAAGTCGTTTATCAGCGGCAACAGGGGTGAGTAAACAATCTGTTCTAAGAGTCTTACGCAAAGAACGCTTCTACCCATATCACTTCACTCCTGTACAAAACTTACTTGGAAGGGATCTTCCGCAAAGGCTACAATTTGTTCTAAATAAACACAACAGGGATCGAAATTTTGTTAAAAACATTTTATTTACCGACGAAGCAACTTTTACTCGCCGAGGCGTTTTTAACTGGAAAAATATCCATTACTGGGAAATATAAAATCCTCATGCCGTTAAAGAAAGGCATTTTCAGCACGAATTTAAGATTAACGTTTGGTGTCGTATTATCGGCGATCAGTTATTGGGATCAAACTGTGTATTCTTGTGTTGATCGATTATTCCAAAGCCTTCGACAGAATTAACCATGAACTACTACTTTCCATACTACATTACATTGGATTTGAAGATAGCTCAGTGAATTTAATAAAAAATTATCTCGCAGATCGCGTTCAGGCCGTGATGTATGGTAACTGCTTATTTGAGTACATCAGTATTGAAAGTGGGGTGCCTCAAGGTTCCATACTTGGACCATTACTTTTCATTTTGTACACCCACGCATTTAGTGGGTGTCTGCAGTTTTGCACCTCACATTTCTACGCGGATGATACACAGCTATACTACTCCTTTGAAGAAAATATGATCGAACAATCTTGCCTAAATATTTCTGATCTAAATTCCTTGCTATTAATGTCAAAAAAAATTTGCCTAACTATCAACCCTTCCAAATCAAATGTAATTCTGTTCGGTAGGACTGTAGCACGCAGCAGAAATCTTGAAAACGTCAAAATTTCCCTTAACGATGAAATCATACCTGTAAAAGACTGCTCAAAAAAACTTGGACTTTATTTAGATAACTCTCTTAGGTACTCTACGCATGTAGTCATGGTTGTTCGTCGTGCTTTCAGTAACTTAAAATTAATATATGCCAACAGATCCTTACTTAATAAAAAATTGAAAATACAATTATGCAACGCTCTAGTCCTCTCACATTTAAATTATGCAGATGTAGTTTAGGGACCCAGCATATTAAACTCAGATTCCTCACGACTTCAGCGTATACAAAATTCTTGTGTACGCCTCGTATGTAGCCTCAGAAGAAGAGATCGCATCTCTCAACATTTAAATGAAATTGGTTGGCTAAATATCGAACAGAGACAATTGGTTCACGATTGCACGCTATACCTACCACAAAATAATTACATCCAAAAAACCGGCATACCTTTATAATAAAATAAGTTTTCGGACTGATGTGCATAATATAAACATACGCCACAGAGCGCGATTAACACCACCCCTGCATAAAACTTCATTATTCGAGAGTTCGTTTTCATACCAAATATCTAAGCAATACAATCGGCTACCCGATAGTTACAAAATATTACCATTAAATAAATTTCAACGCAAGCTTGAAAAAGAGTTACTACAAGGCACCCTTTCATTTAATTTTTAAATCTTGTCACTGTTAACTGTTCTAACAACTTTTGTTAGGCATATCGTTTATTAAGGTTATATCTTGTAATTACCTTAGATGATTAGATAATTAAGTATTAAGCATTATTTCTTTTTCCATTACTAGTAAGTATTAACGATCAATAATTTTTTTTCCCGCACTCGTATAAGGCTGAAGTACATTAAAATATTATATATTGTTTGTCACTACGTTTATTTCAGTCTTATTCGGGTGCCTTTATGGTTGAGTGGAAGAGCAAACCCCGCTCCTTCGGACAGCTTGTTTGAACTCTGCCATCCCACACAGCACATGACATCCCTAGGATGTCCTCATTTGGTCCCGTATATTCCAATCGAGGACAACATTCCTCAGGATATCCTTAGGATATCCCAATAAAATATATACAACCTGAGAATATCCCAAATGGGGATATCCTAGACAAATCCTGGCAAGATGTCCTAGTAATATCCCACAAAGATATTAAAAGCCTAACAAAATATCCACTGTAGGAATATCCTGTGCAAGTCCTAGAGTCGTCCTATTATAGGTATTATTATTTAGGAGATTTCAACAACAAAAATAATGAAAAGTATATATATTATTTTGAGGCTATTTATTTATAGTCTTTTATTGGTTTGTAAAAGTTGCTTCTAAAAATTTATTTGTTCTATTTGATAATCCCTCCAGTACAAATAATTCATTAAAAATGTATGTCTTATTTAAATAGCAGTTATTTATAATTTGGTGTTAATACATTTACTGTGTTTTGTCGCCTTTTTGTGACAAGTGACAAGTCGAAAGTTCTAAGAAATCCGCCGGACGTCGATGTCTTTTCCACGTTCATTTTAGAGTTCTTTCGACAAATAAGATTACTTTAAGGGTGGGTTGTATAAAGCATAGTTAAGGTTTAACCAGAGTGGTTAGTCAAATTCGCGTTGTATAACAACGGGTTAGCATTAACTACCCGCGTTGAAGTTCAATTTCTTAACTGCCGAAAAATAGGCGGTTAAAGTGAGGTAACTGTTTAATTATAACCTCAAAAACAAGAACGTTTCAAGTATCAGAAATTGCTGAAAGTATTAAATCAGTTAAGTCAGTTAAATTTTACCTCCGGTTAGTTAACCGGTCGGTAATGAGATTTTTATACAACTCGCCCTAAATATTTCATAAATATAATGCTGCTGTTATATCTTTGTATTTATTATATTATCTAAAAGGGGAAAATGTGATTGGTTATTGTCCGCAGATGTTATTGTCAGATACGTAATTCTTTATATTTTTCTGAGTGCTAGAATTTTTTTTAAATTCATTATAAGTTTTCAGCACGCTATGATTTTTTAAAGTTGTACATATTATCCCTTATAACTTATAACCTCTAACCACCCTAAACTCTGTTGATTTTAACAATACCAAAAAAAGGCAAGAGATCAATTTTTATGTAATATTTCATGCTTTTACAATTTTTATTTGAAACTTTTTTTACTATCTCTTACACATTTTGAGTACTTTTGAAAAAACACTCTGTTGAGTTTTTTTTCACCCCTTCTCGGGGTTGGAAAAAAAATTCTTTCATTAATCGTGTTCTCGTGTTCAAATACTTCAAAGTAACATATAAAAAATTCAAGTATTTACCTTAAAATTTTGAATTGTCGACCTATTTCATTGGATTATACATAACCTCTATTAGTTTGGTAGATTACTTTTAAAGTGCTATATAAGCCAATTGATAGATACAAATATGTGTATGGAGTTGTACATATACTATGTATCACATTTTTATTAGTCATTTTACCTCTGCCATTATATAAACTTATATTCCTTTGTCTTCGCTTACTGGCTCAGTTTAAAAGCAATGATCCTATAAAATAATATGTATTTTTTGCTGTCTTTAGAAATATCCAATAAACCCTAAAAAACTGGGGATGTCCTATATAAAGTCCGATCAATATCCTCAGGTTGTTCATAGTAAAGCCCAGGCATAACCCATATAAGAGCTGATGATGCCCTGTACACACCCGTACTGATGTCCTGAGGACGTCATCAGCAAAGCCCGAACTGTCCCATTTGGATATCCTACGGACATCCTAAGGTGATAATGGGATCTTCCCAGGATATCCCATATGTCCTGAAAAGTTGTCCTCAGTATGTTCTGAGGATGTACTTGTGCTGTATGGGATTTGTTAGGAATATTTCAGTGATACAATTCATATATTATAGTGTAAATTTTTCTATGTAACTAATCCTAACAATAAAATCATTATTATCATTATTATTATTATTATTATTATTTGTCCTTCCTCCAAATTTAAATGGACAGTCTTTTCTGTTTTTCTTCAAAATACTCTTGCTGATATATTACATGCTTTCATGATTATAATCCTTTGGATTATTATGTATGGGGACATATGAAGTCCTTAGTCTATGCAAATACTATCAATTCAAGAGAAGAACTGCAGGACAAAATTCAAAACGCATCCAATTTTATTAGAGGACAGGAAAATGTATTTTTCAATGTAATCTTTTATGAAAAGAGAAGTAGGTGGATACCATATCGAAAATATACTCTAAGTTGCAGCAATGGAGTTTTTGCATGGTGGGAAAGTTTATACAATAAATATTAATGTCATTAAGTCAACTTTTATGTTATTTTTTGGTCTTCTAATAAGATTAAATCCTTATTTTACACAATCTTTTGATTTATGTATTTATCTCAATACCATGAAAATACTCCATTAGTTCATAACAAAGTGAGAAAGAGTTACACTGTTATTACGATTTTATTTTCCCTTATGTTTTGTACTTTGTTCAATAAATACACTTTGTTTTATTAAATTTGAATTTGTCTTTCAAAAAATTATTCAAATTTTTAACGGCAATTTCCTCGAAAACGGTTGGAGTTTTTAAGTTCTACCAAGTGTACCTTTTATACGTGGAAATGACGCCCTCATCAGATTTTCTGGTCAGAAATACCACAACGTTTCGTCAAAAAAAAATATGAAAAAATCATCAGATACAAGTCCTGCGGCATCCTCTATGATCTAACGTGATGTAATACATAAATTATTGTTTCTTAGAATAAAAAAAGTTCCTCTAGCAAATTTGGCGAAGATCAGTCAAGGGGCTGTTGAGCAAAAAAAAAAACGAAGAAATAATTTGAATTTTGGCACCCTGTATCTTTTTCCACAGCAACATTTTACTAAAGCAGATTTGGTTATATCCTCATATTTTCGCCCAAATAATTTATCCCTGTACTATGGCCTATTATTAATGGCCCACCCTGTGTATAATTAATTACTTTTTTATTTACTGGTCGATTTCGTTCCCTTTCTCTAGCCAACACTAATTTACTGTTCAAATTTCAATAAAACCGGAGTTTTATTTCTTAAATTATCATGCAGACGGACGGGCAGGCGGGCGAATATTTTGAATATTGTTCAGAATTCGATCATCAACAGAGTGAAATTATTTTTTTTTCTCTACGAGCGATATTACCGGTTTTAGAAATGTGCCTATCAAATGCAATATTCTAGTCCAGCAAATGAAGGAAAACAGACAGCTTTAAAAAAATCAAGTAGTCTCAAAAAGTTTATAAAACTACGCAGTCGTACTTAAAGTCGTCTCAGGAATCCAAAAATACTGGGTGTTCTATTTTAAATTTCAAAGTTGGGGTTATTTCCGAGGAAACCGGAACTGATGGAAAAGTGTCAGATTATGAAAAATTTTCCGTTTCTGGTATATATTAATATATTAATCCTTGCCGTATTTAAGACTTTACCTTGAAAACTCTGGAAACTATGGCTTGTCTAATTATTCCGTTGACACCCGGTATAATAACTTCAATAAACTAGTATAGAGTAAAATGCTGAGGTCTAATTTATTTTTTATTCGTGAACTTTCATAGTGAAGCAACTTGTTTTTGCAATATTTGAGGGTGGCAATTGAAAATGATTTACTGGACATAAAAAACCTCAAAGCTGTGCCGCTTACGTATAGATGGGGGAGCGGGGCATGTTCAAATTTGGTAGAAAATGGTAAATCATAAATATAGTGTATTACTTAATACATAGAACAACATTGTTTTCATCTATAGTACGTTCTGGCATAATTAAAATAAGAAATAATCGGAAACAAGCCTTTTTCAATTAAAATTTCTTAAGCCGTACTTCGAATTTATCTATCAGTATCGCAAAGCACTGGCAATAAGTCCACCAATGCGTAAAATATCCTATCTTGACGCAAAAGAGAGTAAGATTTTTTATTTACCAGAAACGTCATTAAATTTCTGTCGAAAACACGATTTTTAGTTCTCTAGTATTTATTTTATTTATTCTAATACTTAAAAATTTAAAGTGCGGCTCTGTGGGGCCGTCTCATCAATATCGCGAAGGACGGGCAAATTTTGTTAAAAACATTTTATTTACTGACGAAGCAACTTTTACTCGCCGAGGCGTTTTAACTGGAGAAATATCCATTACTAGGAAATAGAAAATCCTCATGCCGTTAAAGAAAGGCATTTTCAGCACGAATTTAGGATTAACGTTTGGTGTGGTATTATCGGCGATCAGTTATTGGGACCATTTGTCCTTCCTCCAAATTTAAATGGACAGTGTTATCTGTTTCTTCAAAATACTCTTGCTGATATATTACATGCTTTCATGATTATAATCCTTTGGATTATTATGTGTGGGGGCATATGAAGTCCTTAGTGTATGCAAATACTATCAATTCAAGAGAAGAACTGTAGGACAAAATTCAAAACGCATCCAATTTTATTAGAGGACAGAAAAATGTATTTTTCAATATAAGAGAATCTTTTATGAAAAGAGAAGTAGGAGACCATATCGAAAATTTACTCTAAGTTGCAGGAATGGGATTTTTGCAGGATGGGAAAGTTTATACAATAAATGTCATTAAGTCAACTTTTATGTTATTTTTTGGTCTTCTAATAAGATCCTTATTTTACACAATCTTTTGATTTATGTATTTATCTCAATACCATGAAAGTACTCCATTATTTCATAACAAAGTGAGAAAGAGTTACACTGTTATTACGATTTTGTTTTCCCTTACGTTTTGTACTTTGTTCAATAAATACACTTTGTTTTATTAAATTTCAATTTGTCTTTCAAAAAATTATTCTAATTTTTAACGGCAATTTCCTCGAAAACGGTTGGAGTTTTTAAGTTCTACCAAGTGTATCTTTTATACGTGGAAATGACGCCCTCATCAGATTTTCTGGTCAGAAGTACCACACAATTTCGTCCAAAAAAATATGAAAAAAATCATCAGATACAAGTCCTGCGGCGTCCTCTATGATCTGACGTGATGTAATACATAAATTATTGTTTCTTAGAATAAAAAAAGTTCCTCTAGCTAATTTGGCGAAGATCAGTTAAGAGGCTGTTGAGCAAAAAACAACAAAGAAATAATTTGAATTTTGACACCCTGTGTCTTTTTCCACAGCATATTTGGTTATATCCTCATATTTTCGCCCAACGAATCTATCCCTGTACTATGGCCTATTGTTAATGGCCCACCCTGTGTATAATTAATTACTTTTTTATTTACTGGTCGATTTCGTTCAAAAATAATATGTCCCTTCCTCTAGACAACACTAATTTACTGTTCAAATTTCAATACAGTCGAAGTTTTATTTCTTAAATTCTCGTTCAGACGGACGGGCAGATGGGCGGATATTTTGAATATTGTTCAGAATTCGATCACCAACAGAGTGAAATGAATTTTTTTTCTCTACGAGCGATACTACCGGTTTTAGAAATGTGCCTATCAAATGCAATATTCTAGTCCAGCAAATGAAGGGAAAACAGACAGCCTTAAAAAAATCGAGTAGTCTCAAATAGTTTATAAAACTACGCAGTCGTATTTAAAGTCGTCTCAGGAATCCAAAAATACTGGGTGTTCTATTTTAAATTTCAAAGTTGGGGTTATTTCCGAGGAAACCGGAACTGATGGAAAAGTGTGAGATGAAAAATTTTCCGTTTCTGGTATAAATTAATCCTAGCCGAATTTAAGACTTATATCTTGAAAACTCTGGAAACTATGGCTTGTCTAATGATTCCGTTGACACCCGGTATAGTAACTTCAATAAACAGGTATAGAGTAAAATGCTGAGGTCTAATTTATTTTTTATTCGTGTCCTTTCATAGTGAAGCAACTTGTTTTTGTAATATTTGAGGGTGGCAATTGAAAATGCTAATTATAGTTGTCTCCATATATTTACTGCACATAAAAAACCTCAAAGCTGTATAGATGGGAGAGCGGGGTATGTTCAAATTTGGTAGAAAATGGTAAATCATAAATATAATGTATTACTTAATACATAGAACAACATTTTTCTCATGTATAGTACGTTCTGGCATAATTAAAACAAGAAATAATCGGAAACAAGCCTTTTTCAATTAAAATTTCTTAACTCCTGAAATATAGTTACTCAAATCACCCCTAACTAGAATGTCATAAACAGAGCCGTACCTTGAATTTATCTATCAGTATCGCAAAGGACTGGCAATAAGTCCACCAATGCGTAAAATATCCCATCTTGACGCAAAAGAGAGTAAGATTTTTTAATTTACCAGAAACGTCATTAAATTTCTGCCGAAAACACGATTTTTAGTTCTCTAGTATTTATTTTATTTATTCTAATACTCAAAAATTTAAAGTGCGGCTCTGTGGGGCCGTCTCATCAATATCGTGAAGGACGGGCAATACGTCCACCAATGCGTAAGATATCCTATCTTGGCGCAAAACAGAGTAAGATTTTTTAATTTACCAGAAACGTCCCACATAACATCTCGTGGATATGTACATCCATAGCATATACATTAGATGCTAGAATTTGAATACGTATTTTTAAATATACATATGACATAAAATGTATGTTCAGCTACTGACATCCATCAGTGTCATATACAATATGTATATTGCTGGAGGTATATACATAATAATTTATAACTAAAATAAATAATTGTGATGATTTACGAAAAATCTTGTTCAATATGTGTTGCAAAAGAAGTGTTTCAGTCACTTGACATGTCAGTCTTCACGTCGCGTACCTAAAACACCACTATTTCGCAAATTGTATCGAAAAGAGCTATATTTCCACTCATTTTGGAAGGTTGTATGAAAAGATTTTGTTCAAACCATTAATCTCATAAAAAAATTAAAATATTTTATTTTGATTTTTCCTCAGCATTGCCCTCAATTCATCAGATCTTCTACAATGAACACATTTTTCTTAAAATGCTTATTCCTTATCCTTCATAAAAGAGTCAGGATACTACTATTTTCTCGCATAAGTAATATTTGTAGCTCATGATCAAAACAACTAATATCAAGTGGGGGTGCCGAGGGAAGGCATTAATAATAATTACGTTTTTACAGTCATTTTGGGTCTTTCGAAAGTTTGCTAGGACATAAGGATAAATTCACTTGAAAATAGGCGCTGATTATAAACAATTCAAATTGTAATAGTTTTCTACCTAATTTGATATTTTGATACACACTGTTTTTCAGTGTATACTGAATAACACATTTCTCTCAGTATAGAAAGAACTGGTAAGGAAGGTCACAGATATTGAGCCATCAAAAATCAAAGGTGCCGACAAAGTCTTCGTCTCTGTGTAGTTACGTACTCTGTGGTTTTCAGTTTATTTCTCAAATCTGTTTTTGCCAAATAACACGCGTTAACAAGAAGCGTTCGATACAGGCAAACAAATCATCGTTTCTGCAAATTTAGCGAGTAAATCATACTTAAGTTTATTGTCAATGTTTCCTAATTTATGTACTTACGTCTTCCCAAAATGTTTGTATCAGTTATCACTTGCCACGTTACCACTTGCCGTCACCCGTCGCTGATCTTAGGTGATTTACAAATTCTTATAATTATTTATAATTCGACATCTAGCGGAGATGGACTGAACTTACCCGAATGACTGCAGCAATTGTCTATAGGTATTTTATGAGTTCGATGTTATTCCAGTAGGTGTCACTTAGGCTATTAGCTTAAATTATCATAGATGGCGATAAGATATAGTTTTAAAACTGGGAAAATCTACTAAAATTATTAATTCTACGTACCATAACTCTACTGCCCACCTTCATTTTTATTGAAAATTACTGATTTAGTAGGCAATCTACTCAAAACGGTAACACTGATTTATTATTTGATACTTCTGTTTACTTTAGAACACTTCGAATTTATTTGAACTTTACTGAACTGAACTCATTTGCAAACTGCTTTCCCACCGTGAATTGGTCGCCTTATATATACCACAAAATGTCCCTAGGAAATTCCAGATCTCCTTGAATAAACCGCAACTCCCTGGAACCGTGTAGAATCCTTCTCGTACAGGTTTCTGGTACAATCAGATCAGAATCTAGGAAAATCTCGATCCGCCATAATTTAATTATAGAAAACTATCTATTTCCTGACGCCAACTTTGAAGAGACAGTTGAACTAGTGCAGGTTTCTATAAAGTGGTGGCTGTCTTTAATTATAATTCCTGCTACCCGCACCTAAGGGGCACTACTGGTGTTACAATACTAATGTGTGCCTCCAAGAACTTTCCCATATATTTCTTACAGGAAAATCATTTTTTTGTAAATTAAATAGAATCGTGTAAATGTAGTGAAATAGAAATCTCACACAAGTCCTCTTTTCAGAATTTTCCAGAGAATATGAATTAATAATTCTGTTTTAAATTAATCATCGATAAGACACTTATAAATAATATGGAGTCCCAAAAATGACACCATGAGTTCATTTTGGGGTCCTATAAAAAGTTCTTGCGTTGAGTAAATTTTGTATATGATTTCTATTTCACTCATATTTTAATGATTCTGTTGCAAATTTGCAAAAAAATGTTTTTCACATATGAGAAATACATAGGAAACTTCATTATCTCAGAGGCTTATGTTATTATTACTGATTTTACTTAAATTGGAGATTACTTTTTAGGAGTAAGAACAAGCCTGGAGGGCAAGACAAACAAAATTTTAACTTGATTTTTTGAGACACCCTACTGTATGCATCTTATTCATTATATGCATGTGCCATAGTCCAGGAGGTCACGTCGAATTTTAACAAATCATTTCCTACCGACCAAAAATGACTGAAAACGTTAGTACTCATTATTCTAAAGAAGAAAGTGAACTTCAGCTGGCCCAGCAGTGGGCGAAGTACTGATGAAATCACGAAAAAAAAAAATTTCTAAGTCATTTTCTACCGGCTTAATTTATTTTGCAAACAGTTGACATTATGAATGCACAGAAAAAGGCTTCAGCTGCATCGAGAAAGGGCCGAAATGCTTCAGCTGTACCCTCGAAGTGCACAGAAAAAAAAAATTTCAAGTGAGTTCGAGTTTTGCGCGGAAAATTAATTAGATCAGCTGAAGATGCTCAGGATACGATCAGCTAAAGTTGTTTTTTTGTGAAATAGATAATTAGCCAAGAAAATTTTCAAAATTTCAAGGGGTAGGGTATCACACTTATCTACAGCGGCTTCAAGTCAGGCGATGATCCTTCAAAAAACTTTCCGTAGAGGCAAAAACTAGATTGTATATTTGCAGAGAATTTAAATAAAATTATTAATCATTTGCAGTAATTTTGATTTTCTTGCAATTACAATAATATCGAAAATGTTTTCGCTTCAATTAATAATATTAATAATTAACATCCATCTGCTCCCAAATCAAAATATTCTTCAACATTTTCATCGGAACTATCATCAATGGATTCATTCAGTAGAAAATCGGCATCTTCCTCTCCATTTGTTTGTTTCTTCTTCCACACCATCTATAAAAAAAATTAAAAAATAGACAAAATCAATTAACAGCATTCTGGTCACAAAATGTTTTGCTTTCGAAAAATAATAAAATCGATGCTAACCCTCATTATTATGTATTTTGGAGCATATAATTTCATGTGCACGAGGGAACTGATCTCCCTTAAACCATTCAAAAACATGCTTTCCATCCATGTTCGGTTGGAGGAAGTTTAGTTGGATTTTTTTGATGTGCATTACTCCAGAGCGTGGCAATAAATGAAGCACCTAAAAATTGCTCTCCCAGCTCCTTTTTACATGGAGGAAGAATCGTGTCATCAATATTTATTTTTAATTTCAACAAACCTTTTTCATTACCCATTCCGTCTGTTTCTGTGAATGCAGCTAGGTGTGTCGATACTTTTGAACCCATATATATTGCAGACAAATTCTTAAAATTCTAATTATTGTCAAATTATTCTTCCACATTTTTCAATAATTTATCGACATGATAATCTAGTAATTTGGCGATTTCTTTCATGACACTCATATAAGAAACGGATCGTCTCATCAAAGTGAAAAGCTTTGATTTTCCTTTTACCTTGAGCACACGAAATTACATGCTCCGAAATACATAATAGTGAAGGTTTTCATTGATTTTATTATTTTTCGAAAGCAAAAAATTTAGTGACAACCAGAATGCTATTTGATTTTGTTTAATTTCCTTTTAAATTTTTTATAATGGTGTGGAAGAAGAAACGATAAATGATGAGGAAGATGACGATTTTCTACTGAACGACTCCAATGATGATAGGAACTATCGGAACGATGAAAGTGTTGAAGAATATTTTCATTTGGGAACAGGTAATTCAATGGATGCATGGTAATAATTAATATTACTAATTGAAGCAAAAAAAAATCGACATGTTTATAATTGCAAGAAAATAAATATTATTGCAAAAAAATGAGTAATTTTATTTAAATTCTCTGCAAATATACAATCTAGTTTGTCACTCCATGGAAAGTCTTTTGAAGGATCATTGCCAACTTGAAGTCGCTGTAGATACGTGAAAGTGATACCTTACACCCCTTGAAATTTTGAACATTTTCTTGACTAAGTATCTCTTTCACAAACAAAAACTTCATCTGATCGTATCCTGGGCCAAACATCTTCAGCTGATCTAATCAATTTTCCGCGCGGAACTCGAACACAAAGCTACAAGCGGAATCTTCATAGTACCAGCTAAAGCTCTTTAGCCCATTGAGGATGCAGCTGAATAGTTTTTTCGTGCTTTTTATGATATCAGCTATCATATATTTCAAGTTGACGTGGTAGCAAATCACTTGAAAAATTTTTTCTTCTGTACACTTCGAAATGACAAAAAAAATTTTTCTGTAATTTCATCATTACCTCTCCTTAGAACCATCCACTAGTGGGCCAGCTGAAGTTCACTTTCTTATTTAGCATAATGAGTGCTAATTGTTTCAGTTATTTTTGGTCGGTAGATAATGACTTCTTGAAATACAACGCGACTTCCTGGACTATACTATATACATACATACAATAAATTTATTTGATGCAATGTTAATTTCAAACAAAAAACTTATCGTCATGTTTATTTTTATACAGGCTGTGGGTAAAAGAAAGAGCTTTTGCGACTACATTACATTTCTGGCATGTGTACTGTGTATATTTGTTGCTTCAAGTTGAATGTAGCAAATATACAATAACATGCCTAGTTTGAGTAATATAACTAGTGTCACAGATTTGTAGGCCCTGGGAACCACCTTAAATCCTTGACTCCGGAAATTATAACACGAGATAACCACTAACACAATTTATTGAATAACTTACTCACAAAACGTTTAGTACTTGACTTACGTAACCTTAAATAATGTGTATTATTTGATATTTTACTTTACTATTCACTTGGGATCAATTCGAACTTATCTGAACTCTCTGAACTAAACTCATTTAAAAACTGATTTCCCGCCATGAATTGGTCTCCTTATATACCCCACAAGATGAAGTCTACAGAATTCCTGAACGGTCTACCCATTTCAATCACCGTTTCGTACAGGTATCTGGAACAATCTCGCAAAGTCTCGATCCACTTTCTTAGAAACCCTAATTTAATTAAAGGAAGCTTTGTATCCCCTGCTGCCACCTCTGAAGATACACTTGAACCATAGCAGCAGATTGGGTGTGGAGACAGGGTAATGAATACAACCCCTGCTTAATAATTAAGCCACCCACACCTAGGGGGCGCTAACGTGTTACAATAGAATTCAGAAATAAAATGCAAAAAGAGTTAGCGCATAAGAATCATCTGGCATTTGGGTATATTTGAGTGGTTTGTCACCAAAGGACTAAAGGAACTGCAGTAAGTATCACAAAATAAAATATAAAACAACTTTTATTTATATTAAAATTTCTTAAAATAAAACAACATAAATATAGGCAAATCAGTCTACCAATTACCAAAAAGTTTTCCTTTGGCACTTTTATCTGGATTCTTTTTACTAATAACAGGACTAAAATTATCAGACAAACGTAATTTTTTTATTGCTTTTGGCGTACCATCAGTAGCTTTTCTCTTTTTATCCTAAAAAGTAAAAAGAGAACATTTATCATAAATTTCATATCAATAAGGAACACAAGTAAAGAGGCATCGGTGAAACCAACCTGATTAATTGATATTGAGGTTTCTTCCATAGACACTGTCTGGAAAAGGAATTTTCTTGAATTTTTAGCTGATCCTTGAGCCACTGAGGTTACTTTACTATATTCAGCTAACCTCTGCAAAACATGATCACTGCGACTTAGGAAGGAACCCCTCTTATTCTGAAAAAATTAAAAAATTACAAAACAATATAAGTAAAAACAGAATAGATCTTAGATTTATAAATAATAAAACATTAATCTAATAAAATATGATGGAAATCCTCAGGACCCTGCGCAAAATACTGCTATATGTATGCAAAATGATGACGATATCAATGGATCGGAGACAAAAATATATGTCCTCTATATAACAGAACTGGGAAATCTATAGATGGCTTTCTCTCCTCCACATGGTACACTAAATTTTCCCAGACCTCGTGTGACAAACAATAACACGTTACATCAAGGAGAGTATGACACGATCCTATCTCAAATCTTTATAGATTTGAAAAATATTAATATTTTTATCACTAACTCCAGTGACTTTAAAGTACATTCACAGGGGTACTAGACTGCCCGCCAATACATTACCGTCACCAATTCACCTGTACTACCCTCTATTTCCGGTACCGACTGATGGACTACTATCAATATAAAAACAAATATTGACTAAATCAAATTACACTGATTTTTTGCAGTTTCCTCCTAGTCTATTTGAAGCAATAATTAATAAAAAGAGATGCCAGAATAAGAGAATGGAAAAAATGATAGCGACTTTTGAACAGGAATTGCTCAGAAGAATATACAGCCCAATGAGAGAAAACGATATGTTGCTCAGTCGAAGCAATTATGAGCAGGGCCGGATATATACTCCCCCCAAGTTTGAAGCCAATTCGGCAAATCGTTTACCATTTGGCACTTTCAGCATTCGGCAACTATGTACATAAAATCATAGAAAAACTCAAAACAATAGAAACTCAATGTCATAAATAATTATTACTTGTCGAGCAACCCCTATCTTGTATCTTGTATTTGACTTAAAATCATCCTCTAAACGTATGTGTATGTAAAATTATAGTAATTAGAAACTAGTTTAAGTGTAGATTAAGTGTAGGTGCAATCTGTAAATGGATATTAATCTGTAGATTGTGAAACTAAATAAATAAATAAATAAATAAATAAAATAAACACAGCAGCTCGCAACAGCGAGGCCAAATCTGCTTGTTCTAGCCTCTAGCGTTGATCACGAGTTACATCTCTAGATAAAATTGTTGAAAAGGCTTATGAACTAAAAATCATTCTACCATTGTGTTACAAATTATGTACTTTAATTCAAACGGTGCCGGTGAGTGTGGCATCAAATGAAAGGAGTTTCAGCAAACTAAAACTCATAAAAAAATTTGTTAGAACAACAATTACCGATTCACGTTTAGACTCATTAATAATCTTATCATCAGAGAGGGATATTCCGGAACAAATACATTTCAACATTTTAGTTGCATGATGGGCCACTTTGAAAGAAAGAAGAGTTAAAGTTGCTTAAAAAAAATTAAGTTGTATAATAATATATCCGTTCTATTTATAATTAATTTGTGGCAATATTCATTTATTATGTTTGTTAGATATGTTGCCACTGTAACAATATGTAAAAATTTTGATGAAAAAAACCTCTGCGCCAAAAGGATCAGACAGAGAGAGGCTGGTTTTTAATCATTCTAGCACAAAATGTCACACAAGTGAAAGTTTTGATAACGGAAAAAGAAATAGTTTCCGAAACGTTAACAGCCTTCGATTTAATTTACTTCATTATCATTTAACAATTTTCTTTCAGTTTATACATTTTTAGGTGTGACTGGTGAGACATTTTGTACTAAAAATATTAAGAACTATCCACTCCCTGTCTGATCCTTTTGGCGCAGAGGTTTTTTTCATCAATATTTTTACATATTTTCACAGTGGTAAAATACCCAACAAACATAAAGAATAACCGTTTTGTATCTTTTATATTTTGCATTTTACTTTCAAATAAAGGTTTTTTCATTAATCAGATTTACATTTTTTTGTATCCCAAAAATTAAATGAAGTTTATATACAAATAAAACAGAGGACCAGATGAGAAGAAGTCATTCGGCATTATAACAATTCCCCCCCCCCCCCCCATAAAAATTGCTTAAAACCAGCCCTGATTATGAGACATAATGATCGCCACATACATCAAGATAAGTCTTTGGTGAACAGGACTCTCAGTAGAATGCAGGAAAACAGAGGGACTAAAATATTAATAGATGGATACATTGTAAGCGACATGGGGAGAGACCAAAGACTCACTAGACGTATAACACCAAAATAGAAGTAGAGGCTCTGTGTACTGTGTATCAAACTGGCAAGAGACAACAAGAGATCGGGATAGTTAGAAGCAAAGACTAATGTAAACGAAAATCCCAGTACTATAAAACCATTAGAAGGAGAATAAGAAAAAATAAATATAGGACAGAGTAAAATAAAGCTACTTACCAAAAGACTGAAAGGCTGCTTTATTTCAGGACTACCAGGGTTAGCCTTGGTCTTATCAACTGATGCACTACCTTGAGAGTTACTCTGACTTCTTTGTATGACTTTGTGTCCAATTTTCAACAACTGACTCTCACTTAAGAGATCATCATCTTCCGAATGTTGCACCTTCTGTTGTTTTTCTTTCAAGAACATTTCTCGTTCATACCTCTTTTTCCTCCATTGCTCCTCACTTTCCTCTTCATCTAAATATACATCATCTTCGTCTTTTCTCTCCTCATTTCCGTCATCCATCGAATCAATATTTTTCCACCTAAACTGTCTCTCTCTACCGCTGCCATGCAATTCGCCATCTTCGAGTAACAATTCCTGTAACATTTTAACCTCCCTTGTGTCATCATCCAACAACCTTCTCATGTGTATTTTCTCCAAGTCAGATCTCATTTTTTTTTCGTCAAACTTTTCTGTATCACCTTGTTCAAATTCCATTGTATCTAAATCTTTTTCATCTTCATCAGCACTACCCCATTCTGACTCTGACAATTCGGCCTCATTTTCAAAGAAATCCGAGGGTTTTGGCTTGGGACCAGCTGAAATAATATTCATAATCAACAGGAATGCACCACCGGGTACTCAGTATATACCCGATATGCCGGGTACCCGGCCCATTTTAAGACAAACCCAATTTTTTCAAATGGAACTCCTACTTGTTTTTACTTAAAATGTTTCATCAATTAGCTACATGCTGACTAGACCAAGATCCCAGAGCAGACAGACCTACGTTATTTTACCAACGCTAATATTTTATTATAAATAGTGTGATATGTAGTTAAGAACGTATGTATATTTGCTAGCTTGAAAAAGAAGCCCTTTTACAGATAACAGGTACAAAAAGTAGAAAAGAACCTTACTAACCTATGTTAAAGTATGATAGCTGATTTTCATGTTTGACAGAACACTGTTAAAAACCAACATTCATTATTGCCAGACACTTTCTGTGGGCCCTAGCTTATAGAAAAAAAAACAACCTAACCTAACATTATAAATTTTTTGTTTTGTTTCCTTTTTTACATAGTTGGAAGTAGATATAATTCCACAGTTATGTTAGGTTAGGTTGGGTTTCTTTTGAGCTTTAAAGCTTCTGGCGGAAGTTAGGACCCACGGAAAGTGTCTGGCAATAATGAATGTTGGTTTTTAACAGTATTCTGTCAAACATATATGAAAACCAGCTCTATCATACTTTAACATAGGTTAGTAAGATTTTTTTGTACCTTTTGTACCTGTTATCTGTGAAAGGGCCCCGCTTTCAAGCTAGCAAATATGTATACGTTCTTAACTACTTATCACACTATTTATTGACAAAATATTAGCTTTGCTAAAATGACAGGTCTGGTGGCTCTGGGATCTTACTCTAGACACCTCATAGTGACAACCTTCTTTCGATATTTTTCAAAAAACTCAAGTCGAAAAGAGGAAGCTCCTATAAATATCAGCATGTAAGTATTTTAAGTAAAAACATACAGGGTGTTCCATTTGAAAAAAATTAAGTTGAGTTTAAAAATATAAAAACTTGAATTATCTTGGAGAACACCCTGTAGAATTAGATTCGACTTTAAAAGACCTGGAAACTAGTACACTAACTAACATTCACAGCTGTAGATGTATTTTTTGTTGGCATCTGGTTAATACCTGGTAGTCGTACTCGGTACCCAGCATTTACAAAACAACTACCCGGTGTATCCCTAGTAATTAGTATTGAAAAGCCATGTTTATAAATAAGCAAATCTACTGTCAATTTTTCTTATTTACGGAGCTGTTATAGAAATCTCAATATCTACTAACCTCCTGCACAATTATTTAGCATAAAGTGATTTAGAACTAAAAAGCTTGTTCAAATATGCAAAGATTATCTGAAGTCGGAATAAAAATAAACTATGAGATAATTCTACAAATTTTTTTAGTTTTAAGTTTACCTCTTTCTCCTGTAAGTTCAATTTCATTTTCTTCAGAGTCATAACCAATGTTGTCTGCTGGGACATCACTTGCAGCATCTTCATCATAGTCACAGCTAATATTATCACGTAAACCAATTTCTTCATCTTCCTTTTCATCTTCATCCGAATTTTCATCATCTATTAAAAGTTATATTTATAGCAGTTACATGATAAGAAATAAAATAAGAATACCTGAGAACATTAATCTCTTCTGCCTTTTCTTCTTAACTTCAAGTACTTCATCCTCGTCATCTGAATCAATGACACCTCCACTACCAGCCACCTCCTCGAATTCTTCCACAATTCTCCTCTGGGTATTAGATAATAAAGGAGAATCAAATTTTTTCTTGAATTTTTCCATTTCTTCTTCATCAATCAGCTGAGAAATAATCATGTCCTGGTCTGCATCTAGGCTTTTCACTTCATTATTTGTATTAAACGTATAAGTCTCTGCAGTACACTTAGAACCAGTTTCAGGCTCTTCAGTACATTTATTTTGAGTTGCTCCTGTGAATTCGCCAGAACAGATATTTAACAAATCTCGGGTGGAGGGAAGTTCATTAGGAGATACATTTTGTTTTTCTGCTTCCAATGTGGATGGAAATGCCCCGCTACATAACTCTGCTAACTGTGTTTCATTTCCTTTGACTGCTAAGGTAGAAGGGAATACTCCACTACATACCTTGACTAATTCCTCTTCATAGACAGTATTAGTTTCGTTATTTTCTTGACTATCAGGAATTTTTTCAGGGCAAAATTCAGCTATTCCCTCCAACTAAAAATATTAGGAGAATATAACAGATATATGAGAGCTATCTCAATATCTCTAGATACAATGACTTGTATCGTGGTAGATAGATTTTTGTTGATTATACGTACACAGGTAAGTATAAGTATAAGTTATATTCAGAGATCGGGAATTTGATCTCGGTGCCAGAGACGGTTCTCATATAGACGTAATATTATATTGCAAACATTTACTGAAACGATCAGAAAAACGAAGTGTTAAACATTTATTACTGCCAGCTATATATCTAGCAAATAAAGAGACAATTTTGAATCAAACACACACTTTCCTGTTCTGTTTAATGTGGGGCATATTTATTTTGTTTATTTTCATAATAATTAAATATGAAAACCCAATTAACTGCTGGCAACATAAAACATTTTTCCCAATAAAATAAACCATTTTTATATAACATTAAATCATACATAACAAAGTTAAGGACTAATGGCATAAAACGGCCATGTACCGTGTGCATCACGTGATAAAGTGAATTTTATTTCATTTTAAAATGTCAATATGTATAACCTACTTTTATTGGAAATCTACTACATTTGTAAAATGTACTGACAATTACCTAAGAACATAATTGATTTTTAATATTTTCTAAGGCATTCTGCTCCGACCGTCACCATTAAATTCCAGTGTACAGAGGTACTTTTATGTTTTTTACTTATGCGGTTTTATCTCCTTTAATTCGGCGATATACAAAAATGTCTAGTGTTTCTCAGGCTGCAATAAACTTATGGATTCGCGATTTCCCAGAACTGCAATTTGATGGAACAGATCTTTATTGTAGTAGTTGCAACAAAACAATTTCTTGGACATCTAAAACAAGTGTTAATAGACATATTTCCTCAGAAAAGCATATTAGTGCTAGTGGCACTATGATAGTGACAATCAACATAGTCTTAATTTAGATTTAGTGGAAGTGATGATGGGATGTAACATATCGTGGTCAAAACTAGATAATCCACTTTTTAGGCAATTTTTGGAAAAATGTATTAGTAGCAAATATAACAATGTCCAGGTGCCATCGGAAATGACACAGAAGAAAATATTTATCAATGGAGTGTATTGTTGGAGTGTAATAATGTTGGACAAAAAATTTTTTTTGAGCTTACTGGGTGCATTGGAAAAAATTGTTCAGTGCGTGGACACTTGATCGCCTCTAAAGTTGCAGAAACGACAAATTATCCCCTTATAGTGAAGGCAGTGAATTCAAGTCTACAAGAGTTATGGAGTGACAAATATGTAGAAAATAAGGACTTATTATTTCTTACTGATCTAGTGAATTATATGAAAGCTGCAGGACAAATTATGAAGGAAACATATCATAATATGCTGCATGTAACATGTCTAGCACATGGACTCCATAGAATTTCTGAACTTATTTTAGAGGGTGCTACGCTAATGATGATAACTTAAGTGTAAAGAAAGTTTTACTGAAAGCACCTCATCGTGTGCGGTTATTTAAATAAATACACCATTACCTCCAGTACCCACTATAATATGATGGGGAACTTGGCATTTATGGATCCAACTGTTTAAGAAGATCTAAAGACCATACATGGAAGTTTGTCGCGAATTCCTCTAGCCATACGGGACCGCTTCAACATATGCCAACATCAAAATTTACTGCAGTTGATGCAATAAACATTGTGTTCGATCTCCGGCACTATATTTTTCAATTACCTAGAGAAATCGCTGAGAGGGTTCGAACAAAATTTCAAAGTGTTTTAAAATCCAATCCTTGATTTGTAACGATGTCATCTGTAATAGACCTTTTAAACAGCAAAGAAGTAGACTTTTCTACACCAGGCGTCAATAGGGCGCGACTTTAGAAATTTCACATATTTTAAGTACGCCCTGATGACATCTGTTGAAGTTGAGCGGTCTTTTTCTCTTTATAAGTGGATTTTTGATGATAGACGGTGAAGGTTAACTTCAGAACGTTTAGAACAAAAATTAATAATATGCTTTTATATTCGTCATAGGTTGTGAAAAATTACATATGTGTGTGTTACTTTAAGGTAGTGAAAAATACATGTGTGTGTTTTAGTTCAATGTTATATCCCCCAATACCTCCTCTTAGAGTGAGGGTTTATAATAAACTGACCATATTAACTATAGATATTGCAGAATTCCCTAAAAAAGTACAAGGTAAGATAAATTGTATCTTACTTGCATAAAAATCTTTCCGTGCCAGCAGAGTCAACCTTGATTTTTACATCACCGAAATAAAATTCCCAATCTCTGGTTATATTTTATAATAAATCATTTCCCTAAGTGGCCAACCTGGACCATTTAGATCCATTCTACTTGTTAAACCAAAGCTGAAGGCCTCATTTACATAGCAATTAATTTAAACCACCATTAAAAATTTGTAACAGAAGCTCACCTCCTTTTGTCACAAACTTATAAAAAAAATGACATACGCCCATTTTTCCTAATTTATAACACTATTTACCTGAGAATCTGTTATATCTGTATCTGTGAATAACTTTTTTTGTAAGCTCTGATGCCAGTTATTTTCTTTCAAGGGAGATGGTACGGTAGTTGTATGGAATAGTGAAGTTATTGGAGAACCTTTCAAAGACTAAAACGACAAAGAACATTTCAATCTCTTGATAATAATAAATTAAGAGACCCTTACTTTAGATGCTGAGTTAAGATTTTGTAGACCAGTAATATAAGATACTGGTGTTGGGAAGTCAATTTGAGATTTTTCCTGGGTTGCAACGTGCTTAACTGGAGTTTGACTACTTTGTGGCTGATGTGGAGGGAGAAAGTAATCATCATCTTCTGGAAAAGAATTGCGCAGTTCTCTCGTTAAATATAAATATAACTACTTTCATAAATGATTACAGATGTGATGTTGTGTATTTCATATAGAACTATAACTACTAAAGATTTTTGTATACACTGTGTCCCTGAATGGGGTACCCCACTCTTCTCAACATTCTTATTGTTGGTTTTTCCAGAAACTATTATTCTTTATAAACAGTTTTGCCTATCCTGGGAAGCTATGCGAGGGGTCAGGTTTGTGATAGAATATACAGGGTGTTTAAAAATATAAAATTGCAATGTGCCCTTATTCTTCATTTTTTCTGAACACTTTCACATAATTGTTTAAAAGCTCAAGGAATGCTTAAATATGGGCTTTAGTCAACAAAATTAACCAAATTACCTTTTGCAGAAAACAGACGCAGCGAATTTGTACATCTGTCTTGTTGATATAATAATTTTCTTCTAAACTCAAAATTTTCAGTGTCTATTTCTGCCAAAAAAAAAAAAATTATTTATAATTTCCATGTACGAATTTTGATTAACATTCTCTTCCAAAAATTAAGGACCAATTCGGGGTTTTCACAAATTTTAAAATTTCGTTGACTGTGAAGCTAAGTAATACTTAATTATGGTTAAAAGAAATTGAATTTTTCCAAGCAATCTATTTATTCCTTAAAATAAGCCCTTTTAAATTTGAAACTGATGACGTCAGAGGTTACATTGTTGGTAAACAAACATGTATTGTGTATTATAAATACACATTATTTTGCAAAACCTTAAAGTTTTATAATGGAAAGGTCTTTTATGCCAGGATGCAAAAATACAACCAAAATCGCACCTGAAAAAGTTTTCATGACAGTACCAAAACAAAAACAATGCAAAATAAAGTGACTTAAAGCCGCTAGACATGATCCATCTACAACAACATCAGTATTTTTCTGCTGTGAGGATCATTTCATAGTAAGTTGAGTAAGTAAAGTAAGTTTAAAACTTCATTATAATGCATTAGTATTAGTCTAAAATAATGAATAACTATAGGTACCTAACCGTGTTTACATTACAAGTTTATGAGCAACATTTATAGGTTATGTTTATATAATATCAACCTTGTATACATATTATATTGGGCATCTATACAGGGTGATTTACCACAACATGCGGAAAATAAAATGATGTACTAGTTCTCTATGTGGGACACCCCCTGCAAAATTTTAGAGTGATCCGAAATAATTTAGTACATTCTTTTGCATTAAAACTTGTAAAGACACGCCACTAAACCATGAAATTTGGCTACCTTTAATGTTTCAATTGTTTACGCGTGTTTAGGCGTGTTTATGCGTGCTCCGCTTGGTGCATCATCCAAGCAATCAGATGTTATTTACGGATAGTCAGTTTCTTACCGGCTTCCGTTTGGATTGTTATTATAAAGAAATCACCCATTAGTTGAGAATTTTTATTCATCACTAAATACAATATTTCAATGAAAGAATCAGTTTTTCAATAATCTTCTCACCCATTAGTAATCAAAACTCCAATCGACGACCATCATCTCCCTTAAGCAATTTATGGTTAAACTCTGGCTTGAATGGATGAAATTTGTTGCTTACTAAAATTCTCTGAATATAAGATCTGCTATGGTCTGTTTTTAAACCAGGAGGAGTAAACATGAAAGTTCCATTTACACCATAAAAGTAACTAGAAAATACACTAAAACCTTTTTGGCGTTTTTGGGCAACCAACAATACACGACTACAGTGTTTTTGTGTGTATTTTATTAGATTATATAATGCATCGACCTCTATTTGACCTCTAGATATTTTATGTAGCATTCATACCATTTACACAATATAAAGGCACCAAGTAATTAGCCACTTTTACCTTCAGGTTTATACAAAAGGGATTAAAAAGTGATATATAATGTGCAAACGATAAAATAGAAATTATAACCAAATAATTTATAACATGAAATTAAAATTTTTATGTCAAAATTTACGACTATTGCCTTGTGTAAAACTGACGAGGGCCTATCCAATCACAGATGTGTAATTTAGCCAGATAAATTTAAAACAGACTATAATAACATCTATGCTTTGAGTTCTTTTCCTAAACGAAATCCTTGGAGTTTCTTGTACATAGTTCATAACTACAAGAGTAGCCACAATGTCATCGTTGTATCCCTTCTTTATATTTATTAACATATCAGTGGTATCGAATTATCTTGAAAAATGCTCTGCGAGTTACAGTCACATTTTTCATAAAAAAGTTGAATTGCGCATTGATACGAAACATTGCAGATTCCATAACATTTCTCTCTAGTTGCTCCTGTGTTAGCATTGTTAATTAAAATTATTTGGTGGACAGCTGATGAAAATAGATATTTTGGTTATTTTGACACTGACAGAATATTCATAGTAATATTTAATTAAATTTGCCTCGCGTATTTTTAAAAATTATTGAATGATTTTAGTTTTAGTTTATTTTATTTTTTCTTTGCTTAATATGTATTTTGTCTTTGAGAAAACTATATTTAACTATTTCAATTGTATGTAAAGTAACAGCTGAATCATTTTTTATAATTTTTGTCTTTATAATATAAAATCGTCTATTTCTTTGAAATGTAAATGTCCTTTTTTCACTAAATCCTGTATTTAAGCAAGCACCCTGTATGTTTTACAAATCTGACTCCTGCACATGGCTGCCCAGGATAAGAAAAATATTTTCTCAAAAAACCAACAATAAGTTTACGAGAACAGTTTAATCATGGAAGATTCCCTTTTCATTCATGTAAGATTGGCATTAAAGAAAATTACTTTTGCAAATGTGGAAGTCCAGGCGACATCAATCATATTTTCCTAGCTTGCCCTAGATATAAATAAGAAATTAACATGTTTATACAAAGATTACTGGAGAAAAATCTGGTCATGCCCTTAAATATAAATTATATTGTAAGCCATTTTATGTTCATACATTACATAAAGTCATAAAGACAGACCCCTTGATGTGAAATGAGTGTCCACTGTGTAGATCCATATTCGTTCTTTAGGATGAATTTAAAAGGTTACGAAACGTTTCATTTTTTCTTTGGGATTGAATATACAGACATCCATACATCAGATAATGTATTAGTCTCTTGGCTAAAGGAGTGCATCCAAAGCCAGCATTGTAAAAAAAAAAAAAAGTTTACAAGAGTGCGGTACCCCATCCGGGGACACACTGTATATGCACATACTGAATGTTTCATTTTTGATAACCCTTATCACAATGATAGCATGTTTTGAAGAAGTGATAAGAAGATACCAAATGATCAAAACATTATTTATCGTTTAACCATTTATGAAAGCTGTTTACTAATAAAGTATCTTCACTTACGGCTGGCTATATTACTGAAATCTTTGTTTTCAGTTCCCCTAGTGGCAATAGTTTTCGAGACTAAACTAATCTTCTCTTCATCATCATCTGAATCTTCAAATCCTTTAGTGATTCTTCTGAAACTTTTTTTGACAGACTGCTCCTCATATTTTTCTGAGATATTAGAAGATTTTGAATTTTCTTCATTCAAATCACTTTCAGGAAAGTCCTCAGGTTCTACAGCTCCATCAATATTATCTTCATTATCTGCTTCAATAGCTTCATCATCTCTATCACTTTCTTCTGCCTCTTCATCGATAAAATCTGACTTATTATTTTTTACTTTTCTATCCTCTTCCTCTTCATCATCCTCTTCTTCATCTTCGCTAAGTTCGGTCATCTCCGCCTCTTCCTCTTCGTCATCAAGAATGTCGTCATCCATGCCGCAGTCTTCCTTTTCTTCTTCATATACAGACTTCTCCTCATCACTCACCTCTTTTTTATTCTTTTTTTGCCAATATTCAGACCTTTTTTGGGCAATTTGGTTCTGAAGCTCACCACGAAGCTTCTGCTTCTTTTTTCCAGGTTTCTCTTCAATTTCCAACAGATCATCATCATCTTCTACATTTACTGCAACTGTCTCTTTATGTATTTGACCACTTTCAACACTGACAATACTAAAAAAATAAATTTTTGTAAATGCACATTTTAATAACAGAAACAATAAAATTAATTATTAAGGCTGCGTTAAAAATATTAAGAGGTTTTCAATAATAATCTACAAAACTTTGAATGGCTATTTTTTTCAAATACTACCCACCTTAATTTGACTTTATTCTTATGCATATGTTTCTTTAGGGTATGCTGAGCAAATCTTTCCATAAGCCTGGTAACATCATTTGGTGTTGCGACTCCAGTCTCCAAATCAATAAGATGGTCAGGACTTCCACTCAACTTAGGTGTAATATTTGCTAATCTGTTCTTTATCAACTCTAGCTTTGATAGTTTTGAGACTAGAATAGGTGATTCATTTGCTTTATCATCATTTGAGCAAAAATTTTCAATTTCCCTGTCCAGGTCTGTGTACTGAAATCGTGTTTTCTGTTTTTCTGTAACATCATTAGCATCTGAAGCATATTTTTCTATAGCCAGTCTTTCTGAATTTTCTTCCAAATCATCTAAATTGAACTCGTATCCTGTAGCAGAGTCTTCACTGTGTAGAACAGGCTTAGATATATCGGACACTGTGTTATTTTCTACAATTGTCTCAGAATGATTATCTTCTTCAGTTTCTTTTCTGATTTCTGTCTTTGCATCATTTAAATTGTCGCTAACGTTTGAATCAACATAATCCTTAGAATACATCAACGTTTCAATGTCTACATCACCTCTTTCAGGGACTGTTACTTCATCCAATACTTGATTAGTGACATCCTCTCCGATGATGCACTTTTCCCCTACATCAGTCAATTTAACTAAATTGTCTTCATCTAAGTGATCTTTTAATTTGTTATTTATTTCTTGCATGTCTATTCCAGAATCTTGACCATTATCTTTAGTTTCATCAGAAATGGGTACCACTGTGTCAATATTTTTAATCATACTGTCATGATTATTATTTTCTTGTGATTCTACTTTATCTTGAGTCGGCGGTATATAATCTTCATCTCCATCATCATCTTCTGGCTCGCTTTCAGATTTATAAAACTCTTTTACTTCCTTTTCACGTTCTTTTAATTTTTTCCTAAAAAACAAAATTCACAATATTCAATAAATAATCAGGAATTTCAGTTTTTTTTTCTTACGTTATAATTGCCAATTGTTCTGTTGACATCTTAATAGCTACCGAAGGAGGAGTTTTAGCTGAGAGCAGAGTTGCTGAAGCAAATTTAGATCGCCTAGCAAGGAACTCTTTTAGTGTATGTGATTTAGGTTTGTGATAAGGCAATGACACATTCATTTCTCTAACCATTCTTTGAGATTCGGATTTGATTTCTTTTCTGAGTTCTGCTGCTTCTTTTCCTGTCATCTGAAATTATTCAGAAAAATCACTTGACGGTAGACAGAAATAGACTGCACACTACGGATAATAACCAACTATATATAATTATTTCTGTACGGTACATATGTCAAAATACACAAACAAGAAACGTACACAATATTAGATACGTAAGAAAAAGAGGTACCATAAATAAAACCAATAGCAAATTCTGTAAATATATTACTTTCTTGTCCCAAAAGTGTTTTTACTCATTTCCTGAAACATATGGGTAAATATTTTATAAATGCAGATTTGACTGGTACTAAAAAGTAATAAACATATATATTTTTCTTAAATTTTTTGTGATGTATCTCATAATATATGCCCCTTACATGAGTTTTCCTTAAATGGCAGCGCGAATATAATGAAATATTTCAAAATATAGGATTTTAAAAGAAAAGTTTGACAGGGGAATGTAAAAAATTACAGGGAAATGTAAACCTCTATTGTTACGTTAAAATTTAATGAGGAAAAGTATCAAAATTTTAATAATAAAACTTTATAATATTTTACAGTTATTTTATTGTGTAAATAAAGCACAAAAACAAAGTAAGCAAATATTTTTGTATACAAATTATGTTATTATCCCTTCTCGAAAACATCAACGCTTTCTTTAAATGTGTAGAACAGTTTTCTACCTCTCATTTTCAGTTCTGGAGAAGGCAGAATGGCAATAATTTGTTGAAATGTTATAGAAAATATGTCAGAATCAACCATAACAAATTCTGTTCCTAGCTCGTTGATTACTGTCATGCCCTTGACAACAATATCGCCGTCATTGTCGTCTATCGATTGTATGCAACAGCAGTATTTATATATCGTATTATTTCTGGGGCTATTTAATGCCACTAAGATATAACTTCCTGGCTTCAGATTATTCCATGATAGTTTTTGATTTTCCACTGTTTTTCTCAACTTTAATAAATCATTAACTGGTAAGTTTGGGTCAAGGTTTTCGTCGGGATGCACCTCAAGGTTTTCGTCAGAGTTCTCAATATTGTCATATGAGATTTGCCCCAAATGCTTGTTGTGTGAGCAATTGCTGTTTGTAGAACAAGAGAAGCAACTCTGTCTTCTCATAAGAAGAGTTAGTGGACAGCGAATTGACCATACGACCTGATGAACCTTAAGAGTGCCTTTAAAAAGGGGTATAATTTTCTTTTCATTCGGTATCAACAGATTTTTTTCAATTATATCCTGGCCACTAATAATTTCGAGATTAATGCTTGTACGATTTTGTAATGCTGCTATAAAATGATTGAAATCTGGTATGTCCATTCCATAAGCAACCACTTTGTCTGCAGTTCTTTTTAGTACTCCACCTATGCCATCTGGGGCACCTTTTCCATGTCCTGCTTCATGATAATTCCAAGTTGCAGAAATAACACCAGGGAAAAATGTTTGAATATAGTTGCACAAAATAAAAAACATAATTCTATTTCTGTATTGGGTCGAGGGGGAATCTGAGAGGAAATGTAATGTGTCCACTTTGGGAGAAGTTAATTTTATAAATTGGAACAATGGTCCTAAATGTGCCCAGATGGCAGCTGCATCATGTTTCAAGCTTTCACTGCATGTACAAAATGAATGGGCGGTAACTTCAGCAGCACCTTCTGCTTTTAAATAAACTACGGCTGTATGTAAAGTAATTTGCTGCCGGCTTCCACCAAAATGAAATGACTGGATCTCTTCCCCATATTTTAGACAGTAATTCTCACTAAAATCAATATGTATTAATGTTTCATTAGCCTTTAAAGACTTCTTTAGTTTACTGATTGTCATATATTGACTAATAACATTGGCTTCGTGTTGTAAAAATAAAGAAAAGGACTTTGATAGTTTAATAGTAGCTTGTCTTGGCGACAAAAAACATTTTTCTTTTACAGTCACATTAACTGTGTTTTCTTTCCCTGACTTTATTTTATACGTATGTTTTTTGTTGCTCCATTCCCAGTAACTGATTTCCCTTGAATCATCAAACGTAAGATATGGGACCACTTTTTCTTTACAGGTATTACACTTTTTCTCCAAGCAATTGATGTCATCAGGTCTACAACAAATTGAAGCCACTAGTTCCTTTGACGATTTAACAGCAATTATTTTGGCAAAGTACATGGCAGAAATTAGTAATTCTATGTTAGTATGGATTTTACATTTGCAGGTGTCTCTTGCAGTTACACACGGACTTACAATATAAAATGGCCTAAGTCTGCAGAAGGAAGTGTAGCAGATGGCGTAACTATGGGTTTTAAGAAATTTTTTGTGCAAATTTTTTAATGAATCACACAAGTACCTTTTTTGTTTTTTAATTTTTTTTCGAGTAATGCATTCTTTTTTTCCTGGTGCCATTTTAGTGTTAGAGTCATCTTCTAAAAACAGCTTAATATCTAATCGTACCCTCTCACTGATATTTTTGTCGTAAAAATCATTTCGGTTGCTTTTGTAAATAGTTCGAGTGTCCAAGAATGGTTTGAGTTTATTCAATATCTTATACTTCTTAAATTTGGATAATTGGTTGGTAAAACTCTGTTGAAACATTTGTCTTTTCTTGGACGGATTCATCTTATTTATTTCTGTAGTTATAATTTCGTTGAAAATTAATCTTCTGGCAACTTCATCCTTTTTTGTTTTGTCCATTAACAAGCTGTTAACTTTATTTCCTGGACTATCCGAAACTATCTTAACAGCTCTATATCTCTGGATTCTTTTTCTGTACTTTTCTATATTTCGTTTTAATTTTTTATTCTCATCTTTAAGCTTACAATTTTCTCTCACAACTTTGCTGCGATCTCTTCTTACTCGTTTTCTGCCGCTTTTTGCTGATGCATTCATTTGTACTACATTTTGTGGGGTACTTGGCATCGACCCATCGCTTTCGGGAGGGCTGCCTGCACGCAAAAAGTTTTCTAAATTTTCATTCAATTTTTTAGCTTCTTTTTTACGTTTATAATATACTTGGTTGCATTTTCTCCACTGCTTTCTTTTAACGCGTTGTTGCCGAGGTGTTAACTCTTTTACAGGCTTCACTAGTCCCTTTTCCTTCTTCTTTTGATATTTTTTTCTTTCTTTTTCTACTTGTTCTGCATACAACAAAGGGTTTTCTTTAATTTTTTTATACCGTTCCCTTTCTGCTATTCGCTTCTTTAAAAGAATTTCTTCTCTTGATAGTTTACGCTTGGGCATGTTGAAAGTTATCTAAAAATAAGAGACCCGTGATTTCACTTAATAAAATCATTTCTTTCTATGTTCATAACAATTGTCATGATTAAATTAGCAAACTGCAGTTATGGACCTTTTAACAGATTGTAACATAAAGGCTATTTCACATTCCCCTGGATTATTGACATTCCCCTGGAAGTAAAACGACAGGGTAATGTGAACCAGGGGAATGTTAATTTGTGCATTTACTATACATAACCCCAAATTTTGATTTTATCTACAACTTATAATTTGACCTTTGTTACATATCTGTATATTGCATGCATTTATATGTTTGCGGTTTTATTATGTAAAGTGACTTACCTTTTATGCTCTCCAGGGTAATGTTGTGCAATAAAAATACAGCCTATAATTCTCCACTGTTCTATTTTTTCAACAATAAACGACACGAGATAGACTATTACTATATTCTAAACATCAAACTTAGTGTTTGGCCCAGGGTTCCTGTATTATCGATGTCGTAAATAACTGCTTAAATCGCGCGAAAATATGAATTGCCAACATTTGCAGGGGAATGTGACAAACGCCTTGGGACAAAGATTAACAGCAACTATTGATATTTTTTAAGTTTATGATTTCTTTCGTAAGTGCCGATTTTAAATGACCATTTTATACTTTATCAAATAAGTATACCAAAGAAGTGAGTTCCTTAATGTTTTACTGGTTAAAACACATCAAAGTGCAAAAAAATGTAAATGGGACAGGCAGGGGAATGTGAATTTGGCATTTAAAAAATACATCTTTTTTTTTTGTGTAAGTTATCTGAATCAACAGTTATTGTACAAATGCAGATTAGGCCCTACTCTATTATAAAAAAAATATCTAATATACATTTTTTTCACTGAACAATTTAAAACGCCTTGGGACTTCAAATTTGCATTTGAAAAATATTTACCCATATACATGTGCGATCATTGATGTTAAATTGGTAAAACAATCAAGAGTTCTCTTCTACTAAGTTAGTAACAATCATGTGACAGTTGACAGTTTAAAAGTTCCAAGAAAGTAACGTACGCGAAGCACATGTTTGTTACCGGGTGTTTTTTCTTTAGTTATTCCTGTTAAGAATATTTCGTATATTAATTACATATTTTCATATGGTTTAGTGCTTATTAAAATACTTTATCACAATATAAAGATTATTCGTCAATTCCGAATTCCACTGAATTCTCCACACAACATCTATTATTGAATAGTAATTCAATAATAGATGTTAACAATATTTTCGCCAATAATGTCACACTTATGTGGGACCGAACATCGTCATACATAATTAGTGAGGTGAGGTACTGTGTCAGTTTCAGTGGTGAGATCTTGATCGGCGAAGTTAAGGCACGCAGGGCGAGTCCGTCACTTAGATGGGTGACTGTATCTAATCACACCGTTCTGGTTAAGAGGTGGAATAGCATTAGCTAAACTTCACTAGGACTTTAAAATAAATAAGGCAATTAAATAAATAAATAAAAAATAATAAGAAGGAAAAATCCTGTCTGCTGATTGATATATCAATTCCAAGTGACGTCAACGTGATGCTCAAGGAAACTGAAAATTTTAGCAAGTACAAAAACCTCCAAATAAAAGTAAGGAAGATGTAGAATGCCAAGACCACAGTCCTGCCAGGAATTGTAGGGGCCTTTGGAACTGTTAAGCAGGGCCATGATCGGTGTCTGAAACTACTGCCTGGTCAACCGAGTGCATAAGAAGTGCCTTCAGATGATGAATTCCGTTCTTTGTTAGGATTTTCCTCGTCTTGTTGTCCATTTTTGCTGTTGCTTTGAAGCCAATCAACAATTCCAAAACTGTGGGTTACTATACCGGGACAACAATAGTGTTTATTGCTGCAATATTGTTCCTTGCCTTTAACTTGGTCTTCAGAGCTTGTCTGATGCAATGGTAATATTATCTTGCTACTTTACTTTTCATTTCGTCGTTCTCGATTTCGACACATTCTTCCCCAATACTTGCCAGACCTATACTTCGTATCACAGATTAATCATTCAATACGATGTTCTGACTTTTTACATGTTTACTTCACCGGAAGACTACCATAGTGCATTTGTCTAAACCAAATTCCATTCTTGTTGTCACTGAGCGATTTGATGATATCTAGCTCTTGTTTTAGTTGAGCTTCATTCTTAGCAAACAACTTCAGGATGTCCATATAGAAAAGTTGGCTCACTCTATAGTTGCCATTGATTTCGATGCCAAATCTCTGTTTATTCAGTTGGTTTGACAGCAAGACGAGCGCCAGGCAAAACAGTAAAGGTTAAACAAAATCTCCCTGGAAAATTCCTCTTTTAATTTGCATGTTCCCTGTTCTTAGGTGACCTTTCGAGTGGTAGAGCCAGATCTTCATTTTTCATCTCATTGTTGTTTCCACGAAGTTTATTATTATTGGGCATACTCGATAAGATTTGAGGGATTCAGCGATCCAAGTGTGCGGAAAGCTGTCAAATGTCTTTTTATATTTCACCAACGTCATGCTGAGATTTCTGTGCCACTTCCTTGCAATCGCTTTGATCGCTTTACTCACTAGCAGCTGGTCCTTACAGCCTCTGGAAGCCTTTCGCAACCTTTCTATTCCTCTAGGAGTATCTAGTATCTTAACAGGTTGTCATAGATTTTATTTGCTAATGCAGCAATGACTTAGGACATCGTGGACAAGCAGGTTATTGGACGGTAGTTTTTAGGATCCTTCTCATCCTTGCCTTTATAGAGAAGGAAAGTGTTTCCTGCGGTTAACCATTCAGGGTTTCCCCAGGGTGTCATATGACTATAGTCTGTTTTTAAACCAGGAGGAGCGTTTTAAATTTAATGCGCTAAATCATACATCTGTGATTGGATAAGCCCTCGCCAGTTTTACACAAGGCAATAATCGTAAATTTTGACACGTTCTAAAAATTCTAATTTCATGTCATAAAACATTTGGTTATAATTTCTATTTTAATCTTTTGCACATTATATATAAGTTTTTAATCCCTTTTGTATAAATCTAAAGGTAAAAGTTGCTAATTACTTGGTGTCTTTATATTGTGTAAATGGTATGGATGCTGTATAAAATACTAGAGGTCAAATAGAGGACGATGCATTATATAATGTTATAAAATACACACAAAAACACTGTAGTCGTGTATTGTTGGTTGCCCAAAACGCCAAAAAGGTTTTAGTGTATTTTCTAGTTATTTTTATGGTGTGAATGGAACTTTCATGTTTACTCCTCCTGGTTTTAAAACAGACTATAGCTGTTGTTATTATTATTATCATTAGCATTATTGAATTTCCACAATTTTTCTTAATTCATTAATAATAAAGCAAAAATAATGAAATAGATCTCCAATATATAGTGTACCTATTTGTGACATAGTCCCAAAACGAAACATGCATTACCAGTACTGCTGCAAGTTTTTGCAGATGAAGCGATAGAAAAATTTAACACAGTATGTAAAAAGGAATATGATTTCATTTAGTTTTTTCTTCAGTCTCAAATAAATCATACGAAGAGTTAAAACTTTAACAGTTTATTATCAATTACAAAGATGTTTTTTATTGAAACATCATACTGCTGCAATAAAATGACATACATACCCTTAGGTAATATATTACAGACCAAGCTAGTTAGATACCTGCTTAGTTTTTTTTTTTTGTTGCAAAATATGACAAAGAATACCGACCTTTCTAGGATTCTCTTCTTCATCTTTCTTTGGTTTACTTTTTCTCTTATATGGTTTGGGTTTAATTTCTTCTTTATCAACATTACCTTCTTCGGCACTGATTTCTTTATACATTTCTTCATCAGAACTCTCTGGGTCGCATAATGTTGACAATCTAGATTTCTGTAAAAAATTAAAAGTGCCACTAGCAAATTAGCGCATTCTTAAAATGGAAATTTTGTAGATATGCCACGTGATACTAAAACCTTACCTGAATCATAAAATTATCATCTGACGTTTCCTGTACTAATTCTCCTTTGGAATTTGTGGTAAAAATAACTTGTTCCTTACTGTTTAATTGAACGTTTAAGCCCTCGTCAGAAAAGCTTTTATTATGAGGTGTTATAACTTCATTGTCTAGATCAGAATCACTGTCAACTACTGCCAATCGTCTATGTTTCTTCTTTTTACTGTCATCTACAATTGGTTCGGGAATATCTCCATCGTCACTATCGATTAGAGGTGTTGCTAATAGTAGATTTTCTTTTTCAGAATCACTGTCAGCTACTGCTCTTATTTTTTTCTTTTTAACCCTAACTGTTTTATGTAAAACGTCATCTTCGGAGTCATAATTTAGAAGTTCTGTGGTGTTATCTATAACATCAGCACTCGGAGTTGTAGTGTTATTTACTAACTCGTCGAATACATTATTAGTAAGTTTAAGAACTTGTGTGTTGTTACTTTGTAAGACTTCTTCAGAACCATTCTCCATCGCTTCTCCACTATTTTTATTTTTATGTAGTTCGTCACACGACATATTTAATTCTTTAGTCCTATCACTATCAGTATATTTACTGTTATCAACATGGTCCAAATGGCTGGACATATTTCTTTACATTTATATAGTATTCTCTTCAATTAGTTTTGAAATATATTTCACTTCGTTAAATCAATACGTATATGTACAAGCATATAACATTATAACGATACAAAAGTTTCTTTTAATTTTGTATTACTTATCTAACATGCACAAAACAATAAATAACTAATCAACACTGCGAAGAATTAAGAACATCAACCTCAAAAACGTTCCCGCCATTCCGCCAAGTCGCCAACCCCAGTGGCTAGTTACTTTTACTGTTAAAGAGCGAACCACTTTAATCCATTTTTGTCGAACAACAATTAATTCCATGGGACTTTAACCATACCAGACACAACCAACAGCGATTGTCTCTGACCATACTGAAGTAAGCACTCGGTGCCTTCCAGGTGGGATACTTCGTATTACCACATATAAATCCGTATTACAAGAATATTAATTATAAGGCTGCTTTCGTTTGCAGTGAACATATAAACAGGATTTTAATGAACAATAATCATATGATGCAAAATTGCATGGTAGGGACAGAGACAGCACATAATACATGATTACGAATCACTGCAGAACGAAAGCAGCTAATAGTGGAGGGTTTATTTGGCTGGTTTTATAACTTAGTTGGTTGAATCTAGCAATTGTGTATCGTAAGGAAATTTATTAGCCCATATTTCAATTCACTGTCAATTCTAACAGCATTCGATACATTAACGTACCATTCTCAAACGTTGATTCAAATGAATGAATGCGTATTTTTAAACTAGGTAATAACTGGTTGACAAAATCTTAGAAATATAGCAATTAACATATTGAGAATATGAAAAATATGTATATAAGTTTACAATTGATTTAGATTTAATACATTAGAGATTAAATTGATATAGGCCCAACTGGTCATTTAGTAGATTATTGTCGAAAATTTTGTTAGATTTGATAATTTCTATTGATTTCTATAATTTAATTTAAAAATATAGGTACCTTTCAGAATAAATAGAATTGTCTATATATAATTCTATACGTATTTAGAAACAGGAAAGTGTACAACCTACGTCAAGTACAAACGTACTAAACACTGATATTTGATCAACATGTTCATATTAGCCATATTATTCTAGGAAATAATGTTTATACATTTATTTGTATGTATAATTAGCATTCAACTAGCTCTATACATTTGAAAATATTAGAAATTTTAAGTTTTTCTCTCTTGATTTCCATTCAAAAGACCAACAAATATTGAATACTTGTGGCTTCACAAACTAGTTTATTTGTTATATTATTATTACTCAACTGCGGCGTAGCGCGTCTTTGAAACCACATAAAAAATAGGTCGTAATGAAATTCAAATTGAGCGGTTAAATAACGTTGTCTACCCTGCGACCTGCACGGTACCAAATATTGGAAAAAGATAAGTTCCTAACGTTCTAATTTTTTTACTTTTGGTGAGTGATGGTTAACAAATTGTAATACTGTTTTAATTAAGTAATTAATAAAAACTAATATAAAATAATGAGTCTTGAAACTCAAAATAACCAAATTGTGGGCCCAGAGGATATTGAAAAGGCCGAGAAATATAAGTCGGAGGCCAATGAATATTTTAAAAGTGAGTAAATACCTTATTACTGTGTTTATTATTATAATTACAGCACGACAGTTCCTATAAATTATCCGCTGTGTAAATTGTCATAATATATGCATAATGATGCTGTCAAGAAATCTGGTTAAAGGATATTTCTAATAAAATTGATCAGGCGGATACCTAACCTAAAAAATATGTTTCAGATCAAGATTACAATACCGCAATAGATTTGTATACAAAAGCAATCGAAAAAAATCCAAATGTAGCAATATATTATGCTAATCGTAGCTTTGCCTATTTGAAGACAGAATGTTTTGGATATGCACTGACCGATGCATCGAAATCAGTAGAACTAGATAAATCCTATGTCAAAGGCTATTATAGGAGAGCTGCTGCTCACATGTCGCTGGGTAAATTCAAAGAGGCTCTTAAGGATTATGAATATGTAAGTTTTGTTAATATGTAACACACAGAAGCATCCCTTACTTATTAGTAACTTGTAACTACCAAATATTTATTAGCCGAAGGTTCTTGTTGATTATAAATGAAAGTTTTTTTTTATTGCCATGAGACTTAAACTAATAATTCTTATCCTATTATTTTATAGGTAACTAAAGTGCGGCCCAATGATAAAGATGCCAAGTTAAAGTATTCAGAATGCAATAAAATAGTAAAAAAACTTGCCTTTGAGAAGGCAATTTCTGTTGATTGTAATAAGAAGAATGTAGCAGATAGTATTAATTTAGATGCTATGAGTAAGATGTGAATTATTTTGTATATTGTAACCTTTGTTATTATTTTAATGAATTTTGTAGCCATTGAAAACGAATATACAGGTCCAAAATTAGAAGATGGTAAAGTTACATTAACGTTTATGAAGGAATTAATGGAATTATACAAAAATCAAGGCAAACTCCATCGAAAATTTGCGTATAAGGTAGTACTTCATTAGATTGAGAAAAATACGTGTTAATGTCTACTTATTGTGAAAAGCTCTAATATCTTATTTAATATAATTTTAGATTCTTCTAGATATTAAGGCATATTTCATGAAACAACCTTCACTCATAGAGGTGCCGATTGGGGATGATGACAAATTCACTGTCTGTGGAGACATTCACGGGCAGTTCTATGATCTTATGAATATATTTGACCTAAATGGCCTTCCGTCTGAGACCAATCCATACTTGTTTAATGGAGACTTTGTTGATAGAGGGTCCTTTTCTGTAGAATGTATATTTACACTTTTCGGATTTAAGTTATTATATCCCAGTCATTTTTTCATGTCGAGAGGTATTGAGACACTTTTGTAGCTATTAATTAGTGTTTTAGATTTGTCCTTTTCTAGGTAATCATGAAAGTGCTACAATGAACCAAATGTATGGATTTGATGGAGAAGTTAAATCCAAGTATACTGCTCAAATGGCTGATTTGTTTACAGAAGTTTACAATTGGCTTCCTCTAGCACACTGTTTAAATAACAAAGTATTGGTAAGTTAGATATAAAACAGCCCTACTTTTTTTAAATAAAAATTACTTAGTTTTGTGATATTAATAATAGCAGCGCCGAGAGCAGTGCAGTAGTTTTTAATATATATACTCTAAAAATATAACTAGAAATCCACCAGTACCTACTAATAAATTAAAAATGACAAACACCAATCAACATAGAGCAGATAGTTATCGTCCCATAGTTTTGCTGCCAGTGTTGGGTAAAAATCTCCAGCAGTTACTTAAAAAACTTATCTTTGACGCTATTGGCCACAATATTCCCAACTACCAATTTGGATTCCGCAAAATATGCTCCACAACACACCCAACATCCAGGCAGCAAAACTCGAAGGACAATATAGTGCGACAATTCTTATTGATATTAACAAAGCATTCGACAGTGTATGGTATGGAGGTTTGCTGTATAAGATGGCAGTGCTGCACTGTCCAAAACATCTTATATACATAGTAAAATATGATTTAATCGAAAGAACCTTACAAATTAGAATAAATACAAGTTACTTCAAATTATTTAAAACACAACAAGGACTACCACAAGGCTCCCCTCTCTCACCGCTGTTATACAACATTTTCTGTTTCGATATTTACAACGTTTGATAAAGACTTCGAATGTTTTAATCCTGATGCATATATCCTACAGTACGCTGATGATACTGCCCTAATTAGCCATAATAGCACCTTAGAAAAAACCGTTGCTGAATTGCCAGAACTAATGAACAGGAAGGACAATGACATGGTTCAACAAATGAAGACTGAAACCCAACCCAATAACAATTCGCCAGCAGTTACTGTCAACCACCATAATTTAACCTCTCAAACAATAGTGAAATATTTAGACATAAGCTTAGATCAAAAGCTAAATTTCAACCACCACACCAAATCCATAAAAAAGAGGTGTATCTCTAGAAGCAAACACTTTCGTTGCATGACCTGCAAAAATAAGGGAATCGGCAAAAAGACAGCAGCACACATATACAAATCGATATGCAGGCCAATGTTAGACTACAGCCATCCCCTCTACCTAGATGCTAGAAAACCAGCAATAAACAGCATCCATGTTGCAGAAACATCATCACTCAGAGCAGTCACTAAATATCGACACCCAAGAAACCCCTTGCCCACCAAATGCTGTTTACCAAATAACTAATACAGAACCAATTCCACAGAGACTATCTAAATTATCCACTAAGTTTGCCAAGAATGACAACGTAGAAATACTTCGACCTGTGTGCAAAACAAGAAACCACGAAAGACCCAGCAGCAGGAAGTTTCCGGACAAAACCTTGTGGGAACACATTTGTGAAATAAGGACCACATGATAAAAAGCCAATAATGATTATAACATTGTAACATATTTTCCTGATTTTTTTTTCTCACATTCTATCTACATTTTGCTGTCTATTATCCATATTTCATATTACAAAATTTATTATATTATTGTTAAAAAAAGGCTGAAGGACTTCGGTCAATGGCCATTTGGGTTTTTACTCGATAAAGTACTTTTATTATTATTATTATTAAATTTAAAATGAAATTAAACCAAACACTAATTTTCTTTTTTAATTTATATAAATTTGTGTGAGTGATAATGCAAATAATATTTGAGATTTGTTGTAATAGCTAATAGCACACTATAGTTATCATTCGTCTGCGATAAAATTTTCACGTCACTGGATGTTTGCATAAAGTGAGATATTGCTACTTTTGAAAATCTCTGAAAAGTCCCCATTGATACTCTGTAACCATAATTTTTTGCAGAGAATGAAAGAGGGCGGGAAACATTTTTTTTTACGAATATCTCTCAAAATATTCATTTTTATGCAAAAATGGCTCGGATATAATTTATAGCTTATAAGATTAAGTAACTTTTTTCGTAGGGCTAGCAAAATGGCTTACAAAATTGCACAATCATACATGATTGATAAAATGCACACCTTTCTACACCTCCGCACTGTTGAGGTAGAGCACCAGGCATGTTTTTTTTATGTATTATTGAAGCATCAAAGAGAATTTCTACAGATGCAGTTTTAGCAGACCAAAGATGTTCCATAGCTTTAATATTTTTACTATTTTCATTTTAACCGTCAAATACAATAGTGACATTAGAGCCAAAATGATTCTGAATGTAATTAATAGATGTTATCAAAATGTCGTTAAAGGTCTTAAGGCGGGAATATTTTTGGAGTGCTCTTCAATCTTAGGCTCTGCAGGTTTTCCCCGTGATTATAATCATGGACATGACTATACTACCATAACCAATTCCTTGTAAGGTCATCATTCGTCTGTGGAAAAATTTTCACCTCACTGGATTTTTGCATAAAGCAAGATATTGCCATATTAAAAATACCTGAAAAGTCTCCATCGATATCCCGTGAAACAGCTTTTTTTACAAATATCTATAGTATTAGTAGAAAGTGAGTGCAGTTGAGACCCACTAGACTTTCCACATCTATAATAATATCGTGAAAACCGCAGTTTTCCGTTCCTTTATACTACGAAAAGTGAATTAGAAGTGATATAACACCTACCACACCGCGTGTGAGTATTTGTAGCCCAAGCTAGCCTATTTTAGGCTATAACGAAATACTTAACAGTGAGTAAACAAACTACTTTTTATAATCAGTATCGCGTTCTTATCATCAATTTTCTTGGGTGTGGCCCAACTGCACAGACTGAGAAGTTCGAAGCGACAAGCTAGCAATCTAGCAAACACATGCGTCGAAGGCGAACGAGTTATCAACTCTACAACTAAGGAACATGTTTCCCGCACCACATCAGTTTCCATCCTTAGGAAACCTACCTCCTAATCCACAGAATCAACTATACTGGCAACAACAACCTGGTACTTTTCCGACACCAAACATCCCACAACAACAGTCGGTCTTCCAACCACAACAATTCTCTATGCCCATCCAAACGGTCACCTACCAAAACCTTAGCCCTGCTACATCTTCGCAACATACCTCAAAACCATTAGCACTCAATCTTCAAAGCACCAATCCCATAGAAAACCCAGACATTGAGCAGGACGAAGAGGACAAAGACTCCAGCGACGAGGAAACAAACAAGAGACACGAATGGCAGACAGTGAAAAAACGCAGAAGAGAAAAACACAACAATGAGCCTACATCCCCGAGCTCACCACCAACAAAAATACAAAATCGATTCAACCCACTCTCCACTGTAAACGACAGCAACTCAACCAATGACAATAAAACAGGTAATCAACTGAAAGTTACAAAACCACCCCCCATATTTATATATGGTGTAAAAAACTTTAAAGCAATGGTTGACAATCTTACTGCGGTAGCAGAAGAGGAAACATATCACTGCAAAACCCTCTCAAACGAAACGGTCAAAATTACGGCACATACAATAGAGACATATCGGAAACTAATAAGGCATTTAAAAGAAGAAAATATCATACACCACACGTACCAAATTAAAGACGAACGGGCGTACAGAATAGCAATACGAAACCTACACCATTCTTTACCTACTGAAGACATCAAAATAGACTTGGAAAAGGCAGGCCACAAAGTACGTAACATCATGAATGTTAAACACAGAGTAACGAAAGACCCCTTAGCACTATTCTTTGTCGATCTGGAACCCCAAGAGAATAACAAAGAAGTATTCAATCTCAGTTTACTATGCAACACCAGAATAACCGTAGAGGCCCCCAAGAAAAATCATAATATTGTTCAGTGCATGCGATGCCAATCCTACGGCCATTCTAAAGCATATTGCACCAAACCATTTAATTGTGTTAAATGCGGCGGCCAACACGACTCCAGGACATGCAAGAAACCAAGAAACATCCCAGCCAAATGCGCATTATGCAGTGACAGTCATCCCGCAAACTACAAGGGATGCTCAGTCTACAGAGACTTAGTAGCAACAAGAAACAGAACAGGCAGAACAAATCAACAACCACAAGCACAAATCACCAACCATACTGAAAACTTACATATAAATGAACCCACTTCAAACCCAAATATACAGCATAGCATTAGCCATTACAACACTCAGCAAACATATGCACAAGCAGTGAACCCCAATAACATGAGAAGTGAACAACCAACAAACATAGAATTACAGCTAACTACATTCCTAAGCGAATTTAAAAATATGTTTTCACAACTTATAAGCCAAAACAGCATGATACTAAATCTACTCACGACAGTTATTGGAAAATTAAATTCATGAACATTCTCAGAATTGCAACTTGGAATGCCAATGGACTGCTTAACCACAAGCAGGAAATAATAACATTTTTAAACATAAACAAAATAGACATATTACTTATCTCCGAAACACACTTCACCGATCTGACATCATTCAGTATACCGCAATACCATACCTACAATACTCCTCATCCAGATGGTACAGCCCACGGTGGCTCGGCAATAATTGTTCGTAAATCAATAGCACATCATGAATTACCAAAATACCAAACCAACAAAATTCAAGCAACAAGTATTGAAATACAAGCTCAACCATGGCACTTCAAAGTCACCGCAATATATAGCCCACCGCGGCACACCATCTCAACGGACGAATATAAGCTCCTATTTCAAACACTTGGCAATAGATTTATCATTGGCGGGGACTGGAATGCCAAGCATACTCACTGGGGATCCAGGCTCATCACAACAAAAGGCCGTAATCTCCTGCGAGCTATGAACGAGAATAACTACGATTTCCTTTCAAACGGCGTTCCAACATACTGGCCTACTGATCCTAGGAAGCTTCCTGACCTTCTCGACTTCTTTCTAACAAGCGGGATATCTAGAAATAATTGCATCGTAGAATCAAATTTCGACCTTTCATCGGATCACACTCCGGTCATCACCAGTATTAGTACTGCAGTCATCAACAGGTCCCCTCACCCTAAGTTAACTTCAAAAGTCACTGACTGGAATGAGTTTCGAAATTATATTGAAGAAAACATAAACCTTAAGTTACGATTAAAATCGCAAGAAGATCTTGACGAAGCTGCACAGAACTTTACAAAATTAGTACAAGAAGCAGCCTGGTATTCCACTCCCCAAAGAAACCCAAAATCAAGAAATTGTGTAGATACTCCGCTACATATCCGACAACTTATTGCCGAAAAACGTAGAGCTAGACGGATCTGGCAAATGTCCAGAAACCCCATAGACCAACATACTTATAATAGGTTAGGCAGAGAAGTAAAAGCAGCGCTTAGAGATGCCCAAAACACCACCTTCGAACAATACATAACAGATTTATCCTCTAACGATCATACACTATGGAAGGCAACGAAAAGATTAAAACGACCACAAACACCAGTACCTCCAATTCGCAAACCAAACGACGAATGGGCTCGCTCTGATAAAGAAAAAGCTGATACATTCGCCATACATCTAACACAGGTATTCAAAACAAATCAAGGAGTTATTGACCAGGAAATTGAGGAATTCATCGACACCCCGTGTGAAATGTCTCCCCCCATAAAAACCTTCTCCCCAGCAGAAGTCAGGAAAGAAATAGGCAAACTAAACAACCACAAGGCACCAGGTTATGACTTGATTACGGGGCAAATACTGAAACAACTACCTCGAAAGGCCATAATCCTCTTAACAACTATATATAATCGAATATTAAGCCTTGCCTACTTCCCCACAATATGGAAATACGCCGAAATTATCATGATCCATAAGCCAGGCAAACCACCGCACGAACTTCAATCTTATCGACCTATTAGCCTACTGCCTATAGTAAGTAAAGTTCTAGAGAGATTAATCCTGAAAAGAATGTACGAGGACCACGAATTTCTTACTCTCCTACCCAATCATCAGTTTGGCTTCCGAGAACATCACTCCACCACCCAACAAGTCCATAGGATTATCAATAAGATTGCAATGAGCCTCGAAGAAAAGAAATACTGCAGCGCGGTGTTCCTCGACATTTCCCAGGCATTCGACAAAGTGTGGCACTCTGGATTACTCTTTAAATTAAAAAACATTCTATCTAGCAACTATTATGTTCTACTAAAATCCTACCTAAACGATAGACATTTCTCAGTAAAATACAACGAATGCCAATCTAGCTTCTACCCAACCCAAGCAGGTGTACCCCAGGGGAGCGTCCTTGGACCCCTGCTCTTTCTAATCTATACCTCCGACATACCTGAAGCAGCAAATACTACAATAGCAACCTTCGCAGATGATGTAGCTATACTATCAATAAATCAAAACCCAAGAATAGCATCCGAAAACCTGCAAGACCACCTAAACTCACTGGATATATGGTACAGAAAATGGAGAACACAGGTCAACCAAACAAAATCTGTTCAAATTACATTTACTACTCGACGGAGCACTTGCCCACCGGTAACAATGAACAACGTACCTATACCAGTTAAAACAGAAACTAAATACCTCGGACTACACCTCGACCAACGACTCACCTGGAATCCTCACATACAAGCAAAACGCAGACAACTAGATGCCAAATTCCGTCAAATGTACTGGCTCATGGGCCGCAAATCAAAACTGTCTTTATCCAACAAAGTTCTTCTGTATAAAACAATGCTAAAACCTATATGGTCTTATGGAATTCAGCTATGGGGTTGTGCAAAACCCACTAGGACAAAAATCATACAAAGATTTCAGTCTAAAATACTTCGAACGATAGTTGACGCCCCCTGGTACGTCAGTAACCAGACACTCCATAATGATCTAAATATTCCATACATCACGGATGAAATCCAGCGATTCGCCACTACTTACAGCCAACGAATAACAAACCACGAAAACCAGCTAGTTGAACAACTGTACGCTAATGGTCCCAATGCGAGAAGACTGCAAAAAACCTGGCCTCTAGATTTACTTCAACAATGAAAACTTAGTCGATAAGGAGAAATATCAATGGATGTTCTCCTAGCAAGCGAAACTCTCTTCAACACATTTACTTAATACTCTGTATAGATGTAGATTGTAAATAAACATATTACAAAAAAAAAAAAAAAAAAATATCTATAGTCTGTTTTTAAACCAGGAGGAGCGTTTTAAATTTAATGCGCTAAATTATACATCTGTGATTGGACAGGCCCTTGCCAGTTTTACACAAGGCAATAGTCATAAATTTTGACATATTAGGTATAAAAAAATTAATTTCATGTCATAAATTATTTGGTTATAATTTCTATTTTCTCGTTTGCACATTATATATCAGTTTTAACCCCTTTTGTATAAATATGAAGGTAAAAGTTGCTAATTACTTGGTGCCTTTACATTGCGTAAATGGTATGAATGCTATGTAAAATATCTAGAAGTCGAGTAGAGGTTGATGCATTATATAATGTAATAAAATACACATAAAAACAATATAGTCGTGTATTGTTGGTTGCCCAAAACGCTAAAAAGGTTCTACTGTATTTTCTAGTTACTTTTATGGTGTGAATGGAACTTTTATGTTTACTCCTCCTAGTTTAAAAACAGACTATAACAAAATATTAATTTTTATTCAAAAATGGTTCAGGTAAAATTTATAGCTTATAAAATTTGCTACAAAAAAGATTAAGTAACTTTTTTCATAGAGTTAGCTATTCTCGAGCAAATTTATGCTTTATCTATTAAGTAATAATTATATTTATTATTTAATAAAGTATAGAAAAATCTAGTTCCGGTCCCTATACATTAGCTCGGTCAGTAGCTTTGAGTTTTTTATGTGCCATATAAATATGTAGTGAACTATAAATAATAGCCCAGCATTAGAACAACGAGGAATGCTAAAATAATGTCATAGTTAAGCAAAGTCATCCCTACCTAAATTCTAACACAGTTCAATGAAACATTATTTAATAACCGATAAGGCAGACCATTTGGAATAGACCCTTTGCTGCTATTCATACTGTTTTTGCATTTTGCGATTGCTAAACTTTCAAACATCCAGCTGTTTGTTACACAGCCACAAAAAAAAATTCTGGCCTGGGGATCTGACCATGGTTACTATATGTTTTTGGGGTCGCTGAATCCGAATCCGAGGTCTGCTTAACTTCATCACATCAGGATTTTGCCATAATCTCAAAATACCCACAATTTAAGCGATTTCGACATCTCTTCACATAAATCGTTGTAACTTTTTCTAGACAAAAATGACCCCCTCTTTTTTGTACTAGATCGATTGCAAATTAAATTTCCAATCCGATGATGTGTGACACGATATTTTTCCGTAGCTTTTTAAGTGACATATCGACCGTCAAAGTGAGAGGTCCGAGGATTTCGCTTCTCGAGCGACACGGCCCTGCTTCGAGGGCCATTTCTGCCAAACTAAGGCTAGCAAAAATCTGGAAAAATTCAGTGGTACGTAGAAAGCCGTAAGAAATCGTTTGGCGCAAATTGGAGGTTGGTGCGCGCCTTGGTTTTTGAGAAAACGCCGCTCGAAGTCACCGGAAGGCAAAAATTGAATTTTTTTACCGCCTCCCGAGGCTATATCTCGAAAACGAAATGAGATATAGACCTGCGGTTTATGCCATTCGATTTCTCTCACCTTCCTACATACCTCTGAATTTTTTCAGATTTTTGCCGGCACTTTCATTTTTTTGCAAAATTTCTAAGGTAAAACATATAAAACAATTCAGAGGTATGTAGGAAGGCTAAAGAAATCGAATAGAGTAAACTGCAGCTCTATATCTCGTTTCGTCTTCGAGATTAGCCTCGGGAAGCAGTAGAAAATCTCGATTTTCACCTTCCGGTGACTTCGAGCGGCCATATATCGAAAATCAAGGCACGTGTCGACCCCAGATTTGCGCCAACCGATTTCTTACAGCTTTATACGTATCTCTGAATTTTTTCAGATTTTTGCTAACTCTTGTTTAACAGAAATGGCCCACGAAGCTGGGCTGTATCGCTCGAGAAGGGAAATTCTCATACCTTTCGCTTTGACGGCCGATATCTCACTTACAAAGCGCCGGGAGAATATCGTGCCCCACATCGTTGGATTGAAAACTTAATTTGCAATCGATCTAGTACAAAAAAGAGGGGGTAATTTTTGTACTTTATGGCTTTTTTGAGGTTATGACAAAATCTTGATGTGATGGAGTTAAATGGACCTCGGATTCCGATTCAGCGACCCCAAAAACATATAGTCAGCAAGGTCAGACACCCAGGCCAGAATTTTTTTATATTTTTGTTTATGTGGCTGTGATATTGATTATATTTCCAATTAACCTTAAGTTTCTGATGTTTAGACTTTTCATTTCATCCATTTTTGTGTTGACCCATATGTTCCTTGAATCTTGTTATTGTTACAATATCTTGTTATAATTTGACATTTGGTTCATCCAACATACTTCAAATCACAATTCGCACATTACGACTAATTTCATAGACCTCTTTGATTTGGTTCAATAGGATTGCCAAAAAGAAGAAATTATATCATTTTTAGACTGCGGGTAAACCAGAAATCAATACAAATTTTGAATTCTGTTCAGTTTGAGAGGTCGAGAAATTTTAAAGAGTTTCCTTAACGTTTTCTTGACGGTACACCGTTGGAGTTATATAAAATTTCTGTACCTACCTGACGGGAGACGACTCGAACCGATAGTATGATAGTACGTGACTGCCGTCCAGCGAATCACAATCGTTGTTAGCGCTGCCGTCCTAAAAGGGTTAAATCTGCATTTCCTAATTTAACATAAACACACCATACACAGTCAACAATCCCCCAAATCTAAAACAAAGGCTGTCAGGAAGGGGGTTATACATTTAAAGACATTCATTGCCCACCAACATTGCCAGTACCAGAGGAGAGGATTGAACCCAATACACTATAGAGATGGTGTGACTACACGTGCTTGTCACTAGTACACTTTAGTCCCCTGCGCTACCATGCTAAATTTATTATCTAAACTTACAGGGTATTCATTGCTCTTGGCTCTATCCTTAATTAAAACTTTCATTTTGCGAATCTTTGTTTATTCAGAAAGAAACTTGATAGACAATGAATTATGAAATTGAGATCAGCCATTTTGTGCTGTGGCAATGGTGTGAATCATTGGGGATAAAACTTAGACCGCTGGACGGCTATTCTATATCGATGTGATGTGATGTGAGCATGTTTGAGAATGTGGGCGAAGTTTTCTTGAAAACCAAAATAGCATATTCTGTAACTGTGGCAGCGGTCACATCATGCCAAATATCGGGAACTTGCTTTTGGGAACGGGATGAAAGTATAACCTCATTTTTGGGTAAACTATTTGGATGTTGGTGGCATGATATTTGTTACCTTGATTAAACGAGGAATTTTGTGTAGGAATTAAAGAGTGATGGATATTTATGTTGTACCTACTAATTGCCAATAATGTACTTTAGATTGCTGAAGGTGCTCAAAAAGAACATCAACTTCATTACATGACCAATCCCTTCGGCATAGCAGATAGGGGTTTTATAATGGAGTTAGTAAAGAAATTGCTTGCTAGTGTGCAATATATTAAACAAAAGTTATGTACAATCGAATTATTATATTACAAATTAAACTTATTTTTCGCTATCTCCAGAGACATCAGTTAGTGTTCCCACGGTTTTTTGGCACTTTTTTGTGAACTGATTTGTACCACATACATTGAAGTTGTCCTTCCACCTATTCAATCAAAAGATGTTTTACTGTACCATGTACGCAACAGAAAATTATTTCTCATTTATAAAATAATAACATTTTGCTGACTTTGCATGTCATCGAAACTCACACATTGAATTTTAACGGGACGCATTTGCCATCTGCCTTGCACGACCTTCGATCATGGCATTGCCGTTCTTCTATTGGTTGAAATGTGGAAGCAACTCTGGAAAGATCACATCACATCCCCACATAGTCACGGTAGTTACAGAATAGTGTTTTTGTTCCCCCTGAGAAGGGACCGTGATGTGAGCTCTCTCCTCTTATGACAAATGCTCGTGTTCACTGAAAATACAGAATAGCCACCCTACGTCTTTTCTCTATTTATCAAATTCCAACTTATTTTCGTTATTCCTAATTACTAATGTTTCTAAACCTATAAATTTGTCAATTAACTTATATTTACAGCAAATTCAATGTTTTGGGCATCTACACTACGCATTAAAATTAAGGCACCAATGAAAATTGAAAGTTGATTTTCTCGTGAACCGCCAAATTAAAATTTTAATTTTCTTGTTAATTTTAGTTTCATTCCTCGGTATCGATGCCTTTCTAGTACTTTTCATTGATATTAACGTTTTGAGTATATACAGGGTGCAAAAGTGATTATAAGTTTTCCCTTCGAAATTTGAAACACCCTGTGGGTTGCACCGTTAATACCCCAGCGTGCAGCTAAAATTTGTCGCTGGCTGTAGTCCTGATTAAATATGCAACTTTTAATTTTAATTTTAAAATAGGCAACTCTCATTTCAGGTGATGCATGGAGGTCTATTTACTCGTGATGATGTTACCTTGGACGAAATTAAGAAAATAGAAAGAAATAGACAGCCACCAGAAGATGGACCAATGTGCGAGTTGCTTTGGTCGGACCCTCAACCTCAACCAGGCCGGGCACCTAGTAAAAGAGGTGTCGGTTGTCAGTTTGGTCCAGACGTTACCAAGAATTTCCTTGAACTGAATAAATTAGATTATGTTATTAGAAGCCATGAAGTTAAAAATGATGGCTATGAAGTTGCTCATGATGGAAAATGTATTACTGTGTTTTCAGCTCCTAACTATTGGTAATTTTTTTTTTTCTTTTTTTATTAATTTTCTAAAGCCTGTAATTTAAAATTTTTGATCTGTTGAGAGAGCACAATTGTTTATTATTGTATTGTATATTATTTTATCATATGACCGACTATGAACAACTCTGCTAATAGATAGGTTTTCTAAGAAACGCATAAAATTTAAATATTTGTACATGTATGAAAAATGCGTGATTAGATTTAAATATTTGCTTTTTTGGTCTCGGCTCATCTGCAAATAACGAGGGCATTGCAGCTTCCTGGCCTTATTATGGTCTCCCTGTCCTGCCTATTTTAGTAGCTCTGTGCCATCAGTCAGGTAATACAGGTCTAAGCCTGGGTGTAAATGAATCCAGAGTCTATTCATATATGCCCCTAGAGCCTTGCAGTTGAATATAAAATGATCCACCATTTCTGGCCCCTTGCCACATAATGTGCAGTCCAGGCCACAATTGAATTTTTCAGTTGTGTGCAGGTACTTCTTGAAAGGAAAACTTCCTGTTGGAAGTCCTGTATAATTTTGTTGTTCTTTAATGGGTGTTTTCTCGCGTCAATTTCCTGGACTGCTCCTCCACTGGTTTTCCTATTTGTTCTTGACCTGATGATTACCCATCTAGCAGAACCCTTAGTAAGGCCTAGCACGGGTTATGGATAAAAAAATTTATTAGCTGCTCATTGTCTACCAATTATTAAAAATTATAAATGATCAGCTACCAGCAAACTTCATGAAAATTACTCACATTTTAATTTGTGCTGTTATGAATATCTCAAGTCCTATTTTGGTAGATGGTAAATTTCTTACAAAGAAAATACCTAGGTAAATGATATAATTTTCAACTAAGAAAAAACTAGACATGAACTTTATACATTATACTCTGTAGACAGTAGATTTATTATATCTTTTATACAGTGAGATCCAGAAATAAAGGTTAAATTCATTATCTACGTAATTTACAATTTTTGAGTAAAATCCTAAAACGTCAATTTTTTTTTCTAAAATTATATTTTTTGAGCATAATTTTATACCTCCTTCAACCCCCTTGGAGACATCTCATTCGAAAAGATTTTTTATTCTCTATCCAACAATTTTTGAATTTTGTATATTCTTTATAAAGAAAATTAAATTTGAAATGTATTTAAAATATGTACCCTAACTATTTATTTCTATGTGCTTAATAACTGTCAAATCTGAATTTTGTAATTAATGTTGTGTCAAGTCATAATATTCAATAGACCATTTTCGGTTGATGTCACGCTGGCGTGGAGGGCACACAACTTGTTTTGTTTTTTAGAGATGGGTAAAACCCGTTATTTTTTAATAACAAGCTTAAACTGCTTCTGCTAGCAACTCATCTCTAATTGTTTACATTTGTATTCCTTGTTGATTGGATTTATTTATTTATTTATTTATTTATTTATTTACGGGAAAGCCCAATGAGTACATGTGTATATAATAACAGTGACATAATTAACAAAGAATGTGTATATTACCTAGACTTATTTGATAACAGACTGTTTCTTAACCTATATAGTGATATATTGAACAAATCTAGCTGTATAGTGTTGGCATTTTTCATAACCCTGGTGATACCTAAATTTGCACCGTATAAAGAACGGTGATTTGAAATATAAAATGTATATGAATCCCTTAGCTGTCTTGGGGGTACATAGAAGTCTAACATAGATAGCAGTTCTGGACTGTCTATAATTCCGTTACAGAGTTTAAATGCCAAGACAATGTCTGAGTTAAATCTCCGTTGCTGTAAAGTCTGAATGTTGAGAAGAGTTAGTATTTCATTACAGCAGATTTGCTCACTGGGAATGTGGAGTTTAAACGCTATATAGCGCAGAAATCTTTTTTGCACTCGTTCAATTTTGTCTATATGTATCTGATAGTATGGAAACCAAATAACTGAACAATTTTCGAGTTGAGATCTAATTATTGAGTTATATAAAGATTTTATGGCATAAATGTTGCTAAATTCTGTACATTGTCTTTTAATATATCCAAGGGTTTTTAGAGCTTTATTACAGATTGATTCGATGTGATGTACAAAGGTTAATTTAGAGTCAAAGTAAATTCCTAGATCGCGTATTACATCAACATTATCAATAGGTGTATCATTTATAAAGTACGTGTTTAGTGACTGGAAAATCCCTTTATCAAACTGAATATATTTACATTTTGTGATGTTAAGAGTCATTTTTTTGTTACTACACCATTTCTGAAATCTTTCAATGCCTTCTTGTAGTTCTATAATGGAGGTGGGATCAGTAATTTCTTTAAATATTTTTAAATCATCAGCATATAACAGTACTTGAGTATGCAAGAAACATTCAGTAACATCATTGATAAAAAGATTAAATAATAATGGAGCCAAATGAGATCCTTGAGGAACACCTGATATAACCTTGATTTCATCTGAATAGTAGTTATTAATTTTAACAGTTTGGACTCGATCTTTTAGGTATGATTCTAACCATTGAAGGAGCATACCATGAACATATTGAGATAATTCTTTGAGTAACAAAGAATGATCGACCTTGTCGAATGCCTTGGAGAAGTCTGTGTAAATTGAATCTACACAGTTACCCCTCTCCAAGGCACTGACAATGTAATTTTCATATATTAATAGATTAGTTGTTATAGATCGACCTTGACAAAATCCATGTTGTTTAGAACTTATAAGGTTCTTTAGTTCTCCTGTCAAATAGTCATTAACAATTGATTCAAATATTTTAGGTATATGAGAGATTTTTGTTATGGGTCTATAATTAGTCACCATTTCTTTGTCACCAGTTTTTTTATATATAGGAACGATATATGATTTTTTCCAAAGGGTTGGAAAAATTCCTTCCGACAGAGATTTATTAAGTAATAGCCACAGAGGTCTGGATATGGCAAATGCACAAGATTTTAGGAAATATGAAGATATTTCATCGGGTCCAGGCCCCTTTTTACAATCAAGGTTATTCAGTTTGTTTAGAACCTCAGATATATTTATGGAAAAGCTACTGATATTGGCAGAGTTAACCTTATAATGTGACTGATTATAATTCAGTGGGGCAGTGTAAGTGTTGGTGTCTGAGTAGAAAGAAGAAAAGTACTTCCCAAATAGATTAGCTATTGCAGGCCCTTTATCAGCAATTTCATCGAGATATCTAATATTATTAGGAATGAGATCTTCTTTATTCTTAACACGTACATAGTCCCAGAAGACTCTAGAGTCAGATAACAAGTTGTTTTGTACATTATTTATATAGTAGTTATAGCACCTAGCTGACTGCTCTTTACAGAGTGTTCGCAATTTGCTAAAAACTTTATAATCTTTGTGGCATTTTGTAATTTTATATTTTCTGTGTGCTGCTCGTTTATTTATTACATTTTGTTTCAATTCATCATCGAACCAAATCGGAAATTGAAAGTTACTTTTTAACTTAATTTTAGGTACAAACTTGTCGATGCACTGCATTAACAGTGTGTAAAAAACTTCCACAGCAGTATTTGTTTCGGCATTTAAAACCAGATCCCAGTGAACATTTAGAAGATATTCATTTATGGCATTAAAATCACTGTTTTTGAAATTGTATAAAAACTCCTCATATTCTAGATGTTCATATAAATGGCCACAATTAATAAAGATAGTGATTGCTGGATGATGTTTATCACATTTTATGAGTTCCTCTAAAGCACTGGATACATTCAGAGTAGAATTGTTAGAAAAAACTAAGTCAAGCATCACATTATGCATTTGTAATCGAGTTGAGTTGAAATAAGTTTAAATAGGGGAATAGTTCCAATAGACAGTCAGCTGAGGGATTATGACCATACGAAAGTAGACCAAGATCATCATTTTGCCAGCTAATTTCTGGAAGATTGTAATCACCAACAATACATAGCATTGTATTATTAAAAATTGATGACATATATTCTGTTGAGTCACAATGTAGCTGATAACTATCTTTGTTTGACGTTGGCGGTAAATACACTGCACCTAACACCATTTCTATTCTTTCGTAGTTGATTAGGATCCAAAGTTCTTCAAATTTGACAGCAGGTACATTATAGTCATGTCTGATAACGCGGGCTTTAATTTTATGATGCACTGCCACAAGCACTCCACCACCTCGAGATTTTCCTGTTGCTTCTAAGTCTCTGTCCTTTCTAAAAACCTGGTAGTTATAAAACCCAAGCTCTGAACTAAGAATATCTGGAGATAATGAACTTTCCGTAATAACAATGATATCATAAGAGTTAATGGCAATATTTTTTCTAAGTTCTGGTATTTTTGTTCTTAGACCATTGACATTCTGATAATAGATAGTGATACCATTTATGTCTGTGAAATTTGATTTTCGTCTAAAAAAATTCCATTTGAACTGTGCTGAGTATCTTGCTTATTACTGCTTGCCTCAGTGCCATTCTTATGTTCCCAGTTTTGTCCTGATAGTTGAGTGGATTTTCTTTTAAAGTTAAATCTTCTATAGATCGTGCCTTCAGGCCAAAATTCTGGAGAGTTTAATTTATCATAAAATTGAGAATTTACTCCTACCTTAAATGCATTCAAATTACCAATGGTTTTAAGCTGTTCGACAATAATATGATCATCGTTTGTTATATAAGCTTTTGTTTTGATGAATTTCCGAACAATATTCTCGTTTACATCTTTCTTTACTCTCCCTATATACAACCACAGTTTGCTGGGAGCACTTTTGAATGGTTCTTCATCATCCACTATTGCCGTCCCTCTGAAAACTTTCCGTTTGGTGTTAGGTTTATATGTGACAATATGATGTTGTTTTTCAGTATTAGAGGCGGTAGCGCTGGTATACAGAGCATTGTTAACTGCGTTGCTGACCTGTGATGCAGTAATTTTAGCATATGAGGGCTTTAGTGACATATGATCGGAAAGTGGTATATTATCATTGCAGTTCTGGTGACCTAATTTAGATTTCTTTTTTCTTTGGAAAATATAACGGCTTAAAGTAAAAGCACATAAGATCTTAAATTAATTATTTGATTGTTTATTTTTTTGTTAATTATTATAATAAATCAATCAAGCATTTTTTGTCAAATAGAACCGATATAATTACTGCCAATGAAAGTCAGTAAAAAACATTGTTTGTTTTGTTTGTTTAAGATTATTTATTTTCTTAGATATTTGAAAAGCTTTTAAGAATAAAAATTTAATCATAACGTTGTTTTAATTGAATGGAATTAAAAAAATACAAAAACTAGAAAATTTTACCTCATAATTTAATGCTGTAAAGTATGTGATGTCACAACAGGGAGGGGGGGTTGACTCGAATGTGGCAATCTGTGACATAGGGGGAGGGAGAGGTAGAAAAACTATTAAGTTTGCGTGACGTAATTAATGGATGGTCCCTAATATGCTTTGTTTTGTAGGCTTTTTTTAAGCTTGCTTCTGCTTAACCCTCTTAAATGATGAGGGATATTATTATAGATATTACTACATGTATATTTCGGGCTTTTTTAAAAAGTACTTAAGTTGAACTGGTCAATTTGTATATTTGCGTTATTTCGTGTAGAGTAGTTGAAAATGTCATTCCTGCGATTATATCATTCTGGCTTTTGCTTGGTGAACATTACTGCTTCTACTCCAAAAATTAGTCCCAGGACACGAAAGATTCTGTTCCAGTCAGGTCCCTGACCCCTGTATATGGTTAAATATTTTAAATGTGGGTATAATAATGCATAATAAACATTAATTAGATATTTATGATCCAAAAGGATTTGAAATTTCTAATTGCAAAGTAACCACTAATAATGTGCTTTGTCCGTGAAAGTTTTTCATCAATTGTAATGCCCAAAAATTTAATATGTTCGGATGGAGATATAATTTGTTTGTTTAGGAGTTTAGGAGTTCTATTGGTTTTATTACTTCTTTTTTTGTGTGATATATTTGGTTTTGGATACGTGTACGTTATTTTGTTTTTCCTGCACCATTTTTCAAATTGCCAAGAAGCAACGAACACCCATTTTGAACATTTGATTTAGACTGTTTCTTGTTCTTTTGTTTCCTTAGTAATATTAAAAATGTAATATTTTTCAGTAAAAAAAAATAAATTCAAAAAATCTTATATTGCTGGATAGAGAATTAAGAACCCTTTCAAATGACCTGTCACGTAGGTAATGACTTTATCTGTTACTTATGGACCTCACTGTACAACTGTTGTACATTCTGTAAGATATTCCTTGCAGTTTTTAGAAAACGATCTTATTCTTGTCTCATAAATTAAGGTTCCTTCCACCATTACCTAAAATTTGCTACAAATCAATCAGCCAGAGACATGGCACACATATTAGCCTTATATTTTGATGTAAAAACAAACTACATCTTGATTTTCAATTTCACTATCTCTCAATGATGCTGACTGTGTTGGCGAAACGTCTGTCAATATAATTCATAGTATTAGTATTTTGATGTTCGTAGAAACTACTTAGGTCTTAGAATCACATTAAAAGTTGCAACCCACTTCAGATCTATTTTTGAAATTGAAATGTCCTGTGACTTTTTTATTTACTAATCGATTTTTTTTAAAAGGTTCTTCCTCCAACTAATGTTAACTTAGGATTCAAATTTCATTCTTAAATTATCATCCTTATATGATGCATGACGGATAGATCGACAGACAAACAATAGGACATTTTAAAAGTTGTTCAGAATTCGATGACTATATTACGATGATATGAGAAATATTTCTCTATGGGCAATATGTACGATTTGAAAATATGTCAATCAAATGCAATATACTCTTCGTTTTTATATTTGTGAAGAGTATAATAAGTAAACGAAGCTATGAAAGTGTTTAAAACCCCATGAGAGTGATTTCTGCCACGGAGTCCAGAGACAAAGTGTCCTCATCGTGACATCACACAACTCAGGTTGTCAAAGGCAATATTAATTTGAATAGCCGATACCTGAGTAAAAAATCTTTAAATATTTTCTATAAAGGCAAATTTAATAAAAATATATAGGTATGGTTTACTGCAAACTTATTGTCGGTGGTATAAAAAGGGTCTTTGATCTTTACCGCACTGTCAAAGGCGCCGACACATGTTATACTGACCGGATAGATGAGAAGTTGTTTATATGAATTAATTTTAAACCTTATGTATAAGCCATAGCTTACACATGACAAATTTTCAGAAACTGTGCTGTGGCTCCATATATCGTGGCCTGCCTACTTTCACAGACTTTATACACCCCACTAATTGAATTGTTATTAGAGTACATTCTGACTGTTATTCACATAGTATAAGGTCAAGTTGATGACAACAATATTAGTATAAGGTTTCGAAAATAAATAGATAAACGGGCCAGTTACTAAGAAGCTCTTAAACTTTGTGTTATTTTTAAGGACATGGAGGCGTTTTAAATAATTATTTATATTTTTGTTTCAGTGATACTATGGGTAATAAAGGTGCATTTATCAACTTAACAGGGAAAGATATGACACCAAATTTCACAACCTATAAAGCAGTGGTATGTATTACATACTTTAATTTTAGGTGAAAATTTATTTTTGAAAAATTATGTTTGTCATGGTCAGGGCTGTGGAGAGCAAATCCGGGCCTCTTATTTTTGAAACGTGCCTCTACACATAAAGCTTAGTCTTCAAGCTGTTTATATGTTTTAAAGAAAATTCTTTATATAAAATATCAAGATTATCCGATTTTCATACAAAAGAAAGAAAGTATAAGTATTTTTTGTAAAAATCTTTCCACTTTATTTAACACTTAACCCCGGGCCCAGGGGAATCACCCCCGCCCCTTCGTCAGGCTTGATCATAATGTGATATTACTTATTTCTGTTTTATATCAATAAACGACCATAATATTCGAATGTTTCTAAATATTATGTAATAAACACAATTTTAATTTTTGTGTTTTAAGTAAGTAATTGCATCGGAATTAAAAAAAGGTTCCGGACATAGTTCAACAATTTTCGGATATTCCTTGAGCATTATTTATTTATGGTGCATCGTTTTGATGAAGTCTAACGGCTTGTTGCAACTATCAAATTAAAAAAAGTTATAAATCATACATTCTAAAATGCTTCTTTTTGAGATACAATGCTACATTTGTTTATAGCAAGTTCAGCAAAAAAATTGCTACAGCAATACAATTATCTACAAATTTTAATATGGGATGGTGACACAATAGTTTGAGTCATTTTTTTTACAAGTATGCCACGCCTTTAGGGGTCAGATTTCATATTAATGAAACGAAAATGATAGCCTGGCCGCTGGACATTGGGGCGTAATTGCAGGACAATCAATCGAATTTGTCGGAAAAATTACGGATCTCAAACGATTTTATACATAAAGATTTTTGTATTTTCTGGTAGTCAATAAAAAAACTCAGCAAAACCAATATGCCGTACCAATCGAGTGGGGGCTAATAACCCGTCATACTAATTAAAGCCGTTTAATTTTTAAAATTTTGCAAGACTATTTTATAAAGGCTCATATTTTTCTAACTAATCATGTTCAAATTGTCATTCACGAAAATCACCATACCATACCGTTTCGACGGTTCTAAGTAATCACAATTCTGCCGCAAAAAAGGTTTTTGGGACTAGTGCAAAGCGATTTTACAGCCCATAAATTCTCTTACCAGATTATTTGTAGACTGATTTGTAGCTAGCATGTAGGCGTTTATATTTATACGTATTTTATATATTTTAATGTGTATGTTTTGTAGCTAGCATGTAGGCGTTTATATTTATACGTATTTTATATATTTTAATGTGTATGTTTATATTAATTCATTTACAACATAAGATTTTAAAATTTGATTTTTATACTTATAATTTATAATTTAATAGTAGAATATTTAGTTTTCAAATGCTTTAGGAGAGGTGGAAGAAAGCTTCGCTAACCTCATCCTTTTGTGTAAAATATGTGTTTTCTTTTGCACAATAAACAGTATTATTATTATTATTATTATTTTTATGATTAGAAATAGAAATCTGATTACGCCATACCCGTGATATGGGTCAACTACCTACAATATTATTAATAAGATTTCATCCGGAATAAATGATTTTTACAGCATGTAACAATTTTTTTCTGAAAATTCGAGGTGTACAAACCGTAAATATAAAATTTCAAACGTATATGTAGAAGCAATCTTGTTTTATAACATATTCCAGATGGTTTGTTGAGTAATTTGACATTTTATACCAAGTGTGGCTTAAGATGTTTCCGAAAACCAGTTTTTCAAGTATGGCATCACTGTCGCATTTCACTATAAGTATGGCATAATTTTTCCGAGGAATATTTTTTATCAACATTCGAAAAATTCAAAGCCATCCTACTGTAAAAATTCATTTCAAAATTTATTTTTTCACCTCTTAGCATGAGTGTGACAATCTTTAGCTCCATGGTCACAGTATGGGCAATTTTTTTTAGGCAGAATTATATTGAAATAAACTGAATACAAACCAAAAAGTAGTTTTTCAAGTATGGAACCATTTTTGCACCTCACCATAAATATGGTTAATATATTAACAGTCACATTGAATCTGGAATCCATGTGCCATTCTGTAAAAAGTCGTTTTGCACTAGTCCCAAAATACTTCTTCTTTATGGCAGTATGGCGTCTATTTAGAACCGTCAAATCAGCATGGCATGGTGATTTTTGCGAATGACTACTTGAACATGATTAGTTGGAAAAGAAATGAGCCTGTATAAAATAATTCTGCAAATTTTTAAAAATCAACCTGTTTTAATTAGTATGGCGGGCTCTTAGCCCCACTTGATGGGTATGGCATTTTGCTTTCACGGAGTTTTTTTATTGACTACCGCAAAGTACAAGAATCTTTTTGTAAAAAATCGTTTGAAATCCATAGTTTTTTTGACAAGTTTGTTTTATTGTCCTGCGATTACATCCGGTGGTCAGACTATCAATATCATTTCATTAATACATTAGCTGTGGGACGGAATTTGTGTATCATACTCAAAATGTCAATTTGCCAGCCGGCTGTCGATAGGGTACTTGCCTAACACGCCGACTGGTAGCCCGCGGTCATTTACTGTTGTCACTTTAAATGCATTTTGGGCGCCCGCTATTCATTTTATATGAAGGTACTCAGGAATAGATTATTCGGCATACAAGGAATCGTAGGTGGAAATGGTTCGGCCTTACAGGTATGTTTAGTTCAATAAGATGTATATAAAGGTGGCCTTTATGTCTTTTTATAATTATGGGCCCTGGAGAGATTTAATAAATATCAAAAAAATACGTCAATTGTAATTTTATACCTACTAATTTGTCCAAAAAAGAAACAAACATATTTATTATATTATGTAAATAAACATCTTGTAACTTTCTAACTATTAATATGTTTTACAGTTTCAAATACTGCCTTTAGTTTTTAAACTAGGCAAAACTTGCAACAGTAACTAAAGACATGAAATCAGAAATTATTACGAGGTAATATTTCCAAATGTCTACTGGCGGTCATTTGGCACACGGAAAATAATTGTATTATGTCCACGCCACCCGACTGCGGGCCACCATTAAATGAAAAGTGTATAGTTAAATTCAAATTAAGATGCTGTATACCTAAATAAAGATGCTGTATACCTCATTTTTTTTAAGTTTTTTTTTCTCACTGGAAACCCAAGTTATGATATGTGCATTTTCGGTTATAAGCATATAAATGAGGGTGGCAAGAACAAAAACGATCAAATGACAGCCGGTGGTCAGGCGGCAGCTAACGTGTTAATTATGAAATTCAACCCCTGAAGGGGCGCCATACTTACAAAAATTACTTAAACTTTTGTGTCAGTATCTCCCGGACTAATAGAGAACTTACTTACGAGAACCTATGTTTTGCATGCATTAAATATTGCAAATATCCTATTTATATAATTCATGTCTTATTTCAGCCCCATCCAAATGTTAAACCAATGGCATATGCAAACTCCTTACTAAGTCTAATGTGCTAGTACCTGCCTTTTTGTAGTTAATTTTATAGATTTTTCTAATTTAATTTTGTAAAATCCAATAGGTTATGTATAGGCTTTTTAATTATTTTTGCTTTATATGTAGTTGTTTGACTACAAATATTAATTATGTAACTATAGATAATTCTACAAACTTTTTCTTGTTATTTTTGTTGTTTTATTTTGTATTTCTACAAAAAAATAAATCATATGTAGGACCATTGAATAAAATATTTATTTTTATTGTTGTTTTTATTTATTTACATGTACAAAATTGTATGATTACTACTGCCTCAGTTTTCACCATAATATATTGTATTGTAAGGTCATTTTATTTATGTTTTTGATTATTGTTCCATTTTATAGTGTATATTTTAATAAAAATTAGAATATACCATATTTGTTTTCTTTAATATAATCCTCATTACTTTCAGGGTTTGATTTGAATCTATAAATTTACAAGGTTCCCATCGGTGTTGGCGTCTGTACCTTGATTTTATCGGGTCGACTACCATATTTGTTTTCTTTAATATAATCCTCATTACTTTCAGGGTTTGATTTGAATCTATAAATTTACAAGGTTCCCATCGGTGTTGGCGTCTGTACCTTGATTTTATCGGGTCGACTTGTCCCCATTTTTAAATAAAATAATGGAAAACTCATTTTGTGGTCAACACGAACAAAAGTAAAAACAAATGCATGAACAAAATTTCATTAGTTGATTAGTTTTTCTGCTTACAGTATTGGACAACGCTATTCTAAAAGAAGCCAAGAGCCACTTTGCAGTTTTTAAGTAAAAGGCACCAAGCTGATGTCATAATAACTGTAACTTAGATCTTCTTAGCTATTTGAATGATGATAACTAAAAACTTTCAAATGGCACTTGGTTCCTTTTGAAATAATGCTATCCGTATATTCGTATTTAACATCAGCAAATCTTAAAGACTTATTTATTAAGAAAAATCAGGGGTTAATTATGCTAAACCATTATAACACATATTATACAAGAAAATCTATTAATGTACTATCAGACAGGCTAAGCAAATGTATTAGAACAATTACATACTACACTCTGACAATAGATCAAAAGTCGTATGGAATATTGTAAGTTCATCAATAAAAAACTTTAAATCACAAATAAATGAAAATAAAGTTGTAAATGAAGCAGAGATTGTAGATAAGAACAACGCATATAACAATTTCTTTGTAAATTTGCCAAAAAATATAAAAAATAAACAAAATGACACCAATATTGAAAACTATACATATAGATCCAATTTCACAGATAAAACAATTTTTCTCGAGGTAGTCACTGAATCTGAGGTTATTAGCGATTCGTTGTATGTTTGGGTTGGAATATCGAAAGTCGTGTAAACAAATTTTTATCAAAGAAGAAATACTCATTTTTCCTTGTATCTCTATATATTTGAAATTCTAAAATTTCTGAAACAAAAAATATCCAGTTTTACCCTACAAAATAACTATCACAATTATAATACCAGACATGGAAAACATTTGTAATATGATATTACACAGATTACATCTATAAAAGTCAAAAGTCTATACTATATTGGTGCCAAATTATATAATAAACTACCAACTAGTGTTCAAAATGTTAGTTTAAACAAATTTACTTCTCATGTCAGGAAACTACTATTATCCATTGCTCTTTATTACTCTGTCAACGGATTTCTTTTTCATGTTTTTTAATTAATTATTTTACTGTAATTGTTTTTCTTTTAATTTTAAGTGAACTGAACAAGTGTTCATTAGACTTACCCTATGTGGTGTACTATGATCTCTTGAGTTAATAAATGTATTATTATTATTATTATAACCCCTGTCATCACTCTTGGCGAATATATTCGCCATGCGAACACTAATCTAGACAAGTATATTCACATGTACTAAATAAATAGTTTAGGTTACTGTAGATGAGTATAATGACTGAAGAAATGATTGCGGAAATTGCCAAAATGAAACTAACGTGTTTTTAGTTCCTTATAAAATAAAAATAATAGGTAATTAGGAATGAGTAAAAAGGCTCAAACTCTTCTAGATGAATGTGTTCGCAAACACCAAAACAACCTGTTACTGAATTTAATGCAATTATTAAATTTATTGTCTCCTATGGCAAATAGGATTTTAATTATTATACTTTTCACAACTCTAAGTGCCCAATCATCATGCAAAAATGAAATCAAAATAGAAAGTTAATGCCACCCTGATTTTTAGCAAAACTATATGAGAAATATGCAAGGTAGCACAAAAATGCACCTGGACAAAGTTGTGGGGCGTACATTTTTAGTTGTTTTAGGATTCTGGGAACAAGGTGGTTTAAACTGAAAATAACATTGTTGCGTCATACCTGGGTAGCTATTCTATATCTGTGTGATGTGATGTGAGCACATGTTTTCATGAGAAAGTGGGCGGAGTTCTCTTGAAAACCAACATAGCGTCACATCAAGCTAAATATCGGGGAACTTGCTTCTCTTGGTAAATTGTAGGGAATGGGACCGTTCACGCGTGAGAGGATGAAAGCATAACCTCACTTTTGGGCAAACTGTCATTTTATTTGGATGTCAGTGGCATGATATTTGTTTATTTGAAGTAATTTTTGTGTTAGATCATACAATGAGTTTTGTGTTTTTTAAACTGTAGGGATTAAAGGGCGATGAATATTGCCGATGTAGTAAATTATCACTATGAGACCTTCAGATTGCTGGAAAAATCCTCAAAAAGAACACGACAACTACATTGCATAAGCAATCCCTTCGGCTTAGCAGATAGGGCTTTTATAATTAAGTAAATAAAGAACATGCTTGTGCGTATTATACAATACATTATATAAGTCAGATTATGTACAATCCAATTATTATATTACAAATTAAATTTAATTTTTTCCATTACTTCGAATTATTTTTATTAGTTTCCAGGGACAGCATTTAAAGTAGTTATTACTCTTTCCCACATTTTTTGGCATCTTTTTGTGAACTGATTTATAAATGATCCACAGAAGCTGAGGTTGTTTTTCCACCCATTTAATCAAAATATATTTTAAGGCACTATTCATCGGGTTGAAACGGATTTTTGATGTTATTATTCTTAACCTAACAGAAAATTATGTCACTTTTACAAAATAACAGATAATGCACTCATTTTGAATGTCAGAAACTCGCATTTTGACAAGATGCATTTCCCGTCTTACAACGCACGACCTTCGATCATGGCGTTGCGGCAATTCTATTGGTTGAAATGTAGGAGCAACTGTTGGCAACGCTGGAAGGATCACTTCACATCCCCGTGTAGTCACTGTAGTCACAGAATAGTATTTTTGTTTTTCTGGGAAGGGATCGTGATATGAGCTCTCTCCTCTCACGACAAATGCTCACGTTCACTGAAATTACAGAATAGCTACCCAGGCCTGTAGTTGTGGATGAACTCAGCACCGCTCATCTGAAGGACACGACAAAAATTTATAACTACCTGGCGCCAGACGTGCCTTCTCCACGGTGTGCGACTATATCCACTCAGGCGGATTTGTACAACTCTTAAGATGAATATGTAAAATTTTACTTACTGTGATTGTTATAGTCTATCTTCCGTTGTATCTTATTGTCTATTGATGCACTTCTGAACAGATCGTCATCTTATAAATTACTTGAGAAATACTTCGCAGACTATAATTACTCTGTGAGTAATGAATTTATTTATAGATATGTACTTAGAAAGCAACCTAACACAATTTGTACAAGAGCCCACAAGATACCAAGCTTCGAAGAATCCATTTTTACTGGATCTAAAGTACTAAGCGATGACGAAAATGTAGTAAGTGAAATTAAATACAATCAGGTAAAAGTAACCACCTTATATTACAAATAAACCTACAACTCTACGTGCACTCTAAGCAGAAATGCTATCAACCTTGAAGAAATTTTTGGAAAGCAACTATACCGAAATTAAAAAATATATTGAAAACTGTGACCTGGTAGAATCCTCACCTCACAGGAAACCACTATAGAAGAAAAATGGACCATATTCAAAAATATGCTAAACAGTGCCATTGAAAATTTTGTTCCACTAAGAGTAAAAAGCAAATTAGCAGACCGTGGCAATTAACTGTACATTTTTTAATATTAGGTTAAATGTCCCAGTTTGATCATTTTCATTCGTGACTTTGAAATTATAAGGATTTGGTGCCAAAGCCTGTACCCAGACAGTGTCCGGCACACCCTGGGAACATTTGACCACTCTCTGAACAAATTCACACAAGTTGAGTTTCCTCTAACGTCACTCTTCTGACGATATAGACTATTTTGTCATCCCTTACTTGAAAAATAGAACTTTGAAAACTCCTGTACCTAATTCGCAAGAACTGGAACAAGGAATTGTTGAACTCTGTGCAACCATAACGCCGTTAATGCTGCAAGATGCTTTTCGTAATATGAGTCGGCACGTAAACTTGTGCACTGAACATGGCTGATACAACTTCAACTGTTTCTTTAAATTCGATTTTTAAATAAAAATATTACTAGTCTTTATTCAATTTATTATTATTTTATCTTTAGAATTAAGAACATACATACATTAGGGGCCGTTCATAAAATACATTCGCAAAAAAGGGGAAGGGAGGGGTATTGCTTAGTGTGACGACTTATAACAAGGGGGACGTGGGGGTCTAAGAAAATGTGACGTTCGCAGTTCATCAATTTTATTTGAATTTTTTTCTTAACTTGGCAAGTTTTTAAAATTTTTTCATTACGAGAGAAAGTCATTCTCAAGTACTCAAACGCCTGTAAACAAACATATGGATAGTCAAAAATGAATGTTTCAGATTGTATACACTTATTTATTTACTTATGTGGTCACAATAAGGACAACTTAATATAATATATTTAAACAAACATATGGCGTCGAAAACAGCGTTCACGATCGATGATTATGTAGATCCAATATCAAAGAAAATAGCGCTTCCACGTACTCTTCGTTGTTGAAACAATAAAAACTGAATATAGACTCGAGACACTTCAGACCGATAGTAAAAAACAAGTCGCATTTATACTAATGCTTTTATATTATGCATGATGTCCCTTAACCATATATTTTATTCGTTACTTAGCACTCAGTAAAGGCAGACGCTCTTTTCGTTTTTCGAAATAAAAAATATTTTAAATTATTGATCTGTATGCTATTTTTAATCACAAAAAATCATTTATAGGGGGTGGGTTAGCTTTTGTGACGTAATATTTGTTAGGGGGGTCACTGAAAGTGTGACGAAGGGGGAGGGAGGGGTCCAAGACGGTGACATTCTGAGTGACGTATTTTATGAACAGCCCCTTATTGCAAATGTCAGTTTGGGCTGTAACTTGAAAAACTTTGACCAGGGCCCATCAAGGGACAATTGGGGCCCGGGTGGTGGCATGCATAATAATAAACTATTCATCTCTACAAAATTTTGAAGAGCGAGGGGTGACATTCCTTAAAATTAAATATTTGTCTTGATCGACATTTTGAAAAGTAATACTTCTCAAAATTGACTATCTGCCTCAATCGAAATTTTGAGAAGCAGAGGTGATATTCTTTAGGTTTCAATATTTATCTCGGTCGAAATTTTAAAAAGCGGGAGCAGGAATATTCCATTGCCTAACAATTTCTTAGTTATCTCATTATATACAATACGAGTTATTCGGAACTCATTATTATTACTAATCATTTAAAAGTATAGCTCTCTCGTTTTACCTAATGCAAATGCTAATCTTCAACTTCGGGTAAAACCCGGGCCCCCTCAAAACCATCGGGCCCGGGAGGAAACACCCCCGACCTGACCCCCCCCCCCCCCTCCCCTCGGGCCTGGCTTTCCACATTCACATAGTGTAGTGGAAGTGTAGCAATCATAAAGAAATCAATTATTTTTTTAAACTGAAATTTAAATTGTTATGAAACGTAATTTTAAATTTGAAGGAAAAAACCTTTATAAATACTTGACATTTGTGTATCATAGATTTAAAGAAAAAGACTGTTGTTAACAACAAGCTGGATGTTTTAGTATACATACACGCCAGTAGGTACTGATGTTTGCACTGTAAGTTAACAATGTAGTAATAGGAAGTAGTCAATTCATAAAGTTTTGTTAGTTATTTACCACTATATTTCAAAATTAGTTAGATAATAGTAGATATAGTTGAAGCACATCTATCTGTCATTACAAAATATTGCCTACGTCCCTAGACTGTAACGAAAAATTCAAGGCAAGGAGATATTATAAGTAAAACAAATGCAGGTTGTGACGTGCACAAAATAATCACTACTCAGATGTACTGTTGGTAACAATTATTATTTTTAATATACCTAACAATGTTTATCAATAATTCAATTCAATAAAAATTTAAAAAATAACACACACACACACACAGTTTTGAATGTTAATGGTATAGCAAAGAACAACTTTACCAATAAATTACATTAACCTTAATACTATAGAGAAATCTTCTATCTTTGAATATTAATACTGATAAAAACAAAAATTGGTTACAATTTATTCTGCAAACGAGGATGTACTATAAAATTACTTGCAATATGGCACTTTGGAATGTATATTTCTGTAATAGAAAAGTAATAAGTATTCATAATGAGATAAGACATTATTTTTTTTAACATACCTAGTTTTTCTTTTATGTCAACTACCTTCTCCCTATTTACTTCATACATAAGTTTGCCATTCCTGTAAAAATTGCATAATTTTAAAATTAGGTAATGCCGAATAAAGAAATGTTAATTTCTTTGCATTTAAATGGAAATTAATTAAAAAATATTTGTTTATTTACTTATTACCATAACGTATCCAAGGAATTTATAGTACAGGAGCCAGCGTACATACCTACCACCAGATACCTTTCCACCGCTAATAAAATTTTTCATATCACTTTTCTTTCATGCTCTAAGGCAAAGGATTGATCATTAGGGTGGGCCGAAAAACAATTTTATTTTCTTTTTGATTCGCTATACCGCTGAAAACTTGGCCCTTGGCCAGACAAGTAAACTAAAACAAAAAAATGAAAAATCGGTTAAGATCTTCCGATCACGCATCGTCTCCAAAGTTCATAAAAATTAGTGAAATTCAACTAAGCTTCATGTTTTTTAAAAGGCGTCAGACTGATTTAGGTCGCACTACTATACCTTGGAAAACTTGCCCTTTGGACATATAAGTAAAATAAGACAAAGAAGAATCGGTTGAGGTCTTCAGGTCACGCATTGTCTTTGAGATTCTTAAAAATTAGCGAATTTCAACTTGTTACGGTTACTTTTGTCAAGTAGACGTTGTAACTTAATTTGTCATTTTGGCTTGAGGAGTGTATGTGTAAACACAGCATTGTTAGATGTTTAACTATAAAAATTTAATCACTAAATCTATACGTTAACTTTAGGTAGTTCATTGTTTAAAAGGATATCATCATCTAGTAATAAATAAATAAAAGGTCTTGTGTTAATAATGAGTTGTTATATATTAATAGTATTTCCATCCACATTTGTATACTTTAGTAATCCTTTTGATTCTTAAATTTGTTTGATAGAGTTGTCACATTTATCGACTGTCGTCCAGCTAACTTGTGTCTAAAAATAAACATAAATTTTAATTAGAATGTCTCGAGTAAAATGTATAAATAAGTACTTTACCTTAATCAATCAGAGTGTTGTGTGGTACATTATTATTCCTTGTAATTTGCTAGAGTTCTCATACATAGTGTTTAATCTGGAATAAATAGGAACGATAAACAAACCTATAACATAACCATAACTTAAGTAATTCAGTCTATGAAAACGACTAGTTCAAATGTATCACTTACCTTCTGTGCCTTTGTTATTTGCTTGTTAAATTTCATCGTCAATAATTGTTTATAATAATAAATAGAACGAACACAGTAGGTTATAGAAATTGACAGCGTAATCAGCTGATTGTGGCAGAGTTCGATTCAGTCTTAACCGAATACTCGCTCACTGAACAGTACTGTTCGGAGTAGCTCGATGAATGTTTTAACTTAATATATTTTTGCTTTAATAAGTTAGTATTTCTTCAATTAAATTCATTTTGAAACAATAATAAGAACATAATTTTTATAGTTAGATTGTCGTAATATTATATCACTTCTTATTATATCTCCGATCAACAGGTTGATCTATGTCGGGGTTGTCTTAATCGAAAGGGACGTCTGTAACAGAACTTCTCGAATTCTATCCAAATTACGGATGTGTTGTATATTAGGTTTAAAATAAATCATTTTTGTGATTACTGTTCAAGGTCGAATGGTATCATGAAAATTCTATTCTTTTTATGTCGTTTCGTCTGCGGAGTACGACTGCGCTAGGCACCTGTCCTGAAAGGGGTTAGAGGTTTTCTAGTACTTCCTTCTTGACGTGACCTTTGAGGCGAATAGACGTTGCACGTAGCTTGGTAAATTTTGGTGAGAATAATCTTTATCCACGTTTTGGTTATTTTGTTGAATATTTGTAATAGTGGGATTTCCGTATTTACCAATGATAATTATGATTTGTGAAAAATCTGATCAGCATGATTGCTGAGTGTTGCCAATGTGCGGGTATTTACCCGAATTTGGGGTATTTTAGACACATGCGGGGAATTTGGCGGGTAAAGAGGTATTGGGGGTAAAATGCGGGTATTTTTATGCCGTGTCATTAATAACATTATTAATTTTTTAAATCATGTTACGTTTATCATTCTGTACAAGATCAAAACTTTACTTTGTTACTTCTGTTTTTTGTAGTTGGTGCTACTGACTCCTAGCCCAGTCAGCATGAGCACGTAGCCGTATTTCTTTGACACCGTATTTCAGATCAGTTCAGTTTAGTTAGTTCTGGCTTTTGATTGGTGTATGCATTTCATCTCAACTTTGTGCACCAATCAGAAATGATAACAACTGAAATGATCCCAAAAATATTGTCAAAGAAATAGGGCTCGTGTCAGTTAAGTTGATTTAACATTTGATACTTGTAACGTTGTATTTTTGTATTTTACTATGGTTGTATTATTATGTTTGAGTTTTGATTGTTACGAGCATGGACAGTGTACATGTTAAAACATATGTACAAGACAAGTATTAGCAGTATTTGATAAGATTAATACTAACTAAACATGGACAAGTTTTTAATAAGATCTTCAACTTCAACTGTAACCGACAATTCTCCTCGAGTAACAGTAAGTTGGTTCTTTATTTAGGTCTGATTATATAATTGAACCTTGAGTAATAAAAACATTATTGTAGGCAGTTAGTTACTCAGATAGCTCTGATATAAGTGATATGGAAAATAGAGATCAAAATAGTGGCAATACCAATACAAAGAGGAAAACTTATAAAAGAAAACTGGGCTCAATGAAACGAAAACGCTTAAATAAATTTTGTGATAGCTGGTTGCAAATACCAGAATTTCAGTGTTGGCTGACAAAAGCAAACAGTGTCCGCAATGGGAATGAGTTTGCTCATTGTAATGTATGTGGCGTAGATATAATCGCCCATAAAAACGATATAATGAGACATAGTGATTCATCTAAACACAAGGTTAATTATAAAACAATTTCAAGTAATAACAAAATTACAGCTGTTATAAGAACACCTCTGCAAAATAAAATATGCACTGCAGAAATAAAATTATGTGGGCTATTAGCGGCTAATAACCTTCCATTTTCGCTCATGGACACCTTAGCACCTTTATGTTCAAATATTTTTAGTGATTCAGAGATAGCTAAAAAGTTATCAGTAAAAAGAACAAAATCTACAAATATAGTTAAGGAAAATCTAGGAAAACTATTTGAAGAGAATTTTATTAAGATATTGCAGCAACCTGGCTGTTTTTTTTCAATAGTGATGGACGAAACCACAGACGTTAGTGCAAAGAAACAGTGCGCGTTCACAATAATCTATTATTCAGACATTACAAATAAAACTGTCACTAAGCTCTTCGATATTATTGAAACAAATAATGGAACTGCAGTTGAACTTTATAAATGTTTAAAAAATACCATAACAAGTAAAAATATTCCCTTCAGCAATTTGATAGGATTTTCCTCCGATACGACAAACGTTATGGTTGGCGAGTATAATTCAATTTTTTCGCATTTAAAAAAAGATAGACCAGATATTGTATGTGTAAAATGTTCGTGTCATCTGATACATTTATCAGCATCAAAGGCATGCCTGCAGCTACCAAGATCAGTGGAAGATTTGTTAAGGAATTTAGGTTCCCATTTTGGAAGAAGTTCGTGTAGACAACAAGCATTTAAAGAATTTCAAATATTCTTTAGGAGTGAAATTCACAAAATTCTCTCTCCTTCTACAACCCGATGGCTCTCATTAAAACAGTGCGTTGATCGTGTTATAGAACAATATGAACCGTTAAAGGCATACTTACAGCAGTTGGTATTCGAAGATCCTTCTAAAACAACAGAAGAAATGCTAAAAACTATGGACAATAAATTTAGCATAGTATATTTAGAATTTATGTCATACACCCTAGGACTATTAACCGAGTTTAACTTACTCTTTCAAACTGAAGCTCCACTGCTTTACAAATTAAAAGGTGAAGTTCAAAGACTTCTGAAAAATTTGTGCAGCAACTATTTGCAGATATCCTTTATAAGGTCTCAAAATCAAAACATATTATTTCTTAATCATAACAATCCATGCAACTTTGTGCCCATCGATAAGATATATTTAGGTATTAAGGCCTCAGAGAGTTTTTATAATTTAAAAAATGACGAGGCGGTTTGTCGGAGCGATTTAGATTTGTTTTTACATACTTGTTTAAAATTTTATATTGAAGTAGTATCTGATATAAAAAAAAGATTTGATTTTACGGATGGCATTTTTGATTTTATTTCAATACTTGAGCCAAAAATTGCTCAATCATTCGAACCAAGAACTCTTAGACATGTAATAGATAGATTTCCAGCATTAAAAGATTATGTTGATATTCAGGTTCTTGATGACGAATGGAAAGATCATGCGCTTTTAGATTATGATGAATTGGGACTTGCCTCTATAGACGACGCCGAGCACTACTGGTCTGTTGTATTCAATTTAAAAAACCCAGGAGGCTTGCCTAGGTTTACAAACCTAAAAAAGGTAATTTCATTGTTATTAATTTTACCATTCTCCAATGTATCGGTGGAGAGAATATTCAGCGATCTAAAAAATATTAAAACCGACCACCGTAACCAACTCAATACAGACACCATTAAAGCGATTCTTATAACTAAACAAGGCATTAAGGAGAGCGGTGGTATTATTAAATTTACACCTACAGAAGATATGTTACGAGCAAAAATTTGGAATAACAAAGAGTAACAGTGCAATTTTTATTTTTTGTGATATTTAAGTTATATGCGTATTTTTATAAGAATTGTATTTGTTTTTGTTTTATATTTATGTTTTATCAGAATCATATTTTATTTATGTTTAGTTGTTTTTATTGAAAATAAAAAAAATATTTACTTTGATTTTATTTCAGCTTCAATATTAAATTTAAAAATAGCCGGGTAATTGTAGGGTAATTTGTTTTACATGGCGGGTAATGGTGGGGAATTTATGCTCTATCTTGGGGGTATTAAAACATTCATCATTGGCAACACTGGATATATATGGCTACAGAGCACGTGTTGGGTCGAGCACATGGTCGGCATTTTGTTAAGCCCTGAAAGGGTGAGTTATTAAATTTGCGAAAATGTAAATAGTGTATTAATTTGGATTTTAAAACTTTTAGGCTTTTTATCGTTAGTTTTTAATAAGGAGCATTAGCATTAGATGTACTTATTAGTATAGGAAGGAATAGTTGAAAAATTTTGGAGCTTATACCGATGACGGATGGTTTTGTTTCTTTTTGTTGGATTCTTTTCATGACTTCGAGATGGTTGTAACTGGTTATAGTTCGAGGTGAAATATTGCAGAGTCAATCGATTACCCTAGAATACAAGAGGACCGTTCAACGCTCATACCTTTCCACTCCTGGGAGAAGTTCAGCGTTCTCATATTTTCTTTTGGGGTATTTCGAAATTCAACCGTAAGTCATAACTTGTATAAATTTGGTTTGTATATATATATATGTGTATGTATTGTAATTATTTCATAAGTTGATGTGATTTAAATACCTACCTTGTTTATAGTAAAGTCAAGAACTGGCTATCTAGAAAGAATATAGTCCAGATCTAGGTATTTGTTATAATATTAAATTTTCTGTACCCATAACCACTATTTTGAAAAGTCTGTAAACTGCGTGCAATTGCATTTGGTATTATCATTGAACCTCACGTGTTAATAAATTTTATTTAGATTAAATCATTTGTCACTCATCACTTTTTGATATTGCTAACGAATAGAAAAAGTAATTGATACTTATAAATTTAAAGCATTTCTTTTATTATTGACTTGGTATCTCGCATGGTATATAAATGATATATGAATAAACATATTTGTTATAAGCTCCACTCATTGGGTTTTCTTTCTCGTACTATAAATTGATTTAACCCTTTATTAATCTATTGTTCACTTAGGTACCTAGACAGATAGTTAGGCAACCAGTACGTCTGTATGTACTGGGAACTCACACTGAGATTGAAGGAAGCTAGCCGAGGACTGGTAAGGTGTGATTATTGAACTGGTATATTATCATATCAAGGAGTAAAACTCCACGTACCACATATGTGACACATCCAAACGTCGCACATATATTTTGGCGCCCAACTAAACTAAACAAAAAGCCAGCCGCATCTGTAGTTCTAAGGACTTATAGTTAACCTACTAACTATATAGGTATATGTTTTTCCTAATTTTGTTGCATAAAACAATTTTTTTAACTGCACATTTTTTATAAACTAGTTTAGAGAGGTTTATTTCCCACTTAATTCTTGCTATTGTTTATACAAACTACCATACTTTTTCAAGATTTAATTAGCCTTAAACTTTTTTTCTATTAAAAATATTTCACATTTAAGAGTAAACGTAATCAAAATGTTGAAAATAGAACCAGATAGATTACTTAAAGACGAATTAGAATATGAAATTTCTATTAGAGGAGTAAAACCTCAAGGCACAAGTAAAGAGTTGATTAAAACGTTGCGAGAACTCATAAATTTAGAAAATGAAGGTCACAGTTTTAAAACAGAATATGCTTTTAAATCTGAGGAAGAATTAACAATCTGTGAGGATAAATTAAAGGAAATTGAAAGACTTTTAGGAGAACAATTTACTAATGCTATCGCTAGGAAATTGAAATCTAAGTTAGCTCATGTTTTGGGTAGAATTGAAAGAATTGTAACTTCAAATAAGGATGAATCTGAGTCAAAATCAAAAATATTAACATTAGCTTTAAAATATTTGACAGATTTTAAAAGTAAACAAGAATCTTTTGAACAAAAAGTTGGTGATTTGGCTGTACCTTTAGCTTTTCAACAAAGTCTGTTAAATAATAATCAAGGATCTTCAACGCCCATACAAAGCACAAGTAATGCTCATAATAACAGTGTATCTCAAGTCGCAGATAGTTTTAATAATCTAAATATTGATCAAAATTTAAAAATTAATTCTTGGGGTTTAAAATTTTCGGGTAAATCAGATTCTTTAAGTTTAAATGCTTTCTTTGAAAGAGTCGATGAAATTTGTGAGGCTAGAGGCATATCTAAACAACAACTTTTTAAAAGTTGTGCAGAACTTTTTGACGGAGAAGCTAGAGTATATTATAGAGCAGTTAAACATAAAGCTCATGATTGGGATTCACTTTGTAATCTTTTTAGAGAAGAATTTTTTAGAGATGGTAATAAAAAGATTTGGGAACAAATAAAATCTAGAACTCAGGGTAGTACTGAAACTATAGCTATTTACGTAGCATACATGTTAAATTTATTTAGTAGATTATCTGTTCAGGTAGACGAAAGTATTAAATTGGAAATAATTCGTGAAAGAATTAGACCTGAGTATCAAAGTAGATTAGATCTTGTGGATGATATCACTTCTCTCGATCATCTCATAAAATTAGGCAGACGTATTGAGGATACTAATAGAAACATTTCAAATTTTGTTCCTCCCTCCTCTAGTAAACATTCCATTGAAGTAGATTTGCAATATCAAGATAAAACTCAAACTAAAAAGAAATTAGATAATATAGAACTAGAAAAACAAGTAACTTTTGAAGGCAATGGTAATAAAATTTCAATTTTAAAAGAAAATAAAACAGTTACAAGTCAAAAAGAAGCACGTAGACATAATAGAGAAAATTCTTTAGATAATTTCAGGGGTAGTAAAGAAAATTTTGTAGATAGACATAAAAGTAGTAGAGATAATTCTGTAGATAGATTTAGGAGTAATAGTAGAGAAAAATTTGTAAATAGGGGTGATTTTAACAGGTACGATAGGGATTTGTCATTAGAAAATAAGAATAGAAATAAAGATTTTGATAGAGTCAATTACTCTAATAATAGTAGAAGTAGAGAAGAATACTTGAATAGGAATTTAGGAAATGAATTTAGAAATTATAGTAGGGACAGACATGATAATAGAAGTTTAGAAAGAAACGATAGAAGTAATGATAGATATGGAAGGTATAATAGTGGAGAGAGATACAACAATTACAATGATTCCAGGAACAATAGTAGAGAGAGATTTTATAGAGATTCTTCGAGAAATAGGGATAGATTTGGTGGAAACACTGATAATAGTAGATTTAATGGCGATAGAGTTAGTAGATTCGATTCATTTCATTCTGGAACAGCTAATAATAACAGGAATGTAAACGTAAGCCCAAAGATAATTTGTAATAAATGTAAAGGAGTAAATCACATGGCTAAACATTGTACAGTAAAAACTAGAAAGTGTTATACTTGTGGATTAATAGGTTATACACGTAATGACTGTATTAGATGTAGATCTCAGGGAAACGGACGCAGAGACCAAATGTAGACCGAGCTTTGGCCTCAAACATATCATCGGTCAATGATAATTTTAGAAACAATAAATTAAGTCCAGAAAAATGTTCTTTCGATACACATGATTTTCATAACGATATTAAACTTTCTTGCACAAATTTAGAATTACAAAATTTTAATCAATTTAGTAAACCAATTTTAAACTATGTACTTGATCAGGCTAGTGAAGGAGAGTCTCCTTATGTAACAGTTTCTATTTATAACTGGGAAATTAAAGGTTTATTAGATTCTGGGGCAAATAATATATTTATTAATGATAAAAGTTCAATTTTACTACAAAACATTGGAATTAAGTTGCACATTTTAAAAGATATCACTTGTACGGTTGCTAATAATCAAGAATTGAATTGCATTGGTTACATGGAAGTCCCAATTAGTTTAAAAGAAAAAATTCACATTTTTAAAGTTTATGTAATACCACAGTTACGTCATAATTTAGTGTTAGGTACTATTTTTTGGATAAAAATGAATTTGATACCAGATTTAAGAAAAGGTGAATGGCATTTTGGCAATGAAGTAAATACAAATTTTCAATTAAATCACATACAAACCGCTGACGATTTAACTCTTAACCAAAGAGAAATTTTAAATAAGATTGTTGACAATTATTTTGTTTCAATGAAAGATGTCAAAGTAGGATGTACCTCGTTAGTAGAGCATAATATTAAAACTGATCATCCACCAATTAAATCTAGATATTATCCTGTAAGTCCATTTATACAAAAGAAAATTGATGATGAAATTACAAAAATGTTAGACTTAGGAGTAATTGAAAAAAGTACTAGCGGATGGAGTTCACCAATTTTAATGGTTCCAAAAAAGGACAATACATATCGTTTTTGCGTAGATTTTCGTAAATTAAACTCTGTATCTGAAAAATGGGCATATCCATTGCCAAGAATAAGTTCAATTTTAGATAAATTAGGTAACGCAAAGTATCTTACTACTTTAGACATTCAGAGTGCATATTGGCAAATAAAAATGTCAGAAGACAGCAAAAAATATACTGCTTTCACAATTCCTGGAAGAGGATTGTTTCAATTTACAAAAATGCCTTTTGGGTTATCGAATGCACCTGCAACTTTTCAATTTTTGGTAGATAGATTATTTGGGCCTGAACTAGAACCTTATGTTTTTAAATATTTAGATGATATTGTAATTGTAACACCAGATTTTGAATCTCATTTAACAATTTTAGAAGAAGTTTTCAAACGATTAAAAGATGCAAACTTAACTTTAAATAGAGAAAAATGTAAATTTTGTCGCAGTGAACTTAAATATCTTGGGTATGTTGTAAATAGAGATGGACTTCATGTAGATCCTGAAAAAGTCAATGCCATTGTAGATCTTCCTAGACCAAAAACTCCAAAAGAAGTTCGTAGACTTAGTGGTATGGTTTCTTGGTATCGGAAATTTATTCCTAACTTGTCTAGTATAATAGAACCTCTTACTAACTTGACTCGTAAAAACACTAAGTTTATATGGACACCAGAGTGTGAACAAGCTTTTTCCACAATAAAAGATTCACTTATTAGTGCTCCAATACTTTCTTGTCCAAATTTTTATTATGAATTTATAATACAATGTGATGGTAGCTCACACGGAATAGGGGCTGTGTTAAGTCAATTTTATGATGGTAGAGAACATGTAATTTGTTATTTATCTCGATCATTAACAAAAAATGAACGAAAGTTTACAATTACTGAAATCGAATGCTTGGTAGTACTTTGGAGTATTGAAAAATGGAGATGTTACCTTGAAGGAACACATTTTACTGTTGTTACTGACCACCATAGTTTGATATGGCTAAATAATCTAAAAAACCCACAAGGTCGCTTAGGTCGATGGGCATTGCGTTTGCAACAATTTAATTTTAGTATTATACATAGACCTGGAAAACAACACGTTGTGCCAGATTGTTTATCTCGTGCCATTCCAGAAATATCTGAGATTAAATTAGAATCCAAAGATTTAGACCCTTGGTATAAAAAAATGACTTTTCGAGTTCATTCAAATCCTTTAAAATATCCAAATTTTCGAATATCTGAAGATGGAAGTCTGTATAAACATGTTGATAAGAGTTCTTCGGACTTATCTAGCTGGAAATTGGTTTTACCTAAAAGTAAACGTAGCGAAATTTTGAAAACATTTCACGATGATCCTATAACTGGAGGACATTTTGGTATTTATAAAACATATCATCGTATTTTATCTAAATATTTTTGGCCTGGTATGAAATCAGATATCTCGAGATACATAAATAAGTGTAGAATTTGCTCTGAACATAAACCTGAACAAAAACGTAAAGCAGGAGAGATGGGTAGCAAGCCTATCGTAGATAGATGTTGGCAATATATCGCTACTGATTTAATAGGACCCTTACCTCGTAGTTCAAAAGGGCATCAATATATTTTAGTAATTTGTGATTATTTTAGTAAATTTACACTAATGTTTCCTTTACGTAAAGCTATCGCTACCAGTATCGTAAGAATTATGGAAGAGCAAGTTTTTCATTTGTTTGGTGTACCTGAATATCTCAAAACTGATAACGGTGCTCAGTTTACGAGCAAAGAATTTAAAAAATTAATGAAAGATTATAATGTTAAACTATTATTTAATCCTCTTTATCATCCAGAACCAAATTTCACAGAAAGAGCCAATAGGGTAATTAAAACCATGATTTCTAGTTATGTTGGAGAAAATCACAAAAAATGGGACTTGCATCTGTCTAAACTAGGTTGTGCTTATAGAACAGCTAAACATGAGGTAACACAAGAATCTCCTTATTTTATAAATTTTGGGTATGAAATGATTACAAATGGTAACGAATATAAACAAATTAGGGATAAAACTAATTGTATTAATATTGAAAATGATAACGATAATAATTTTAAGGATCCTAAATCCAGACAATCTAAATTAAAAGAACTTAGAAAATTTGTAAAAGAAAAGTTAAAAACAGCTCATGTTAAAACTAAACATAATTATAATTTGAGGCATAGGCCTGTTCAATTTAAAGAAGGAGATTATGTGTGGAAAAAAGAATATACCTTATCAAGTGCTGCTAAAAATTATGCAGCAAAGCTGGGAAAGAAATATACAGGACCGTTTAAAATCAAAAAGAAGCTTGGTATAAATGTTTATGAACTTGAAGATGACAAAGGCAATGTTAAGGGTAGTTGGCACGTTAAGGATCTAAAACCTGATAAAACGCTTGAGCTTAATGCTAAACCTTGATATTCTGGGGTAAGATCGAAACTGCAAATTTTGTTTTCTATTTGAATTTTTTTTGTACTTGGAAGGAAATTGGTTGCGACATTCTTTTCGATTTTAGCTAAGTAGTGTTGTCAAAAAAAAAAATCTTCGATTTTTTTTTACTGGAATAGAGGGGAGTAATGTTACGGTTACTTTTGTCAAGTAGACGTTGTAACTTAATTTGTCATTTTGGCTTGAGGAGTGTATGTGTAAACACAGCATTGTTAGATGTTTAACTATAAAAATTTAATCACTAAATCTATACGTTAACTTTAGGTAGTTCATTGTTTAAAAGGATATCATCATCTAGTAATAAATAAATAAAAGGTCTTGTGTTAATAATGAGTTGTTATATATTAATAGTATTTCCATCCACATTTGTATACTTTAGTAATCCTTTTGATTCTTAAATTTGTTTGATAGAGTTGTCACATTTATCGACTGTCGTCCAGCTAACTTGTGTCTAAAAATAAACATAAATTTTAATTAGAATGTCTCGAGTAAAATGTATAAATAAGTACTTTACCTTAATCAATCAGAGTGTTGTGTGGTACATTATTATTCCTTGTAATTTGCTAGAGTTCTCATACATAGTGTTTAATCTGGAATAAATAGGAACGATAAACAAACCTATAACATAACCATAACTTAAGTAATTCAGTCTATGAAAACGACTAGTTCAAATGTATCACTTACCTTCTGTGCCTTTGTTATTTGCTTGTTAAATTTCATCGTCAATAATTGTTTATAATAATAAATAGAACGAACACAGTAGGTTATAGAAATTGACAGCGTAATCAGCTGATTGTGGCAGAGTTCGATTCAGTCTTAACCGAATACTCGCTCACTGAACAGTACTGTTCGGAGTAGCTCGATGAATGTTTTAACTTAATATATTTTTGCTTTAATAAGTTAGTATTTCTTCAATTAAATTCATTTTGAAACAATAATAAGAACATAATTTTTATAGTTAGATTGTCGTAATATTATATCACTTCTTATTATATCTCCGATCAACAGGTTGATCTATGTCGGGGTTGTCTTAATCGAAAGGGACGTCTGTAACAGAACTTCTCGAATTCTATCCAAATTACGGATGTGTTGTATATTAGGTTTAAAATAAATCATTTTTGTGATTACTGTTCAAGGTCGAATGGTATCATGAAAATTCTATTCTTTTTATGTCGTTTCGTCTGCGGAGTACGACTGCGCTAGGCACCTGTCCTGAAAGGGGTTAGAGGTTTTCTAGTACTTCCTTCTTGACGTGACCTTTGAGGCGAATAGACGTTGCACGTAGCTTGGTAAATTTTGGTGAGAATAATCTTTATCCACGTTTTGGTTATTTTGTTGAATATTTGTAATAGTGGGATTTCCGTATTTACCAATGATAATTATGATTTGTGAAAAATCTGATCAGCATGATTGCTGGATATATATGGCTACAGAGCACGTGTTGGGTCGAGCACATGGTCGGCATTTTGTTAAGCCCTGAAAGGGTGAGTTATTAAATTTGCGAAAATGTAAATAGTGTATTAATTTGGATTTTAAAACTTTTAGGCTTTTTATCGTTAGTTTTTAATAAGGAGCATTAGCATTAGATGTACTTATTAGTATAGGAAGGAATAGTTGAAAAATTTTGGAGCTTATACCGATGACGGATGGTTTTGTTTCTTTTTGTTGGATTCTTTTCATGACTTCGAGATGGTTGTAACTGGTTATAGTTCGAGGTGAAATATTGCAGAGTCAATCGATTACCCTAGAATACAAGAGGACCGTTCAACGCTCATACCTTTCCACTCCTGGGAGAAGTTCAGCGTTCTCATATTTTCTTTTGGGGTATTTCGAAATTCAACCGTAAGTCATAACTTGTATAAATTTGGTTTGTATATATATATATGTGTATGTATTGTAATTATTTCATAAGTTGATGTGATTTAAATACCTACCTTGTTTATAGTAAAGTCAAGAACTGGCTATCTAGAAAGAATATAGTCCAGATCTAGGTATTTGTTATAATATTAAATTTTCTGTACCCATAACCACTATTTTGAAAAGTCTGTAAACTGCGTGCAATTGCATTTGGTATTATCATTGAACCTCACGTGTTAATAAATTTTATTTAGATTAAATCATTTGTCACTCATCACTTTTTGATATTGCTAACGAATAGAAAAAGTAATTGATACTTATAAATTTAAAGCATTTCTTTTATTATTGACTTGGTATCTCGCATGGTATATAAATGATATATGAATAAACATATTTGTTATAAGCTCCACTCATTGGGTTTTCTTTCTCGTACTATAAATTGATTTAACCCTTTATTAATCTATTGTTCACTTAGGTACCTAGACAGATAGTTAGGCAACCAGTACGTCTGTATGTACTGGGAACTCACACTGAGATTGAAGGAAGCTAGCCGAGGACTGGTAAGGTGTGATTATTGAACTGGTATATTATCATATCAAGGAGTAAAACTCCACGTACCACATATGTGACACATCCAAACGTCGCAAACTAATCTTCGTGTTTTTTTTTTTTTTAATGTATCAAACTTATTACAGTCAAATTGCCATTCCTCGGAAAACTTGCACTCCAGACAGACAAGTAAAATAAAATAAAAAATTGGTTAATATCTTCCGGTTGCGCATCCTGCGATCCAAGGACGAACTTGGCTCACCCTTCTCCTTTCATGTACCGCCACAAGTGGCGATGACATGTCTTACGTAGGTCTGTTTGCAATAATCAGTGTTCCCTTTAACCTATGTTTGTTTTGAGTTATTAATGACAGTGTGATGGAAGCTTCCAAGAAAATTTCTCGACGGGCTTTTGAATGCGCCTTATCCGGCCATCCAAGAGTTGCGAATAAACTTCCAACTCATCAGGACGTCCACAAATGTTGTTTCCAGGAACGTTACAACTTGGATCTGGAGACTAACAAAGAGTGTGTTAGTTTATCAAAAATTTCGACGACAGGGCGCAGAAAGTAAAATCAGTGTTTGACAAAGCATCGATACTAACTGTGTCGGAATACAGAATTAATTAATCAAACTAAAATGGTCTTCAGTCATTCTAGTTTGAAATATTCAATGTTTGCTTTGTATGTTGCCTTATCTTTGTCACGGTTGTACGATTTTCTCAGTTTATAGTAACTATCATGATAGGCATTAACTAACTGCACAATTCTGTATTCTGAAACAGTTAGTATTGATGTTTTGTCAAATAATGATTTTACTTTCTGCGTCCTGTCGCCGAAACTTTAGAAAAGCTAACACACTTTTTATTAGTCTCCAGAGCCAAGTTGTAACATTCGTGGAAACAACATTTGAGGACGTGATGAGTTGGAAGTTTATTCACAACTAATTCTCTTGGATGGCCAAATAAGGGGCATTCAAACGCCTTTCGAGTAATTTTCTTGGAAGTTTTCATCATACTGTTATTAATAACTCATAACAAACACATGTTAAAAGGAACACTGATTATTGCAAATAGATTTACGTAAGACAAGCCAAAGCCTTGAGTGGCAGTACATGAGAGTAGAAAGAGAGCCAAGTTCATCTTTGGGTCGCAGGAGAAATTGTTAGGTAAAGGAATATCCCTTGGGTCGCAGGATGATGCGCGACCGGAAGATATACACCGATTTTTTGTTTTATTTTACTTATCTTTCTGAGGGGAAACTTTTCCGCTGTATAGCAATTCAATCTTAATCATTTTGACACATTAAAAAAAAACATGAAGGTCAGTTGAATTAATTTCACTAATTTTTACGAATCTTAAAGACGAGACGCGACCGGTAGATCTCAGCCGATTGTTCTTTTCTTTGTTTAATTTTATTTATCTGGCCGAGGGGCAAGTTTTCCACGGCATAGCGAATCAAAAAAAAAAAAATAAAATTGTTTTTCGGCCCACCCTATTGATCATGTCTCTAGCTTTATACAAATGTCTCAGGTAATTACAAGCTGGCTCCCGTACTATTAACTTCAATTACTTAAGTAGAGTAAACGACATTTAGTATCTGTTTTCTGTTAAATTTAATATGTAGTTATTTTCCTTGGACATAGTTGATCAATAATTATTGCAACAATCATAATGAATTTAACAAGAGGTGAAAAAACCAAGAAAGAGTATGAAAAACAGAAAAAAAAACAAACAAGTTATTCCAAACCATCAAAATTGTCGACATAGACTCAAAAATATATAGAGTCCACGATCCAGTGGTATTTTTAGTGTAAAACTCATAGAAAATGGACTAAGGAAGCAAAGTATGCAAATCAAACATTATTCAAAAATATTTACCTTCTATGTATATTCACGGCTCCCACAGATGATAAACTATTTAAACAATTACCCAAGGTGTCTAAGTTCAGACAATAGGGATGAACAAATTCGCTATCTTCACTTATTTTATTCTCTAGGACTTGTTGAATATTTGCTAGAATTGTTTTTTCATCAACTACTAAAGGAACTCTCTACAAAAAAGAAAAACGTTTAATACATGAATAAAACTATAACTTAAAAATTACCTGTAATATTAAACAGACTACAGAATATGACACAATAAAAGGTTCGATGATTCTAAATAGAAATTCTTGCAATTTTTTATCATCTCCTAATTGGTTGCAGTCTTCATTGGAACACTTTATTATATTAAGTGATGTTGACTGTTGCAATGCAGTTTCAAAATTCTGAAATATATATGAAAAATAGAAGTCTATTGTTAATTGTATTATGAACACAATATAGCATAACCATCCTTATGTTATCCACACTTTACAGAAATATATATAATACTCTATAAAAGGTACGTTGTTATCTCAGCTCTTAGAGCGACATGAAGGACGTAATTTAAATAAAAAAAAGTTTGTCTAAATAACATATAAGTTGAGATTTGATGAAATTGTTAAAAGAAATGCTCAAATGATTATTAAAATCGTAAAATCCAAAATAAATTTTCTATTCTAAACGAGGGATTTAAGGATAAAAATTTTCAAAGAAAAAATCGTTTTAAATCAAAGAAATTTCGACCTGTCATGCCAATTTATATATTGGTGTTTCCCGTTTTTCTTTTAAAAACTAAAGCCTATGACATAATACATTTGATTTTTTTTTAAACAAAAATTTGACGATGGACAGACAATTAGACAGTAGTAATGTGCTGTCACATATATGCTCATGGGGCACATAAGCATAATAATGTCTGTTTTTTTTTAATAGGCTTGTTACCGATAATTCTTTTTTCGTAATTTTTTTATGGTATTCAATAGTATTCAATCATCTTGATAAGCTGTTAAAATTTCAGCTTCATAAGTATATCCAATCCTTAGATATTTAATGTTAAAGATTTGGTTTCAGTAGAAAGCGCTTCACCGACTCGTGACGTCATTCTGCATGAACACTAGGGTGAAAGTGCTTGAGTTTGCTATAGTAGTTAATAGTCCATTATAATGGATTATAATCCGTTAAACTTTAATATCCTGACATGAGTTAATTTGACGTTTGAAGAAAAAGGGTGTTTTTGATTCCAACAATATAATTTAACAGTCAAACACCGTTCCCATACAGATACACAATTGCACATGCCACATGCTTATTAAATCTTGACTGTCACCCTATCAGCATATGCAAAGTGACGTCATGTGTAGCTCCGCCCCGTTTTCGAGCGATCCAACTTTGGTAATTTATTTAAAGGCTTAAACGTTCGAATAAAAACCTCAAAATTTTAAAATTGGCTTAAAAATTGTTCTGCTTTCGATTCCTAAAATTAAAAAAAAATTCTGAACGGGCCCATTGTTACATAAGTATTTAATTTCCTCATGTTACTCTCAATGCAAATCTATACTACTTAAGTATATTGTCACTTATTAATAAAAAACAATTGAAATTTATTTAAGCTATGAAGATATGCTGTGATTTAGTTGTGATTTTTTAATGGGCTTGTTCAGCTTTTTTTTATTTCATAAATCGAAAGTGTAAGTATAAATAATGGATCTGCAAAAAATCAGAATTTTATTCGCTCATTTAGTGTTTTAAAAACAATTACAAACCTCCAACTAGCGCAAATGGGACATAGCCAGGAGCTACATCACTATACGCATAGACTAGACGATCTCAGTCGACTTGGTCCTGTTTAGTTATTGTCTATATACTTATCATGTTGATCTGCGCCACTCTAAAGTTGCGGATCGGATCTATCAAAGATTTTTGGTGGGGTCAATTTCTCAGGAAGCGGCCAGTGTCATTCGATTCGGGAATTAATTCTACATTGTTTAGGATAAATTCGGAGGTGTACTTTTTAATGGTTTTTGAGTAATTAACTCACAAAAGTTGGCTATCTCTCTCACCGCTTATATTTAGGAACGGACAGTCGAGGGATTGTAGGGGAATATATGATTTGACGAAATGTTACCAAATGTCTAAAAATAATGATTTGCCTTCACTCCTGTCAGGCTGATTTTTTTTTTTTTTTTTATTAAGAAAATAGCCATTTTGCTTTTGCACAGACCTAGCCGAAATTCCGATTTCCACTGTGACAATTACGATGTGGATAAAATGCCAATCTTCCTTTTTAAATAGAAACCAAAATCGATAGTCCACTACAAGTGTTAAGTGAAATATGAGCATTTAAAGATTTGATATTTTTGAATTTTTTAGGTTATGTTTTAATACTTCTAAAGAAGGCATTATTTCCTCACTCTTGCAGAGCCGAATTTCCGAATTTCCCTGTACGATTTGGTATCGGGAGAAAGAGCCAATCTTGTTCTTTCCATAGAGACCTAGAATGGACTTCCATTCCAAGTATTTACTTAGTTATGAATTTTTGAAAATTCCCTATTATCTTAAGTTCCATAAACTTGTTTTTTTAAATATTTTTAAACGTTTACTTACACTTATCTGTAAATAATAACTTTTAACTTAGATTGTAGGATTTGCATCAAAACATAATAAAACATTTGATCCTATATTTTGTAATGAAGTTTGTAATTATTTACCAAATATTACTTAATGCCTCTATATCTGGAAATAGTGAATCTGAACATATTGATATGATTGTTACCAATGATGAATGTGCATACAATAATATAGAAATAAAAAACAACTTCTATAAAGTATAGGGATTTACAGCTAAGCGATATGCTCTCTAGTGGAAATTATGCAAATCTCTATAAGCACCATTACGACTTGTAAGCTTCTTTGTTTATATCTGTTAAATAAGTTCTTGACCCCAATCTGTTGTCTATATATATATATTAGTTTATGTTCTAATTTCTACAATATTTGCCATAACACATATTTAACTGCATTACAAACCACAATTACGCGAACTTAAGTTTTGGGAAATCAACATTAGACCATTTTTTATTATTAAAAATGGTAGAAGATCTAAAGATACTCAGTGCTCGAGTCGGTGAGCCATTAGCTGTTTCATTGGTAACATGTCCATTAGACAAGGCATTTGATTACCTACTATCTATTTTTAAGAAATACTTTTCCTGGATCTGCCAAATGACAGAATCATTTTACATAAAGGATGCCATATAAATTAAAAACATGATTTCCAGATAGAAGGAAAGATTAATGAACGATATGTGAAGTGAAGTAATGAAAACTAAAAATTAGATAAGTATAAACCTCCTGCTTAACTCACATGCAACAGTGCAATCTTAGAAGCAAACCCCATTAACAAAGCGATATAATAAAAGAGTGTTCTGAAATAACAAAAAATTATAAGTATCAGCAAGATATCATTAGCAACAAAATCCCATGAGTTTTTCATCAATAATTCAGAATGTACTGAACCATTCATATACATATTTAAAGAAAAAATAGGAAATAAATATCTAAAAATACAGAGTATTCAATTTAAATAAAACACATGTTCTTGTTCATTTCCTACTTTTCTTCTTATTATTATTATTATTTAAAAATTGGAAGCAAATCTTACTCTCTATGAAAGATGAAGTTTCTCAATTGTCTAATGTGAATTACAAAACTGGGAATATATGATGAAACCCTGTCCCAAGTTTATGGTAAATTTATAAAATTTCATCAAATGTCTGAGGCAACAAACTTATTACTCATACAGTATCTCTCTGATTTAAAAATTAAAAATATTAACTAAAGATGGGTAAGCTATTATAATAAAAATAAATTTAAAAATAATACATCAATATTTACAATGCATGCACTCTGTCTGTTAATTTATAGATCATTATTATTCCTGAATTATTAGAAAACAAAATATTTAGTTTATATCCAAACTTTATACAATTATGCATGGAGTTCAGTTCGGTCGTCGATGAAGGCAGATGCGTTTTTAAGTGGATCCCATGAAATCCCGAAAAACTAGAGTAAACACGGTGTGAAACGCGCAAAAATGTGTTGAATTAAAGAGTGGAAAATCCTACATTAGTTGATAAATATTAACATAAATTTGGCTAATTCATATAGCTGATATTTGATATTTAACTATGACATCACTAAAGGCGTATATGGGCAGCTCGACAAAGGGTACAGACATCTGGCAACATAACTCGGATAAAAAGAAAATAAACACGTTGAATGGGACCAGGTCATAAACTCGTAAATTATCCACAAGTGCATGTACCTAAGACGACCGACCACCCTCCCAAAGTGGCTAGTACGAAGGATGAAAGATAAGTGTTATTTCTATTTATTCTAAGATAAGATATATTTATTAAACCTTCACAGATGGGAAGAATGTTGTGATTCGGAAATCCATTGTTTCACATATACGCGAATGAATGAATTCTTCATGTGGAACGGGTACTTTTGTTTAAGAAATAATTTATTTACTATAAACTTTTTGTTTCTCGCTGCAGAGTTATTAGTTTTATATGGGGAATTTGAATTAGGCACTACAAAAATCAAAACAATATACAGGGTGTGCGGAGGTTTATCTCGAACCGCTTTCTCATTTGCAACTCGCTGTAAAAAGTTATTTTACCGCGATACAGATAACATAATAAAAAGACTCTCTTACAGCAAGCTAATATTGGTTTTGAAAAACAAGGCAAATAAAATGGACACACTAATACAGGACGTTGAAACGAGAACACGTCAATTACTGGTACAAAAAAAAAAATCGACGGCGACGGAAACTGCCTATATGGAGCATTAAACCACCAACTGGAGGGAGAAAATATAACATCACAGGCACATACCAATGCGACGAAAACCCTACGAAAACAAGTAGCTGACTATATCGAAAATCACTTAGACCATTTCATGCCATTCATGCAGGCATCCATCCATGAACTAGCACCCCGTTACAATAGATACAACTCTAATACGGGAAAAATAAATGCATTCATTCGAGATCTGAGAAGAGGTTTTTTTTGGGGGGGGGGGGGGGGGTAGGAAACAATTGCAGTAACAACAAATATGAAAAACAGGACAATAATAGTACATCAAGAAGAAGGAGAGCATATAATCTTCCATCCTACTAACCAACAGGGAAGAGAGAACACACCACTAGAGATAGTATATAGGAAGCACTGAAACGAAAGAAATCACTACGATAGCGCGATTATTGCACAAGAAAAACATGAAGCAGAACAACCAGAAGAAACATACGCTCGAACTGGGGCTATAACACCCCACCCAGAATTAGAGGAAGCAACGCACATAAACATGTACCAAATATCACAAAGAACAGAGGAAGCCAACAGTCAAGAATTACAACACGATGACATCATTCTGGCGACATGGAATGTCAGAGGATGCATAACGAGAGAGAAAAGAGAAAAAATCGATGAGGTTCTTATGATGGAACATACACGTTGCATGCATACAAGAGACACACACGATAGACGGAACTGCAGTTACTCAAAACTACAAATGGCATCTAAGTGGAGGGGACAAAGAAAAAACCAGCAGAGGAGTCGCATGGGCAATAAGACGGAACACCCCTATCCAGATAAAGACAAGAAAAGTAAACGAAAACATAACCATGGCAGACTTACAAATTGGAAAGGAAAACATATGCATACTAGGAGTACATGTGCCCACCGACAAACGGGCAGGACGAGTATTCAGGCAGATTACCCAAGAGACTAGAAGAAATAGGAATAGAAAAATGAACACAATAATACTAGGAGACTTCAACGCGCATATAGGAAAGGACGACCAAACACATGAAGACAAGAATATCATAGGAAAAACCTTACTTCACACATGGACAAACGATAATGGAAGCTTGCTAAAAAACTTGACACATCTGTTAGATCTAACAGTTAGAAACACATGGAGCAAGAACCTAACGTGCCTTAATACCTGGAATAAAGGAAACATCAACCCTCAAATAGACCATATCCTAGTGGATAGAAAAATAAGGGACAGGGTCAAAAATATGAAGGCAAAACAAGCAACAAACGTCAAAACAAATCACAAAATATTATATGGAACACTAATAATAAAGAAACAAGAAGAAAAAAAGAAAAAAAAGATACAACAAAACAGCAAATGACACATGGAACATCTCACTGCTACAAAACAAAGGAATAAAAAAGAAATACCAGGAGGAGATAGAAAAACAGTTAACAGGAAAGGAACTAAATTGGTCAACAATGGGTTTAAAAATCAAAATAGCGGCGAGGAAAACGTTGAAAAGGAACAAATCCCCTATGAGCCCAAAAAGAAAAGACACGAAAAGAAATTACGAAAAACTAAAGAAAATAAAGGCCACAGGAAAACAATATACACCAAACATAGACAAAAAGATAATAGAAGCGAGGAAAGAAAGAAGAGACACAGAGAGGAGGCACGAACAGAAAAAAAAAAAAATAATGGCCAGAGCTAAAAGAAACACGGCCCCGGGAATAGATAAAATAAATAACGAACTAGTATACTATGGACCGGACAACATAAAACAGCTAATCCTAGAAATCATCACCAACGCATGGACGGAAACCACACCCCTGCCTGAGGAATGGAATACAACCATACAGATACCGCTCCCTAAAATCAAATCACCACAAAACGTGGACGATTACAGAAGAATAACACTCAGCAGTGTAGGGTATAAATACTACGCACAATTCCTCCTCAGAGAAATGGAAAAATACATCGGCGAACTACCAGATTATCAAACGGCATTTATCAAGGGTAGATCGACAGACGACCACATGTACACCACCAGACGGATCCTGGAAGAAAAGTTGAAAGAAGGAACAAAACTATATATAGTCTCAATTGACCTCCAAAAGGCATTTGATACTATAAGGCATGAGGCTATAGTCAACACTTTGCTCAACAGGGGAGTACCGCAATACTTAATAAACAGAATAATAAAAGCATGCCTACACGAAAACACTGCAATACAATGGTTTGGACAGACGACGGAATCAAAAATGAAGAATATAGGAGTCAAACAAGGATGTCCCCTATCCCCCCGACTATTCACCACAGTCCTGGACCAAGTCAAAACAGCCTACAGAGTCACAAGAGCTCTACTACCCTTCATTGAGGACAACAAACCACCATGGTGCCTAACCAAAAAGGTATACACGACCATCATAATGCCTACTACGATGATATATGGAGTCAAAAACGCAGCAACGATAAAGGCCAACCGAAGAAGCCTGAGAAGAGCTGAAAGGGACATTATCCAACTGCTAGCAAAAACAGGAAAACCACAAAAACGACAGAAAACGTCAACATTACTAGAGGGAAGAACAATAATCAAAAGAATAGAATCATACGCAATGAAATACTGGAGACATGTCCAAAGACGGGACACGACACACCTACTGAAGAAAGCACTGCGAATGAACAGCAACAAACTGAAAATAGGGAGGCCATGCTACACATGGATTACAACAATCGAGAGAATTATGAATAAGCTAGGAAAGGATTATACACACTGGGAAAAGTTTGCACAACAAAAAATGGAATACAATAAAGAAATATCAAGGATATACACACTGCCAGACTCAGAAACAGAAGAAACAGAAAACTCAGAAGTAGAATAGGAGAGATGATCACAGACAGAAACTAAGATTAGGATTAGAAGCATATCACAAAAACCTGAAAGTAAAAAGAAGCACGAAAACCTGAAAGGAGCATCTCACAAGCGCCTACACTTTCCATCCGATGAAGACAGAAGGAAAACAAGAAGAAACATCTCACAAACACCTGCACGCTCCGTCCTATACTCCTACCCCATGCGTCATGCGGCTCTCGCTGCTGACAACAAGCATGTCCAATGTCCAATCCAGCGTATGCAGCTGGTCCGGCGGTATATAAAAGCACTGGGGGTTTGTTCTGGCACACGGTGGGATGATCGGTGGGCGATCGGGCTGCGTGGTGGAACAAATCTCCCTGCACCGGAATTGGCAGCAATGCCCACCTTACGCTGGCAAATCAATCAATCAATCAAACTTTATACAATTATGCATATATTTATCAGACAAATAAGATGAGATGTTCTTAACTAGTTTCGTTATAATCATCATATCTTATACTTGCTACATATTTTACAATAGCATCTTTTGCATTATATTAATTATTGTAAGTTGTTTTCCGTTTAAACCTTATACACATTTTAATTCGCTTTACTGCAAAAGGAGCCTGTGTTCACTTTTTAATTACATGCAATTTAAATCAGCTTCACCTCGTCCAGCCTTTTAATTGCTATTTAATTTAAAATAAAGTTTATTTGATTGGATATTCAACAATGCTATTATGTATACTTTAATTTGTGACAGGCGCCACAAAAATATAAATTCTGAGGTCTCTTTTCAATGATAAATAAATTTACCGAAAATTTCTGAATTATAGTCCAGAAAATGAGGTTCTTCCATTAATAAATCAATTGAAATGTCTGTAAAAACGTATGCTTGGAAACATTTATTAAGGAAGCTAAAGATCTCTCAAGTGTTATCAAAGGAGTAGACCCTTAATCTTCTTGTACCCCCAGCCCCTGTAGACTATGATTGTAGAAAAGAATTCTTCAATTATCTTGGACACTGGAACTGGCACGTGCTTTAGTATTAATAAGAGCTATTATTTCAAAGTGTTGATGTAAAGCTGTTTTAACCAATGACACAAACCAAGGACTCCTACTTTTGTTTCAATATTTTTCTACTCTACAACTTATTCGATATCATATGATACATAAAAATACATTTAAGAAACTTTTAGTTATTTACCATAGAATTCGACATTTTGATAAGAATAATCAAATTGTGCATAAGACTAATTGGGTAATTCTCCACAAATATTACTTTTTGATGTTATCACGGTCTCAACATTTACGAAGCAAATTAGTATTGAATTTTTTTATGAATTTAAAACCGAAACATTAGTTTTAAACTATTTCGTGCATAACCCTGCAAAAAATATATAATTAATAACTTTTCTATTTAATTTGGAAAAAGTCATGTCCTCTGGCTGTCACCACCTTAAGCTACGTGCATTTTTATCATGAAAGTTTTTTGTTTTTGAAAGTATTATAAAAATGTTTATATCATAGTGTAGGAGAAATGTTGAAGAATATATACCCTTATTCTTGCATTTGAAATTAATAAATATTTTCCATTTATGACTTGTTAATTTCTGTTACCAAATTTAACATCCGTGCTCTGCCTAAAATCATAATCTGATTCTTTGTCACTAGATGACATTAGGATTAGAAAATATCGACACAGAAAACAAAGCATTCTATATAAGTTTCCATTCAGTAAACAGCTATTCAAAATATTGCAGTGTTTTTGTGTTATAAATAAATATATAATAAATGATGCAGTGTCACACAACAGCAATCAGTCCTCTGGTAAGTATTATTTAATTACATATTGCTATGAATGCTGTTTGAGATTTTGTTTCTGAAATAAATCACTTAACACCTTCTAGAAAAGTGAGGTTATAGAGTGATCACATGTTTTAGTTTGAGATGAAAACAGTTAAAATCGTCATTCCTCTCTCAAGAATCAAACCTATAAATTATGAAAACCATAAAAGTTATTGTTTTTGAATTTGAAAAAATGATTACTAAATTTCTCCAACATAAATGTAGAACTCTACATCAGTATAATGTATTATCCTCAAAAAAGCAGCCCTTAAGGATGATGAAGTGATGCAGCACATGGACTTCAGCAAAAATTATTGTTTGAAATATGCCGAAGAAACCCTGGCATTTCATTTTGGTGGCTCAAAGCAACAGATTTTACTCCATACAGTGATCATTTATTTCAAATGTGAAGATAAAGTGAAACCAAAGTTCTTTTGCACATTGTCCCAATGTCTTCAGCACAATGCATTTGCAATTTGGGCTCACCTTAGCCCAATCTTGCATTATATTTCAGACAGCTTATGTGCAAATACTCTTATTTTAAGTGACAGTCCAGCAAAGACCATGTTTTACTTTTTAGCAAATAAACTTCACAAATTGTTTCAACAAATTCAGGCATTTTCTTTCAATTATTTGGAGGCTGGGCATGGAAAGGGAGCTCCAGATGGTATTGAAGGGGTCACGAAGAGAACTGCTGATAGGCTTGTGGCTGAGGGAAAAGATATAGCAACTTATGATACTCTTCTAAACAGTCTAAAGGAAAACACACAGGATATGACATACTTCGCTATAAACAAATCAGGTATTGAAAATATGGAGCTTATGATTGAAAATGAAAACATAATGCCTTTTATTGGAACTATGAAAGTGCATCAAGTTACAATGAACAATTATGCCTCAGCAATTTTACATTTTCAATCATTAAATTCTTTTGGAGCTAAAGACTCTCAATACTTATTAGGCAAATTAAACTATTCGGATCAAAAAGAACTAAATGAATATGAGCAATTCTATGATTCTAAGGCTAGGCGCTGACTAGAGACTTTTTGTCTCAGTGACATTTTGTCATCGTGATGCAGCGTCAACATAATATAAAATTAAAATTATTTTCGAATGTCTATAAGGACTTTCGATCGGTATTTCATTATCTATGTCTTCTTGTTGTATTGTTGAAGCCATCATTTACAAAAATAACCTAGTTATTTTCAATACACCAAAAATTCACATGTAGTACGTGACAAAAAGTTGCCTACTGAGCGCAATTCCATGGTAACGCCCGCACTGCGGTGACGAGACGTCACGGGACAAAAAGTTTCGGATGTCGATGACAAGAGGGTAACGTGACACAGTGTCGTTTTTTAAGTTTCATTTTTTCCGACATATTTCAAGAGCACAGATTATTGGGATATCTTCGAAAATCATCACTTATACTAGCGTTTACAATGACAATTTGACGCCAATAAGAACAGATATGGTGACATCAACTGACACCGCATCACGATGACAAAATGTCACGGAAACAAAAATTCTGTAGTCAGCGCGTAGCCTAAAGATAAGTGATGACGCTGAGGTAAAAGTAATGTATTTGAAAGTACGCGAATTTCACAATGCTCAACCTTTTCATATGTGTTGTATGAGCAAATAATATTAATTTTGCAGCCTCCTTCGATTTTAGTTCAAGGATGCTAAATTTATTACAAATTTCAAAGTATAATTGATGTTTTTGAACAGGCCTGAATCTATATATAAATATGCTTTTTGGAGTTTTGTGTTTAGTTTTTATTTCCACGAAAAATTTAAGAAAATGTCATTCCTCTGTTCGTAAATCATTACTCTGCATGCATTTCTTTTTAAATCTAATAATATAAAAAATCAATTAGATAAATATTTGAATAAAATTTTATAATTAGAACGTTTTTTTTATTGTTCTTAGTTTTTAAAACGGAAGCTTTCAAAAAGTAGTCTTTGTGGAGAATCGCCCAATTAATTTTTTTATATCAATTTAAAAACATATTTATAATAGAACTAAAAAATAAAATACGGATTAAAATGTGCATACATTGAATAATATTAATTAAAAGAAAATAAAGAGGCCACACACCCTTTTTTCCCAAGGTAGAAAAGTTACAAATTCCATCGAGAAGAGATATCTTATGAAGCGGTAATTATTAAATAATTCCTCTAAAAACAGAAGATAAAAATATTGTTAATATTATAGGTACAAACATGCGTAAAAAAAATACATACATGCCATATATGCATACAAAATAAGTTATATTTTGAAAACCAATGTTTAGAACTAATATTTATTACTATGTATTATATATAACAAATTTTATGTAAATAAATAATAAATATTGGTTGTCATTCGTAGAAATCATTTATTTAAGCTGGAGTATCCTATACCACTGCACTGTGCTATGAAAATATTTGTACCATGCATTATTTTGTTTTGCAACAATTACAAGAAAATATTTCATATGAAGAATCAAGTTTAGAAAAAAAAATTTAATGTAATAGAAGATTCTAGAAAATAAAGTGATTTTACAAAGTAAAGATGTCAATAAAGTTAAAAAAGCCATAAATTGTGTTGCGTGTGTCATGCAATATCATAGCCACATATCTATATTGCTTTGCACATGAATTGATTTTCTATTTCGTATTAAATAAGTACAATGTTCTTGGATCTGTGACTAAACAGGTAGTCCGAGTCACTTCAACAACATTAAATGGTGTCTTCATAAAGTTTGTATCTAATCTAATAGATGGCGCTAACACCAAATATCTACTACTATAGTCTGTTTTAAACCAGGAGGAGCTTTTTAAATTTAACGCGCTAAATTTAGGGTAGAGAGCTCAAGCTCGACCCCTAATCATCCGAGACCGTCATATTTAGAATATTCGCACGAACGCCCTAAATCATACATCTGTGATTGGATACACCCTCGCCAGTTTTACACAAGGCAATAGTCGTAAATATTGACATACTGTAAAAAATTTTAGTTCATGTCATAAATTATTTGGTTATAATTTCTATTTTATCGTTTGCACATTATATACCAGTTTTTAATTCGTTTTGCATAAATCTGAAGGTAAAAGTAGCTAATTAGTTGCTGCCTTTATATTACGTAAAGCACATAAAAAAGACCATAAAAACAGGACATTAAAATATCAAAGTTGGTATTCTTATCTGTGGACACGGTCCCACAGAGCCGTACTTCAAATTTTTGAGTATTAGAATAAACAAAATAATACTAGAGATTTAAAAATCGTGTATTTGACAAAAATTTAATGACGTTTCTGGCAAATTTAAAGATCCTACTCTGTTTTGGGTCAAGATAGGAATATCTTACGCATTGGTTGAGGCATTTCCCGTCCTTCTCGATATTGTCAGATAAATTCAAAGCACGGCTCTGCTTATATGTTCCCTGGGTATGAAGTTCTAGTTAGGAGTGATCTGAGAAACTATATAATTTTTAATTAAAAGAGACTTGTTTCCATTTATTCCTTATCTTAATCATGCCAGAACATACTTTACATAACAGTAATGATGTTTTATCTATTAAGTAATATATTATAGTTATTATTTAATAAACTATACAAAAATTAACCATGTCTTGGTCTTCCTTTATATCTATTTGGTCGGAAGCTTTGAGTTTTTCATGTGCATTAAAAATATGTAGTCAACTATAATGCAACATCAATTTTTTTTGCCGTTTCGGTAAGCTTTAAAATCTACTGCAGCAACAAAAATACTGACAGCATCAAATTTTATTCAACTAATAAAGTGAAAATTGCCAACTAATTTATAATGTTTTGAGCAACTATTTAACTAATAAAGATTCTAACGAATATTTAAACATTATAATTTATAATCTAGAAATACAAGTTGACCATACAATAAAACAAAAACAGACGTCTGCAAAACGTGTTATTGTTGTCTCATATTTATAATAAAACATAAAACATGTAATTTGTGCTACATAATTTCAACCACAGATAAACGTAAAACAAACTTCAAATAAAACAATTTGAACCTCAAATAAACTTAAAATAAACCTCAAATTAAATAATTATTGTATTATTAATGCAGGTTTGGATTTGCAGAATACTTGGGCAAGATTCAATTTTACTTATATATAGGTATGGATACCGACCTTCCGCTTGCTATATACAGTTCACTGGTATCCCGATAAATCATACCCTTATGAAGATGCCAGGAGTGACTCTGTTGGACTACCTATACAGTCACTGTGAACGATACCAAGCAAAATGTATTCAAATTGATTCGCAGATCAAACATGCACCCTAATTTTAAACAATTCAATAAAAATGTATTCTATTTACATATATATAACAGACTTACCTTTATTCAAACTTTTATGATGATTTAAAATAACGACAAGAAGAGCAGTGTCTACAAAATACTGGAGAGTAGGGTTAATATAAATCTGCAGCATAACAAATGGTAATGCATATGTCATTGTGGCTTCTGATAAAGAATGAGCTTTTAATTTTGATGGATTAAATTTGTCTAATACTATGTTATTTCGAACCAAACACACTTTGTCATCTGAAGATACTTCTATTAAATTTTTATGTACAATGAAACACTCCATAATACTTTCCTCAACATTTTCTGTATGCACAAATGCCCCATAAAACTCAATGACACTTTTTATCCAATAAACTTCCCTAGACAATTCTGCTACAGTTAAAAGTTCTTGTTTACTAGCTAAATTATTATCCAAAATCAGGGATACCAGGTTAAAAATGGTTATCGTGCAGCTCTTTTGTTGTCTGTGTACAATTTCATGTGCTAGAGAAGGGATCAGTTTCTTTTCCTCTTCAGAGATTTCTTGCAGATGAAGTGGTATCATATTATGCACAGACCTATCCAGTTTAGTACCAAAAAATTCTCTAGCTGAAATGGGCTTGTCGAAATGGAAATATATATTACCAAATTTCTCCTTTATTATTTTAAGTGATTTAAAAAATGCCTAAAATAAAGTTATTGCTTCATAGTAGTTAATACATCTCAAAAAACATTAATATTTCTTACCGATGTGCTCTCTTTAGGTTTGGGTATGCCAAGTAGTTCAAAGGCGAACAAGTTCTCTTCGAGGATTCTATCATAATTTATATTAATTGGCACAAAAATTATATCTTGTACATCAGAAAAGAAGAAAGCTTTCAAAACCATCGATATTAAACCTAAAAAAAAATCAAAATACAAATATTTAAAACTATTACTTTCAAGCAGTAGCTATTGCACATCTCACAAATTCACAAATGGGTGCTTTTAATTTTTATTTTTTTATTTGAAAATTGAAAACTGGAGATAAAAACGAGAGACTCGAGTTTTCAATTAAATTGAAAAAAAGTTAAACTTATGTGACTAAACAAAAATTATTTGATAATATCCTCATTTCACACAGATTTATATATAAACTAGTTAGTAAGGACAAAAAAAGTTTTTGTCTTACAAAAAAGAAACCAGTTTGAAATATAGGTCTGGATGAAAAATCCAAGTTTTCGGCCTTGGTAGGGGGAGGTATGATTCGCGCCAACACGGTTTAATAAGTGGCATCTTCCTAATCCAAACAAATATCAATTCATTATATTTAATTGCACCCCCTCTTTATCTTTCCCTACCTTTACCTTCGGCAAAGTATTTCGGAATTACCATAGACCAAAGACGAAATGCAGCAATAATTAAATTGAGAGTAAAAACTGAGTAAAACACTTTAAATCACTTACATATCAAAATGCAAGAATATAGTCAAAAACAGCCACATTAACACAGTTATGCATTATAACCAAAATTCGTCACCTTGCTATCTCCACAATCAGTAATTTGCTTTTTGAGAAAACCTGTATAACACCAATCACCACCAGACTTCAAATGTTGTGAACTAAGTCTACAAAGAAACGCAACTGAAACCTCAACAAAAGATCCAAACTTTTATAAATTAAGACTCCCATCCTAAGAGACATTAATGAGATTTTAGGCCACTTAAATTTGCTAATACATTAAACATAATTTGCTATTCTGAGCATGCGCATTAGCTCGAAAATAGGGGATTCCAGTGTTAACGTTAATGTTTTGAGTTTCTTGAAGCCATTATACTTTCTTGACGTTAAGTGACGTACTGTCGTGAGCAATAAAAAATAGGACAACTATTTCTTTCTAATGTAAATCTGCCGTTATTTGAATATGTAATGAGTAGCCGAAATAAAACAGTTAGCACTTTTAGTATATTTTTTTATTGTAATGCTGTAGTTATTGCTAAAGCAGAAGATAGATTGTCAATGAGACATATTGCACTGCATTATAACATTAACAAAAATTATGTGTTTAACATTTTTTTAAAATGGTACGATTAATAGGAATCCTGGATCAGGGCAACAAGGGATATCCAACTTAACAAGAAACTAACTACTAATATTTTGTTATTGCAGCATTTCTATTTATAACTTCTATAAGTCTGTTTGGCATAAAATTAAATAAACTTATACAATAATCATTAGTTATAATATTTTCGCATGCATTTACTACTTCAAATAATTCTTGGTCATTCTGTGGTCTCACATTTCATTTTTTAGATACTTCTTACGAGTAGTCCCCATACGTCTTCCACAGGGTTAAGATCTAGACTATAACTAGGCCAGTTAAGAACATTAATGTTGTTATCTTGAAACCAGTTGGTCATGGTATGGGCAGTATGAATTGAACTATTATCTTGTTGAAATATGAATTCATTATTAGAAAATAATTGTGACACAGAAGGGAGCATAATATTGTCTAATATCCTAATATACGTTTCACTATTAAATTGTTCCTCAATATGCCACAAAACACCAGGACCACGTGGCGATATCCTAGTCCACATGTTAACAGAAAATTTACCACTTTTGTCATTGTTAGATATATACTTCTCATCAAATCGAGTATTCGGAGGTCGGTAAACACGAACACGACAGCTGTGTGTAGACTGAAAAGTTTTTTCATTTGTAAAAATTGTTCCAAAAAATTACATCATGCACTAAAAATTCAAGCGCAAATCCCAGTGGAGCTTCTTTATGTTCTGCTTTAAGTAGGTATTTCTGTGCTGCTGGATGACAGTGTATGATTCTCTTACTCGCCGGCAACCAGTACTACTCGATCTAAGATAATTCGTTTCTTCAGCAGCCTGAATTACTGAGTGAAATGGATTTTCTACTAATTTATTTACCAACTGCAAATCTTGCTGTTCAGTTGATATCCTTCGCCGCCTTGATCCAGGATTTCCACTAATTGTACCATTTAATCTCCACTTTTTTAAAATGTTAAACACAGAATTTTTGTTAATATTCTTCTGCTTTAGTAATAACTTCAGCTTTAACTAAATTGCTTATATGAGCATATTACTTTTGGCACACTTGCAATAAATTTTGACAACTAACTGACAATATAACAAAAATTGAAGTTAGATGTACACAACCAGATTTTAGAAAAAAATATGTTATAAGACTTGTCCAATTTTTTTTTTGCTCACAACAGTACCTAAACGATGTACCTAAACATACATAACCTCACTTTTCGTTTATTTTGAAAGATTTGGTTTAAAGTTTGTTATTATGGTAGGAATATTTCTTTTCAAGTGTATGATATGACAAACAAATATGAAAAAGTAAAATTACGTTCATACTGTGACAAAAATAGCAATGCTGTCAAGAATCAATTTTCATGCATTAATTTCATTAGAGATTACGAACACAATTAAAAATATATAAAAAGTATAGGTATTATCAAAGCCGGGAGTTATATATTTTAACTATAAGTGTTAAATTCATTAATTAAATGGAAAATTAGATATAAAACAATAAACGTTATAAGTGTATGTTATCCTAATGTAAATAATGTAAAAACTTTATCTGTTAATAACGCATTCGGTTATATGTTAACGACTGCGCATGCGCAGTATAAACGGATAAAGTAGATAAATTAAGGGGCCTAAAATCTCCCTACTATAGACTCGAACTTAAAATGATCTATAATTGAGAGAAAAAGTGACCCATAGAATAGTGGAGTAAATCCGATAAGTTGTTTACAATCCTTAAGAAAATGGGTTCAATACAATTCGTCTGCGCCAGCAAATGTCTGTTTTCGGAATCAGGAAATATAATTATCACTGAAATCTTTCAACCTCCGTATATCGGGAAAAGTTAATGTTTATTTATCACAATGCATTATTATCTTACCTTCAATTCAAACTCGTACAATATATTGTATATTATTTATCACTACTTTTAGTATAAGAACACCGAAATACTCAAACCTCGAGGACATCAATGAAACTGTGCTCACAACAGCCAAATTGTGGTTCAACAACAACGAACTTTTCCTCAATGAAAACAAAACAGATGTTATGTCATTCTCAGTAAATAATTCCTCTAACCTATCCACCAAATTCTTAGGTATTAATATTGATGCCTCAATGACATGGGCAAGCCACATAGACAGTTTATGTAAAAAAACTCTCCTCTATAGTATTCATGCTTAGAAGGATAACCTCCATCATAAACGCTGAAGCCGCACTTACCTGTTATTATGCCATATTTCAATCCACAATAAAGTACGGAATATTATCCTGGGGAACTGCAGCGAATATCCACATCCAAAGAATACTAATTCTGCAGAAAGCAGCGATTCGAGGAATACTTAAGAAAAGTCACCGTGATTCCTGTAGGCCATTATTTAAACAATTAAATATAATGACTGTATTTTCTTTAATAATTTATGAAAATGTCTACTATGTAAAACAACATTTAAGTGATTTCCAAACATATAGTGATGTACATGACCATAATACAAGGCATAAAGAAAATTTAATCTGTCCATACACTAGACTAATAAAAACCGAGTTCAGTGGCCTAAAGTTCTATAATGCCCTGCCCATAAATATAAAAGTGCTTGGTGTAAAAAAATTCAAATATGAGGTAAAGAAACTTTTAATCAGTGCCTGTCTCTACAATATACAAGATTTTTATCCGTTTTGTAACACTTATACTTTAAATAATATGTAATTTTAATTTACCAATTTTAATTGTGAAACTTTAAATGTTATAAATGTGAAATGTGAAATTTTAACTTGAAAGAAGAACAGTGAGTTCTTCTTTCTTTCTTTATTTTGTTCCTTTTGAATATCGTCCGACAGTTATCTTGTTATCATTGTTTAATTTTATCTTTCTTAATCATATTATTACTTTAATTCCATAATTAATCAATTAATTGTAATCATCACTATGTATCATTGTAATGACTTGTCTATAAACAGTACTGTTTCCCAGATTAATAAAATTATTATTATTATTATTATTATTATACTAACAAAAAATGAAGATTACATTTTTTTCATTTGAGAATCCGTTTTAAAGATAAAAATTATTTTTAGTTGAAAAAATCGTCCTTAGATGCTGATTAACAATATCTTTCTAGTTTTTTTTTAATTGCTAATACTTTTTTTTGAAAATTAACCCCCTTTTTCCATCCTAGACGCCTCTGACTGAATCCAAATGTCTAAAGACTCACTTTATAGGTATATAAGTGTATATTCACCACCAAAATTTCAAAATATTCGTATATCAGATAATATGCGAGATATGAGGGTGTCTTCATCTTAAGTATCACACTGTATATGCCAATTACTACACTTTTCACCCCTTTGCTAGAAGATTATAGATATTTCTGTGCTTTGATTATTTTGAGTCCTCCATTTTTCTTACATAACTTTGCATCTCATATTCTTAATCAGAACCTCAAAAACATGAGTATAGACAGTCCCTGTGACTAATAGGGAACTTGCACATTAAATATGTAAGAAAATAAAATATGACGCCTTGAATGTAAGTAATTAATTTGCTATAATTAAAGTTTTACGCTTCAGCGGATCATTTAAAACGGTATAGACGTGTGTGACGTCACACCGTCTGTAGAAGGTAACAATGCAAAGCTATGTCGCAGTGTTAAAGTAGTATTGATAACACAGGTAAGGAGCAAGTATTTGTATTTACTATTATACGAATAACGTTTGATAAGATACTTTTTAAAGTTAATAATAGAAAATATAACTCAATGGAAAATACCTCAATATATTATACATATTGTATTGTACCACTGTGTAAAAGTACAACTATTAAAACATCGAATAAAATATTTATACGTTTACCAGAAGATAGCCATCGCTTCAGTCAAAATGGTTAAAAACATGCAGAAGGAATGAAAGAGATATTTAACAAAAGAAAGTGCTTACCATGTGTGTGAAGATCATTTAATTGTAAGTATATACTTGATATCACCATTTATGGCGTGTGTACGGCTCGAGTTACGCCTTGCTTTAAGATTTGTTCTCACTCATACACATATCGAGAGGTATAATAATAATAATAATAATAATAATAATAATAATAATAATAATAATTTTATTTTCATGGACTTTACAAAGTATAGAAATATAGTCAAAAAGAACAGAGGGAGAGTTAAAAAAAGATCTTAAAAATATAATAATAACAATAATATCTATCTGTCAATTTTAAATCATTAAAAAAAATTACATATCAAAATATAAAGACAAAGACAATTAAAAATACAAATACAAATAAAAGACATATATAATTAAGAAACATCATGTAAACTGAAGTCATTGCAGCCCATATACTCACTGACTGAATAAAAACTTTTATGAGTGAGGATGGATCGTACTACACATTTAAAACAGTTAATATTGTTTAATTTTTTTACTTCGAGTGGAAGTTTATTATATAACTTAATGGACATAATGTTCGGTCCCTTGGCTACAGTAGTTAGTCTATGCTGTGGAACAGTGATGTTAAAATTTTCCCTTAAATAATGAGTTGAATGTCCATCTCTTGGTATATACGTGTCGATATGAGATTTCACATATAATACACATCTAAGAATGTATAATGATGGAACGGTCAGTATATCTAGTTCTGAAAATAAAGTAAGCTATTCTAAGCCTACGACTTTCCACTTATAAAAATTCTACAATTATACGGTCATCTCTTTCTTTCCTTCATGCCGTTAACCTTGATAATCGGCCAACGTTTGTGCCCACTCAATTGGCATAGCCGTGCGGCACGTTTTGACTGGTTGATCCGACACTGTTTGTCCCTCGCTTCAGATCATCTTAGACCATACGCTTCTCATGACGCACACGCCATAAAAGGTGATTCAGTCTATATACCTGCTATTTATTTATTTGCTGGTCAGCTAAGAGCCATGTTTTGATCTTAAGTTTCATATCTATTTATAAAGTAAATTAATTTAATGGGAAATAAATACCTTGTTATTGAATAGTCGAATTTTAAAAATACATACATAGTTTTTGATTATACTTCCTCGGGGGTTAAGCACTTTTTAGTGGTCTATATATATTAACAGTTATGACAAATTAAAAACAAATACAAAAAGGGGGCAAAAATTACAATTAAAAAAACAACTGTATTTAGATAGCTATTTAGGTTAGACGTTTTAAAATAATCACATAAAAGGTGCAATATGTCGCTTATATTTGCTCTCTACTTCCACATCAAAATATGAGAGTAAGGGTAGGTTTGCGAAGAACTTATCAAACATTATTTTTCTCTCGTTATGATTGTTTAATATTCTAAAACATTGAGAAACAAAATTTTAGTGATAAGAATCCAGTCGTGTGTATTTTAGTATATACAGTAGACGTGCCGGTGCCGGTTACTTACAAAATCATACCACATGGCACTAGTTGCGATGAGTTATGTAGGTGAGGAATCACGAACGTAGTAATGCAGTCTGACGTCACGGCCATAGGTAGTGTTTTCTTAGCACAATATAAAATTTGAATTTTATAACAGTTTCAATTGCTTATAAATAACATGCTGAGTTAGAAAAATTTTAATTTGAGAAATATACGTTTTATTATAATGTTTTTTAGTATTATCTCTCTATTTAAATTTCTATTCAAGTTTCCTATTCTCAATAATTGACCTGTTATTATTTTTTTTCTCCATTTAGGGTTACTTTCAACCCTGTCGAGGGGCACAAGCCGATATTTTATTCCACAGACTCTTTAAGTCATTATTCATTTCAGGTCAATTCTTTCACTACAAGACAATTCCAAGGTTATGCCGTTTTTACGGCTTCATTGACTATACTAATATCCATCGTTAATTATTACTTAAATAATGTAACAAATATTAACTTGGCTCAAGGTCTCCGCTCAATAGCCATTTGGGTATGTATTTATTCACTATTGTATATTCATATAACCAATCCGGAAGTTTAATATTATTATTAGCATTTTATGTAAAATTAGTAAAGATTTCTTGACAAGTGTTATTATGATCAATAATTAAAAATCATTTATAGACTGCGGATGAAAATTAAGGTAATAGGATCATATCACTTATTCTTGTTATTTCAAATTCAATTGCAATTTTTATTTTCTCATATTACATTAACATAAGAAAAAAATTAAATACAATTTTTGTGTGCTCCCCATAAAACCGCATTCTCATTGGTTGCCTTTTGCTGCTGATACAGTAGAAACAGCAGACTGCTCAACTGTACTCATACCCCCCCAGCGGTAAATGCCAGTGATGGCTTTTACATAACAATAACAATATAATGTAAACATCTGATAAGATATAATTCTTAAAAATATATTATATTGTAAACATACGATGACACATTCCCAAAGGATATCAAAAGGATGAAGTAGATAATAGAACAGGAATCTGAATTTAATTTTGATTGTCTATACATGGTTAAAAAAACAGAAACTTCTTAAATTTGCTGCCTTGACATAAGTACTGCTGTTATCAATTTACATACTAAAAACATCTTGAATTTCATCTTCTTTGGGGTGATTAGACATCCCTATCTCGTTTTGCACATTGGGAAAAATAGTTTTTCCATGAAAGAGAGGATATTATTTACCAAAATGCCATTAATTAATAAATCAGTTGTCACCTTAATTAAATCATTTACACACACATTTGTAATATACCGTATGTTTATATCTTAAAGTATGACCAAGGTTATAATCCCATCATTATCAATAACTATTAATATATCATAAAATAAATGTAATATAAACTAAATAATGAAATATTTTGTTGAACTTAAGGAAATACAGCTCGATGTGACTCAGACATACAAAATACGTTAAGAAAGTTTATAACACAAATGTTAATATAAGGTGTAAAGTGAGTTCAGCCATTTAAATTATTATCAGTATCTCACCACAAATGAAAAAGGTGAGATAACTTCATTTTAAATAAATATAGTTATACCATATTTAGGTGCCAGATATTTGTTACTTCTACTTCTGGTTCCTTCAATGAAAAACTCGATAGGCAGATCACCTTTTGTAACCAACTGATAAATGTATTGTTTAAAAGTGGTCCAGTATAAACCATCATTGTTGTATGATCTTCTCATAAAAAATGCTCCTGTATCTCTTAACATACTGCCCATTCCCCACATAGCGTGAAAATCTGCAAATAAATTACAAGTGTTTAAGGACACACCCATAAACAAAAACAAATGCATTGTTTAATACTTATAAGCCTTTTATTTACTGACATATTTTTATATTTCAATAAGAATACTTAGATTAAAATAATTCTGAATGTTGTGTCTTTATGGCAAAAACAAAATTATGACACTTTTTATTATATAAATATATACCTGCACCCTAGAGTATTAAGTTCTGAAATTCTAAATTGTTTAGGAGAGTCACATAACACTTTTTGCCTTTTAGCAACTTTTCGATCTCTATAAATTCTGTTCTAATTCAATTTTACATGTACATTTTATCAATAAACTTGAGGATAAAGTGTAACTTTAATAGGACTCGATAAAAAGTGGCTCTGAAATTGTTGTATTTTGAACTTGACTTTGTGTTGACAAATCTTAATACTGTGGCTCTAACGGTTTGGTTACCTTTTTTGATTTAATATGACATTTATGGGATTTAATATTTCTGTGCACTATTATTATGCGTTGGAACCAAATAATATTAGATTTAATCTTTTGCACCAACGAAAAGAGTGGGAAGAATTATAAGAAATCATCTAAAATATCTTGTTTTTTAAAGCCAATGATACATTCAGGTTCTAAGGCACAGATATGTGGTGTCATATATCAAATTTTGTACATCATTCTCGTGTGGCAATATTATATCCATACCAAAACAAATTCTGATTTTAAGTGACCTTACAGCTAGATGTAAACATTATACTCTTAAATGGTTTATTCAAGTTTTTATATACTTGTTGAAAATTCTATAGAATATTCTTCACAATTTTTTGGAAACATATTTTTTCAAAAGCACTACCCACCACAAATACATGGTGGAAATCAAAGCTCTATTGAAATTTCTTGAAACTTTGTAAATTGTAAGTTTGGGTCTTTTCGACCATTAGTTTTAATGGGATTAGGGCCTAATATTCCTCTTTTTCAGAGTTAGCTGAGCTTAAAGTTTCTAAAGTCAGCTTAATTGATAGCTACATTTGAACACTTTTTGATAATATAAAGTTCTTTTTTTAAATTCAGATGTTCTTTTTTCAAATATGCATGTATATTTGGACATATGTATAGATGCGACTGAATTTTTAACCAATTGTATTTGCGCATACTCTGTGCGCGAGCAAGAATTTTTATTAGAAATATAGAAATTTCAATCTTGCATTTTTTTTACTTATGTGAGTTTCATTTTCATATTCATCATATATAGAGAATAAGATAGAAAGAGATGCACTCATGAGACACGTCGGGTAATGGGTAACTAGAGGTGTGTATTTAACTAACACTAACAATAAAAGGTTGACTTTAGAAATTTTAAGCTAACCTAGCTCAGAAAAGGGGAATAATCGAAATTAATACAATTAAAACTAATGATTGGAAAGACCCATACCTTCAATATACAAAGTTTAAAGAAATTTCAACGGAACGTTTTTATTCTTCATGTGTCTGGTGCAGGGTCCGTTCGATCCAATTGAAATTTTCTTAAATTATCGCGCTTACAAGAAACGTGTCAAATGAGCAGGCATTTTGAAAGGTATTTGGAATTCAAAAACTAACACAACAGGAAAAAATGTTCTCTACAAACAATATACAGCGTGTACTCCGATTGAGTTCGCTATAGGTGAAATGGACAAAAAATGATAATAATAATAATAATATATCTTTATTCATCCAAGAGATCACACAATAGGACATAGGACATGTCAGAAAAAAAAAATGGCACATGGTATTACAGTAGCAATAGAATAGGTACAATAAAATATATACACATATATACACACATACATATATAGATGTGTTTATGGTCATTAGTGAGCCCGTACAATATATGGAGCGGTCGTTTGTCAGCCCAGTTTGTCGTTCGTCGTCCCGGTTTTGGGCTCACCAAGAAATCGCACTGTATACATGCTTTATTCGATAGGAAGGGGTGTGATATTACTTTCTATGAATTTTCGGTAGGGACGACCAATGATCAATTTACATCTAGCTTATATGCGTCATAGTTCACAAAAATTCCGTACAGATAGCGCTGTTGACAAATATACATATTTATGGTAAATTGTGCATTGGTCAGCCCAATTTTATACAGGTACTTTTAGTGGATGGTACATCGGTTAGCCCGAAACTTGGCAACGGTGGTAATGCATAAGAAATATTAAAGATAAAGTTAATCAGAGGGCTGTAATGCTACCAATCCGGTGTTTATTGCAGAAGCTAATTGTGATATGAAGTCAGTTATCAGGATAGCTATCCTATTGTTGAATTAAAATGATTTTCGTCATATTTAATTTCCACTTAGAGAAAAATCTTTAAATTATATTTTGCAATTTCAAACACTTTCAGTGGCAAGTTGATTAGTGTCTTAAGTTAGTAAATCGATAGTTTTAGATAAAACAATTTGAGCAATTTTTTTGGAATTGTTGATATTTATGGGGTTTTAATAAAAATATATTTTAAAAAATGTATTATTACTTTATTATATAAAATTTACAAAATGTGTTAATAAAATTGTGTTTTCACAAAACAGTATATACTAGCGAGAGTAAAGTTAAATATTATATAAAAAAAAGTAAGATTTGTAAGAAAAATAAGCAACAAAATCTTATTCTACGATGTTAGCGGAAAAATAATTACTCCTAGAAGTAAAGAAAATATAATAAAACTAAATATGTACCAGCCTATATGGGTGTATGAGTACCGAATACATTTCGGACACAGATTTTTTGCTGGGATTAGTCCAGGAGACACTACCGATTATGAAAATCCATGTTACCACACGGTAAACTGGTCTGATATTGTTTAAAACAATGTTGTTTATAACAATAGGAAATTTTTTTTTTTTTCAATTAAAACTGTTTTTTAAATATTTTTTGACCAATCTCCAACAATAAGTGTTGAATAACTTTTTTCAATGTTATTAATTTTTTTAAATTAAGAAATCGCCAATTTCTCGTTTTTTTAAACTCTAAAAGTATAATAATATTTTCTTTACAGTACGTATTTTGTTATAATATTGTTATGCACTACACCCCTTGAAACTGGAGATTGATACGCCCATGACTAATAGTGACTTTCTACATTGTTCTGGAATCGCCGCCGCCGCCGAGAAGAATTCTAGATGTACATTTTCGAAAAAGGTCTACGCTAAATTTTTCTACATGTATTCCTTTTGGATGTATAAGGCGCGATTCATGGCTGAAGAAGGAAAGTTAAAAAAAGTGACAAAGTGAGGTCAGAAATCAGAAAGTAAACAGAAAGTGTAATATTGTTAAAGATTATTTTTAGTCCACTAAAAGTGTATTTTAATTCAAGGAAGTATTGTTAAGTTTCAGTAAGTTATATAAAGTGTTAGTGGTTATCCTTTTATAATTTATTTGAAACCTACGGAAATTGAAGGGGTGGTTTCCCAATAGGGCAGAAAGCCGCAACAAATTAGTGTCAGACGCGTAATTTTATACAAGGGTACTCCCCAAAAGTGTCCGAGAAGGTTGAACAATGTATTTTTGGGAATTGGTACTAACACAGAGGACTAATTTATTGGACATTGTTCGCGAGTTACTTTCGAACTGGAAGATAGTGTTAAGGGAATTTTTGAGACATTGTAGAACATTTTATTAAGACATTAGTGGTAGTAATTAAATCATTTGAACTTGAACTGAAGTGATAAAGACTCTAAACAAGACTTTTTCGTGTAGTTAAGTGAATTTTTTTTAAAATTTCTGGAAATTTTCTATTTGGACACCAGTGGTTAAGCGACAAAGACTTTAGATAAGACTTTTTTCTGTTGTTTCGAGATTTTTCTGGGCAGTTCCATTACCGGTATTGACGTGATTGTCATATTTACTTGATTTTAACGTAATCATATGCCTATAATGACGTATCCCAATACGCCGAGAATTCAAAGAGCAATTGGCAATGGCGGCATTCCTAGATGGGATAATGGACGAGGTGATTGGGCGAGTTCTCAGGCTATCCCAATATCATAGTAATAATAATAATAATAATAATAATCTTTATTTCACATTATGTTACATTTATAAAATTATAAATAAACATAAAATGAAAAGGCGTCAGACCAATTACATTGAATTGTAACCTACTCTTAGATTAGATGACAATGATTATCTAGAACATTTGTTACATATTAGCCACCTATAAAATCATTTATGCTATATGGTTCAAGATCAACTAACATTTTTCTAATATGCGATTTAAATAGTTTATGATTTTCCAGTACTTTTATGTTTTCAGGTAACTCATTGTGAAATTTTATACACATATAATGCGGACTTTTTTCTGTCAATGTGAGGCGATGTATGGGGTAGTTTAATGACATCGTTCTAGTATTGTATTGATAGTTTGTTATTACGTTAAATCTGTCTCTATTAAAAAATAAAAACATTAAACATTCATATATGTATAAAGCATGAACTGTCATTATTCCTTCTGATTTAAATACATTTCTACAGGATTAATTATACTTAGTTCATTTTTTTAATAATTCTCAATATACGTTTTTGAATTACAAATAACTCTTGTATTTGATTATCCCTTCCCCAAAAGATGATTCCGTATCGTATAACAGACTCAAAATTTGCAAAATACATTATTCTAAGTGTTTTCTCATTCATATATTTACTGACCAGTCGGATTCCGTAACAGATAGAGTTTAGCTTTTTTGATAAATGGGTTATATGACATGACCAATCTAAGAATTCGTTTACATGAATTCCCAAAAATTTAGTATTCTCTACGATATCTGATTTATCTTCATCTATTAAATGCGTTGGTTTTTCAATTCTAGACAGTTTTGTTCTAAAAAGGATTATATTGGTTTTTTCCTTATTTATAATTAGCTTGTTTTTCTTAAACCAGTTGTTCACATTTTTCAAGAGATCTTTACTTTTTATTAAAATATCTGGGATGGTCTTACACCCCAGTATCAAATTAGTGTCATCTGCATAATTAACAATGTTTTGACTATATCCATCTGGTACGGATCGCAGGTCATTCATAAACACTATGAAGAGGATTGGTCCTAAGATACTTCCTTGTGCGATTCCCATTTTATTTGACAAGATTTTCGAGCTGTAATTGTTTCCCCCTTTAGTTATATTCACTCTTTGTTGTCTACCACTTAAGTATGATATAAACCATTGTAGCACATGCCCTCTCACTCCATACATCTCCATCTTATTAATAAGCAACTCTTTGTCTATACAGTCATAGGCCTTTGAAAGATCTAGGAACATTCCAAGGGCTAACTCGCCATTTTCTAAATGCTTCAATACTTCTTGAATAAATTGAAAAATAGCTGTTTGTGTTGATCGCCCCTTCAGATACCCGTGTTGACTATCACTAAATAATTTGCACTCGTTCATAAACCTCACTAAGCGATTGCTCATAATTAATTCAAAAAGTTTTGAGAAACTTGGTAATAAACTGATAGGCCTATAGTTTTCCATATCTTCTGAATTTCCCTTTTTATACAGAGGTTTTATTAGTGCTATCTTAAGAGCATCTGGGAATATTCCGTACTTAAAAGAGTTGTTTATCATATAACACAATACATTACTTATGTCTCTTATTGCAATTTTTACTATGCTACTGGGGATCTCATCGATTCCACTGCTGTGTTTATTCTTTATTTGTTTTGTTAATTCACAAATTCACAAATTCAGCTTGGTGCGTGCACTGGAAGTAGAAAGAAGTCGCCTATAGGGATACTCTAAGTGCTGGCTATGATGCTGCAAGAATCGCAGCCAGCTAAGGAGAACCAAAATCCTATATTGACCGATATACATAAAATGATCAGTCAGAATCAGGCAGAACTCGGGGAGACGAGTAAATGCTGTGAATACTGAAAAGAAACAGGAAAACTAGAAACAGCCAGCACCAAGTGCTGCTGGCTAGAGAACACGGTGCCCCCAGAGAAATAAAGATTTCCCATCTTCGAAGAATTTCAAGTAGTCTGTTGTTGTACGGATATGTAAATGCAAGGAAATGCGTGTTTGCTATCGACACTGGTGCTACGTCATCAATAGAGCGGCCAGGATTTATCAGGCTTACAAATTAACAAGAGGTAAAATGAAGTAATTATTCGGACAGCCATGGGAGACAGGGCTGCGGTCCATGAAGAGGTCAACTTGGAACTGTAGGTTGGACGGTTACAAGGTCATTGTGGCTGACATTACAGATGATCTCATTTTGGGACTGGACATCATGGGAGAACAGAAAGAAGTTTATTGTTGACGTAGGGGAGCGCGTCTTAAAAATTGGAAATGAGGAATTTGTTCTGACAACTGCAGACGACCAATTTCATAAAGCAAGGCTATTGACAGCACGGACGATTAAGATTCCTGCTTATTCAGAACAGATCAACGATGCTGCCTTGGAAGAAAATCCTGGAGGGTGCCGTGTTGGCCTTGTTGAAGATGACGAATCGATTAAGTCCCCAACCAATATTATTATGGCAAGAACGTTAACCCGACAAGACAAGATCCCAATTAGAGTCGTTAATTTAAATTCCCACGCAGTGACAATCAAAGAAGGCAAACCGATTGGCTCCTATTAAGCGGTTAAGTGGGTAGCGAGGTGCGAGAAACAGAGAAAAATTCATGTACGAATATAGACCAGGAAGTTTTGACCTTGCTGAGTTCCCAGTTGCAGCATTTATCTGAGGATGAACGAGGGGAGGCGTTCAAGTTCCTGGAAAAGGAAAGTTCAGTATTTGCCAAAAATTCAGATGCTCTTACAATAACAGATATAGTCCAACATCGGATAAATACTGGTGACTCACAAGCTATTCGACAACAACCTAGGAGGCTTCCGCTAGCGAAACAAGAAGCCTCGGTAACGATGGATAAGATGCTACAAGATGGAGTTATTGAGGAGTCAACGAGTCCCTGGTCATCACCAGTAGTTTTGGTTGCTAAGAAGGATTTTGTGTCGATTACCGAAAATTAAACGATGTCACGAAGAAAGACAGTTACTCATTACCCCGAACTTATGTCACGTTAAGCACATTAGCAGGCTCACGATGGCTCTCTACGTTAGACCTTAGGGACAGATACTATCAAGTGGGGCTTCATCCTGATAATAAGGAAAAGACAACGCTTTCAGCAGGCAGTGGTCCTTACCAGTTTATTATGATGCCTTTTGGACTTTGTAATGCCCCAGCCATTTTTGAAAGATTGATGGAATTCGTATTGCGAGGACTAACTTGGAAGGCGTGCCTGGTTTACCTTGACGACGTGCTTGTTATGGGACGAGACTACGGAACATTTAAAAAATATTCAAGCAGTATTTGGGTGAATCAGGAACGCACACGTGAAGTTGAACCCAACTACCTACTATTCCAGAAAGAAGTCAAATTCTTGGGTCATGTTGTGTCTTCGGGGAATACAAACGCACCCCGACAAGATTTCTGCCGTACTAGATTGACCAAGACTGTCTAACGTTCATGAAGTACGAAACTTCCTTGGCCTCTGCACTTATTATAGACGCCTTGTGGAAGGGTTTGCAAAGATCGCGAAACCATTACACCGGCTCACAAGAGAAATTTCAGTACCAGTGGACACCAGAGTGTGAAACAGCATGGAGAAAATTGAAGGCGGCTCTATGCACTGGTCCTGTGCTAGCGTACCCACAGCGGAATGGACTTTTTATATTAGATACGGATACCAGCAATTCTTTTATATTAGACTCCGGCTCGTGAAATATTTGGACATGAGATCAGACTGCCGTGTAATTTGATGTTTGGAACAACAGGCAGAGAGTGAGTGAACAGCTAAGAAATATCCATGAGCTGGTTAGACTGGCAACACCGCTGGGCTGACCAATAGACGAAACACGGTAAGATACATATAAAGATGGGCTAACCAAGCCAAGGGGCTGACTTACAGCCTGATTATATAAATGATTTTTATTTACATCATATTCCTACCCCTCTATGTGTCCTAAGGATAAAAATTGTCCAAATATTGTTTTTTTTTAATGTATACATCTCTATATGTATTACAAGTGCCGGGCGAACGAACGACCCGATCATATAAGGGGCTGACTAATGTACCGTATAACAATATATATATATATATACTTATAATAAGACAGGTTCATGATAATTGTACATATAAATAAATAGAAATAAATAAAAGAAAGTAGGACGAAATTTTACAATTATTACAGAAATATATGCGATAAATATTCATCTACAGAGTAGAATGCATTTTCTAATAGAATATTTTTAATGCTTCTAACAAATTTTGTTGTGCTTGCATATTTAATATTTTCAGGTAATTTATTGTATAGGGTTACACCTATATAATAAGGATTTGACTTGTATAGTCCTAGTCTATGTAGGTTATATTGTAAATCATTTCCATGCCTAGTTGGATAATTGTGAAATTCATTTTGAAAGTTAAATTCAGTAATATTTTGCTTAACAAATTTTAACACATCTAGTATATAGATACATGGCAGCGTTAGTATTCTCTCTTGTATGAATGTTGTCTTACAGCTTTCTCGAAATTTCAATCCAAACGTACATCTAATTGCCCTCTTTTGTAACACGAATATTCTATTTGCTGCTGTTGAGTTTCCCCAAACAATTATTCCGTACCTAACAATAGATTCAAAATTTGAATGATAAAATATTTTTGATGTTCTTTTACCAGTTATCTCGTGTAATCTTTTCAATGCAAAACAATTTTTTGCACATTTTTTTGACAAGTAGTCTACATGGCACTTCCAGTTTAAAGATAAATCTATATATACCCCTAGTAATTTAAAGTTTGTTACTTGTGCTATAGATCTGTTATTTAGTGTAATTAATGGACTTTGGGTGTAGTTTGCTGGATGCAAATGAAATTGTAGAGTGTGTGTTTTAGTAGGATTCATTACTAAATGATTTAAACCAAAGTATTCATTTATGTATTTAATGTTGTCTTTCATTAAGGATATCATTTCGCATTCATCTTTATGAAACGATAGTAACGTGATGTCATCCGCAAATGCAGTATGAAAAATAGATATATAGTTGTCTATATCATTGCAGTACAATAAAAATAACAGAGGGCCCAAAACACTTCCTTGTGGAACACCTAGACTAACGTCTACTTTATTTGAATTTTCCCCGAAATAGTGTACAAATTGTTTTCTGTTGTTCAAATAGTCACTGAGTAAGTTTTTACAATTTCCTCGTAAGCCAAATTGTTCAATTTTTTTGAGAAGAATTTCATGATTTACGCAGTCAAATGCCTTAGAGAGATCCACAAAAAGAGCAAGAACTTTGTTATTTTTATCTAATTGTTTGTATACAGTATCCAAAATCTTTATTAGAGCCGACATTGTAGACTTCTTTTCCCTGAAGCCATGTTGATTCGGTGAGAGAACGTTATTTTTTTCGAGAAATGAAATAATTCTTTTACATAATATTTTTTCAAATATTTTTGAAAATATAGATAAAAGTGAAATTGGGCGATAGTTTGTGATATGTTTAGGATTGCCATTTTTGAAAAGTGGAATAACTTTGGAGATTTTTAAGGCATTAGGGAATTTACCCTCAACTATACATAAATTAGCAATATAACATAATGGTCTGGCAAGGTATTGTATACATTGTTTAATAATGGTAGTAGAGAAATTGTCAGCACCAAATGCATTTGTATTTTTTAGCTCTCGTACAATGTTAATAATTTCAGTTTCACACACTTCATTGAGAAAAATTGTTCTTCCTGTAAAGTTAGATTGGTTGATTTTCTGTTTGTTGGTGGATAAAATATTTTTATTTAAAATATTATTGGGTAAATTGACAAAGTAATTATTATATGTATTGGCGATTTCTATTTTATTAGTTATTTCGATGTCATTAACTAATATAGTTTTATTACTTTCAATATTTTTATTTTTAAGAGTAGAGTTTATAATATTCCAGACGGTTTTTGATTTGTTTTCAGAAAGTATGATTTTTTTGCTATAATGCATTTTTTTTGCCAACCTAATAACACGTCTATACGTTGTTTTATACCTTTTATAGTAATTTGAATCAACTGTTCCCGTTTTTTGCATGCTAAATAACTCTTTCAATTTAATTGACGATGTTCTTATCCCTCTAGTTATCCAACTTTTTTTGTTTACATTATCCTCATTATTTTTTGTAACATACTTAAAACTTTCATTGTAGTAATACTCCAATAAATTTATAAAGTAACCAAATTTATCATTTACATCCCCATTTACATTGTAAAGATTACACCAGTCCTCATCTTCTAGGTACTTAATAAATGCTTGAGTATTTTTTTGTGAAAATGATCTGCGTTTGTAAGATTTTCCAGAATTATCATTCATAACTCGAAATGTAATGAGTTGTGCTCCATGATCTGATATACCGTTTTGTATAATTTGTTTGGATATTATTGTATCCTTAAAATTAGTAAAAACATAATCAATTGCAGTTGAGTTTTTCACTCCTATTCTTGTAGCTTCATGAAAGGTAGGCTCTAAATAGAAAGAATTTATCAAATCAATCAGTTTAGTTTTGTTTTGATTGTCACTAAGAAAATTTATGTTTATGTCACCGCATACAATAATTTTACCTAAATTTTTAATATTTGAAACAAGATACAAACATTCTTCTAATTTGGTAAAAAATAAGTCTATATCACTATTAGGGCTTCTGTAGATACATATTACACAAATGTTTTCATTATTGTTTTTGACTTTTATACATACACATTCAAATACTTTGTCAACGTTTAAATTTGAGCACTCTAATATTTTAGAAAATTCCAAAGATTTTTTTACAAGTAACATTACACCACCATGAGAAAAGTTAGTTCTATTGTATACACTAGCTATCTTAAAATTTTTTATTTTAATAAAATCAATATCATCATCGTTGCACCAAGTCTCTGTTATACCCACAATATCAGCTTGAATGTCTGTTAAAAATATTTCAAGTTCTTCTATTTTATTCTTTAAACACTGCATATTCTGATGTATGACTGTCCAGTTCTTATTAGATTTAGTTTGCTTGTTTTTCATCTGCATTTTGTAGTTTGCTTCATATTGGTGTCCTATATGGCGACGTGCCCAAGTCATTTGTCTAAAAAAGAACTTGGGTTTTTTTCACTAGGGCTTTCGTGTAAACTAGACGATTCGGAGTGCTGTTTATCCAGAAAACGTTTTCCTAGTCTAAAGTCGAATCTGTCGAACGATACTTTTTTAGGCCAAAAGCTCGGATCATAAACCTGATCCATTAAATGTGTTTCAACCCCTACCATGAATGATTGGTTATCTTTAGCTTTCTTAGCAGTTGGTAAGTTTTTTACGTAGACTTCTTGGGTATTGGTTCGGTTGGATATATAGTTTTTAACATTTTCAGTGGTTATCCTGTCTGGCACCTTGGATATAAACAGCCATATTTTTTTCTGCTTATTGAAATCTTTTCCGTGCAGGTTTTCGTCGCCTTCCCCGTTGCCAACTCTTGGACGTTTCCTTCTCCTCACTGTTTGGAAACCTTCATTTTCCTTTTGGGGAATATCAGCATTAGCTTCAGGTGGTATTGTTTTAACTTGGTGGGGTGTATTCAAATTTTTGGTTAAGGCAGTTTTGTAGGAATTACTGTGGGTTGTTTTATTAGTTCCTGCTAATGTTACTTCTGCCACATTGTGAGATCTTAGCATTTTAGTTGGCTCTATCTCTTTTGTTGTTTCACAGTAAACGTCACATTTGTCTCCAATTTTTTTCAATGTAGGACTGCTTTTGGTGTTGGCATTAAACTTGTCGGTTGTCAGAAGGCGTACCAAGTCGACATTGCTATCACGGATACTTTTGATTTCGTTTTTTAGAACCGTAATTTCCTGTTGGTAATTTAATTGCAGTGTAGCAGTTGTTTGTTTCAATGCCTGAATGTATACTTCGTGTGTTTTATTAAATGCTAGTTCGAGGTTTTCTAACTTCTCAATAATATTTGTCTGGTCTTCAAGCTTTCTCTTTAATATGTTATTTTCCTCAGTGATTTGGTTGTTTAGTTGTTTCACTTTATTTGTAATTAGGGTACAATTGGGACAATGATATTGTAGTCTTCTCTTGCTGAGTTCCATAACTCTTATTTCTGTTGGTGCAATTCCTGCACATAATTTACAGTATCCACTGGAGCATGCATCACATATTATGAGTTGCTTCAAATCTATGTTTTTAGTTTTGCATTCTTCATGGTTTGAACAATCCATTATTGTAGATAAGTTTAGAATTATTATCCAACAAAAAATATACTAAAGATATCACTTTCATTTCTTGTATTCACTAGTTTTTTTAGTTTATCAGGTTTTTATATTGATAAATTTCAATCAAATTGCATTTTACCACATAATCTGAGCACTTTTCTTTCTGGAAAATTCACTCAATTTGTGCAGCACAATTTAAGAAACACCTCAATATAAGTTTTATAATTAACTTTGAAATATTTCCAACTTTAATTAACTTATTACAGAGACAGTACTTTTTAATTCTATCATCTGATAATTCTATCTAACTTCAATGTTTTTTTCATATTTGGGGGTTCACCCCTGCTTATCTAAAAAGTAATTTTGGGTGCACTTTTGTTTTTTTTTTAAATCACGTAGGCCATGACAGTTAAGCAAAAACGAATTTCTTGTTAGGTATAGTATCTTTTCTGTTAAAGATATAGCAAAGTATCATTAAGTAAAGTTATTCAGATTAAAAAGTTATAGTCCTGTGCAAAATTTCAAAAATATACGCCTACTTTGATGATTTTGATTTTTTTAATATAATTGCATTTTAGGAAGAAAAAAATTGTATGTCGAACATTTTTTGTCCATTTCACTTATAGCGAACTCAATCGGAGGACACGCTGTATATAGTTTTTTAAAAATGCTTGATAAATACCGTATAAATTATTTTAATAAACAGGTAAAAAACAACGTGACAACCAAAATTACAATATAATTCAATAAAAACTAATAAATAAAAAAATGTTAATAGTATAGTATTTCAACTTCTCTATAGTGAACAATAGGCAATAAAATTCTTCTGTATTAATATTTACCTACCCATTCCAGCAGCAATAGCTGGGATCTCTATATCATATGTAAAGCATACAAAAGACATTAGTATAAAATCTGCATAACTTCTATGACTAGGTACAAACACCACTGGACAATTTCCCATTGTTGATTTGAACTAAAAAACAATCAACATGAATCATTAAATCTTGGTCATAAAAAGTGTAATATAAAAAATTTCTAGCTATCGTAACCATGCTGAAGCTGAGCATTTTCTAGTTGTTGAACAAATACAGACAAAATAGGCCCAATTATTCTCCTGTGAGATACTGCCCTCCAAACAGCAACTTTTTAAGGATTTAGTGAAGATTCGACTTTTTTTTCTCAGTAATGTTTTTTAACTTAGAAGTCATTTAAAAAACATTTTACTCTTCTTCTATTGGATAATCATATCTTATATATAGTATGGTTTTACGCCAGAACTTTATAAAATCGTAAAATACACCATTAAATTGGCTTACCTGCAATAAATTATCCTGGTTTATAAATATTCCAGAAGATACCCTCAAACAGATTTTTATTAAGATCAGAGCAAGCCATCTCAGAACTTTTAAGCTTTTGTTATAACCAATTTCGTCCAATATTTTTCTGACTTGGTTTTCTAATTCTATTTTTGAAACATTTTGGTTTTTACTTGTCTAAAAAAAATAAATATAAAATTTAATAAACAATAGTTTTGCATTAGCACACAAAATACTCGTTTAAAGATACAGAAACAACAATCACTGAAGTAGTATTCATAAATATCAAAACATTGAAATATATATATACACGTATAGTACATATTACATACAACTGGATAAACTTTCACAATCACTGGTTATCTTTTTGGTTAACTAACTCAAACCTGAAACTTAACTATTGGTAAATTCATATATACATTTCACAACGTTTATTTTATGTTCAGTAATCTAACCAATGCACTGAGGGAAGTTTTTTGCAGTGATAGCCAAAAATCAAGCTACAGCAGCAAAAAACTCTATTTAAATAGGCGCCAGCCAAGAATTTTGTAAAGGCAGTAAAATTCATTTTGCTGAAGTTACTTTACTGCAATAGTAAAGTTACTTTATAAGATATTCTTCATTGCAGCCACCGAAAATAAGCTTTACTGTTATAGTAAACTAATTTTATTGTAGCAAAGTGGAATATATCACTAAATATGCAAACTATCTAGCTAGGGTAGCAACAGTTCTTTTTAATTCTGACAATAATTTTTACTACTATTTAATAGTTTTATTGCTATTGTAGTTGATCTCATTTTTGTTGTACCAAAAATATTTATTAGCTATCGCAAAGTATCTGGCTATGATAGGATTAATTCTTTTCACTTGCAGCAACATTTTTTATTACCACTATGATTTTCCTGGTACTGTAGTTAATTCTTTTTTTTTGCTGTAGCAAAGTTACTGATTGGATAGAGCAAGAATTTGGCTGCGGTAGTATTACTGATTATTATTTACAGCAAAAAGTTTCACTACCATTGCAACATTTTTTACTACCCTAGTAAATTTCTTTTTTATTGTGGCATATATTATTATTCTTTCTTAATTTAGTAAAAAATTAGCCTGCCTCAGAAAACATTTGGTCACGTCAAAAAGTTTTACATCAATAACAGTAGAATTTCTTAATTAGAGTAGAAAGGTCATTTTGCTACTACTAAAAAGATATCTGCTGTAGGAACGGGCCATGTGCGTCCCCCACATGTAGTTTACAGGAGAAATGTTTATTCCTAAAATACAACTAATCAATGATACAACTTTACAAAATGCGCAATCTTATCTAATTAAAAAAAATCTGCTATTGGTGACTCTTAGACGCGACCAACTTCTGTGACAAACCAATGTTTTATATACACGTATACGAATTTTTCATTTGTAATTTAATATTCGCTTGATAAGCATTGAAATTAAATGTTACATAATGACATAGATATAAAGATACATCACTTTGCGGCTATATGAAAAACATTATTTTTTTAAGATTTTTTTTTAAATAAGAGGAAACGAATAATAAATATTAAATTACCTAAACATGAAACTACAAGCAAAAAATTGGTATACCTTGGACTAACAAATGGTTAAGGATTTGGCCCAAAGAGACTAAAATCAATTAAAAATAAATAAACATTTATTTTCAGAGATGATAAATTAACAGATTTTCTTTATAAGTAAAAAACATAAAACATATAAAACATTAAATTGTATTATTTGCTTAAAACAAAAACAAAATAAAAAAAGAATAAATAGACATTTATTTTGATACGTAATAAATTAACAATCTTTCCCTAGGAGTAAAAAAACACATTTATTTTGACATGCTTAAAAGTAAAATACATAAAATGTAAAGAAAACACTAAATTGGCGAATGTCATTCTGGTAATTCTACTGCCATCGGTCGTGGGTCAAAACAACGCATCTATTATTTTAGTACTTACTGTCAAAGTTCTTTAGAAACACTTCCATTCTCCCATTCAACAACCATTTCTTTATACGTTTCTGTCATGGTGACATATCACCAGGTATATCCATTACCTATGGTAAACTGAATTTAAATCAAGTTAATTTGAAATTCCACAGACAGAGCTGCTCCACGCACATGTGATGGGGAAAGCAGGTGATGTTTTTTATGATAAACAAGAATAGCCTAGTTGCTTTGCACTCACTTGCTCCTATTGCCATACCTAAACAAACATTTTCCGAATCCGTACACACCGATAGAATCGACCCTGCGATTTAGGAAACCAAAAACAAAAAACGACTTGCCCAAAAGTCTCCTGTGATTTTTGTTATAATGAAACACACCACACATAAAAATATAGTACATAATATTCAACCCGCACAAAGGCACAAGTAAACGCGACATTATTTACTTATTTACCAAGTGTACTATTAAGGTCACAGCGTAGAATGACGTCGGGCCGTCGGGGCAGAGCCAATGAGAGGCAACTTGTATGTTTTCTCCTGAATCCGAAGTTGACCGATTCAGTCCGATTGGTGTTGTGGTGACGTAATTCAACACAAAACTTTGTAATTCCAACAAAGTTTTTATTTACCACAGTTAAATCTTTCTTTATATTGTCTTCTTTTTAATGGTAGCTAAATGCTCTAGTGCTCTAGTAAAGCAACTAATAAAAACTCTAAAGTACTTTTTAAGGGCTAATACAAACACTCAGTAAAGTTATTTATTCTAGTATAGTGAACAGATATTTCTAACCTAATTAAAATTATTGCTACTCTAGTTAAAAAACGCGTAGCAAATAATTTTTTGCTGCGGCTTTTCTCAGTGTGGTTACGTTTATGTTTGAATAGTTGGTACGAGCTTTTCAGGATTTTGACATATGTCCAAAAATTTATTTTAGAAAAGGAGGAGTAACTTGTCATAAATTCAATGTTTTGGTTAATCAATGTTATTGCGTGGTAGTTTTCTGTGATCGTATTACTTGGAATTTATGAGAAAATAAGTTCTGTTTGTTCAACATGAAAAGTATGTTTCCTACAGTATACGAGTAGTTACTAATTTCTTCTAATTCCTCCAACAAATTTTCAGCAATTCTTGGACTGAATCGAAATCGATTAAGGAAAACTTTTTGGTCACATTTTTCAAAATAATTAGGTCTATATCTAAATATTCTAGGCCTCCTAGCCTCTTCATCAGTCATATAATTCATCATCAAAATCCATTATTAGCAAAATAGCAAAAAAACTAACGTAATTCACAAAATAAAAATATAATTGTAATTGACAGTTGTTTACTTTTAGTTAACCACAAATTTTTGGTTTACCAATACCTCATCTACTGGTTTTCTTAACTAGATAATCAAAACTTTGGAACTAACCAGACGTTGTGAAACAGATATCTATAGTTAATCATTGGTCAAATCCTAACTATTAGTTAACCAACGATTGTGAAACTGGCTGTTACAGCCGGTTTCACAATCTTTGGTTATCTTTTTGGTTGAATAACCTGAACCTGAAAGTTAACTATTGGTAAATTCATATATGCATTTCACAACGTTTATTTTAAGTTCAGTAATCTAACCAATAGTTACGTTTAAGTGTTGAATAAGCGGTACGAGCTTTTTTAGGATTTTGACATATGTCTAACCATTTATTTTAGAAAAGAAGAAGGAACTTGTCATAAATTTAATGTCTTGGTTAATCGATGTTACTAAGTGGTAGTTTTCTGTAATCGTTTTGCTTTAAAATTTATAAGAAAGTAAGTTCTGTTTGTTCTATATGAGAAGTGTATTTCGCACAGTATATAAGTAGTCACTAATTTCTTCTATTTCCTCTAATAAATTATTAACAGTTCTTGAACTGAGTCGAAATCAATTAAGGAAATCTTTTTGGTCATATTTTTCAAAATAATTAGGTCTACACCTAAATATTCTAAGCTTAGAGGAGGCTAACCTCTTCATCGTTCATATCATAATCATCAATATCCATTATTAGCAAAGTAAAAAAAAAGAAAAGTACCTAATATATAACTGTAGTTGACAGTTGCTTACTTTTAGTTAACCACAAATTGTTGGTTTACCAATACCTCATCTACTGGTTTTCCTAACTACAAGACAAACAAGACCTTGAAATTAACCAGATATTGTGAACAGACTTTTATAGTTAATCAGTGGTCAACTCCTAACCATTAGTTAACCAACGATTATGAAACTGGCCTTTAGTGGGATATATGTCGGATACATAGTTTATAAAAAAATCAAAAAGGTATAATTTATATGGTATATAATTTTTTTTTAAGATAAGGCTATGCCTCTATGCATATACATAATATCTGCTCATACACAGTGAACCAAGAAAAATATAAGGGTACTGTAAATAAATAACAATGTGATTCGAAAAATTTCAAACGGGAAATGGGAGCTATAGCTAGTACATTTCAAAGGCAAAGATATGGCAGATGAAGAATAGATGGTAGTAGGCATCGATGATTTGGCAATTATTTTTCGTTTACAAGATTGTTTGGGATTTCATAAATCTAGGTGGGGAAGTTACATAGTAACATAGGGGGATTAATCCCATAGAGGGAGCTGATCCAGTAAAGGTTTTGTAGCTCTGCAATTTGGTTTAGAGGAAGAAACATGCAGAGTTAAAGTTATCACGCCTGATTGTCATGGTTGTTTTACGGAAGTGGTCAAAGGGTACAGCATCTGTGCTTGCTTGTTTGTTTTTTTTTTCAGAAAATACATTATGCTTGAATTATGGTATTAGTATTTAGTTTCATATTTATAACAGGAAACTGTTTTCATCATTGTAGATTCACAATGGGAATTTCCAGAATTCTGACAGGTCCAGCACAACACACTAGAAAAGGTAGAGGGTTGCACATGCAGCAATAGTTTTTCATATCTTTTGCTATTAGACAAGTCAAATCAGGTTCCAAATGTCATTGGTTTTCAGAGGCAGATGGATGATAACAATCATTCCAGATTTTAGGTTCATATCGAGGGGTCGACCACTGGCCCAAAATTTGTACAAGTATTCCAGGAATACTGCATTCCCGCAGTATTTCCGAGAATACTGAGTATTCCTGAGTAATCCAGAGTATTCCTGAGTATTCCCGAGTATTCCCGAGTATTCCCGAGTATTTCACATTATTTCCGAGTATTTCAGAGTATTCCCGTGGTATTTCTGAACATTTAAACAAATATTAAACTAAACACCTTTTGAGAATAACTTGAAAATATTAAAGACAAAAGTTTGCAATTTTATTTTGACAAAATAAATTTATTTAGAACTTTAAATGATTGAAAAAAAAAATTAAAAACGGTACAAATAATTGAAACTATAACAGATTTTCAAAATGAATGCCTCCAGCAGTCCAGCGTCAATACATTTTCGAGAACGTTTTGATATGTTTTTCACTAACCTATCAATCACTTCCGGGTTATTTCTAATGTTATCACATTCAGTAATAATATATTCTAGAAGCTGTTCTCTTGTACTGAACTCTTCATTGTACACTTCTAACTTGAGATGACCCCATAAAAAATAATCTCGAAGTGTAAGATCAGGAGACCTCGGTGGCCAGTTTACCGGACCTCGACGACCAATTCATCTGTTGGTGTAATGCTGGTTCAGATGATCCCGGACCGGTACAGAAAAATTACGTCCAGCACCATATTTTATTTTTGGCTCGAAAAAAACTAACAGAACAATGAGAAAGAACTGACGATCTCAAGCGGAATGCGAACTTTCATATGTTACGCGACCGTTTCGTGCCCTATTGAGTGACGCACCACGCTTCAAATGCGTCCTTTAAAAGTCGTATATTTCGAGAACCACATATCGGATTCATCTAAAATTTTCAATATCGCCTAATTTTAAGTAATACTTTAACCACAATAACTACTAAATGAAATTCATTAAATGAGCCCATTAACGTAATACATATTGTTATCCTAAAATACACAATACACATCATTGAAAAGTTAAAATAAATTTTATTTAATCCGACGTATTACACCAGAATAATTTTTTTACCTGCTGATTGATATTTTAAGAAGTAATGGTCTATTGCGGCCGACATCCGCATATGAACTGAGGCGGTTTTAATATTTTGCGACGGTATTATATATTATACATAGGTACTAATCATACCATATATATAGACTATGAGCTGGTGCATATACTTCACTCGATTCTCGACTATTTCCAAAGTATTCCGGAGCATTTCTGAGTATTGCCGGGGTATTCCTGAGTATTCCAGAGTATTGCCGGGGTATTCCTTGGTATTCCCGTGTATTGCTGACATTTGCTGAGTATTCCCGAGTATTCATCATCTGGTCGATACCGTCGAGAGAGAGTGGTCGTGCGGCTAAGCTCCGGGGTTTTAACGCAATAAAATCGGTTAAACTATTAAACAAATAGACAAAACTAAATTAGAGTACAGAATAAACACCTTGCATTCAACATACGTGATCCGACATGTGTTTAAACAAATACGAAGCTAGTTATAAATAAAAAACTAAAAAGTGCAGTGCATTAGAGTCCAATACAAACTTTTCCATTTCACAAGTAAGCCGTCAGCTGTAAGAAATAGGAAAAGGTCAGCTAGCCTGGGTTTTTCAAGAGATATCAACACTTGGGACGCATAAATGCCTTTATTACCTAATCTCTAACTTGAGAAGTGTAATAAACCTCTGACATGCCTGCGGGTGATGAGCCCCCGAATACTCGTTTACGCAAAGCAGGCACTTCAATTTCAAATTCGCCATGTGGATGTACCGCAACTGTAAATAGCCTAACAATTTTGATAAATGGCTTAAAGGAACAACTCGATGCATGTCACAAAATTATACAGGAGCAAGGTAAAGACATACAGGCATTAACCACTACATTAAACGAGATAAAGCAAACTCAAGAAAATAAAATTGAAACGGGAATTTTAATTAAATCAAATGCCGTCCCTTCTTACAGCCAGATGCTGAGAAGTCAGAAATCCACTTCCCAGGAACAAACCTTAATAGTAAAAGCACAGTCTCCACAAGATAGCAAAAATCTCACCGAAGTAACATAAAAAATTAGACCTGATGAACTAAAAGTGGGTGTAAGAATAGCCAAAACTACTAAAGATGGAAGAATGTTCCTCAAATGTGAAAATAGCTCGGACTTGGAAAAAGTTAAGTCTAGCATTTCCGAGAAATTGGGTGATAAAGTTACAGTAGCCATTCCTGCCAAGTTTAATCCTCGCATCAGAGTGTGTAATATCTATAAGTCTCTGCATGAAGAATCAAACGAAAACTTACTTAAAAAACAACGCGCACAAAATAATATTAATATTAACGAAGGCCATAGTGTGAAAATTGTTCACAAGTCAAAGATTATGAAAAACTTCTTCTACATCATTCTTGAAGTGGATCCAAGCATGTATAACACTCTCATTGCAAATGAAAGAGTCTCACTGGGATGGGGAAGATGTCTAGTTCGTGATCATGTATCTGTTACGGGATGCTTCAAATGTTGCAAGTATGGTCATATAGCTGCAAATTGTAATCACAATTTTGTATGTCCACTATGTAGTGGAGACCACAAAAGAGAAGATTGTGTGTCTCAAAGTTTTAAATGTGTAAACTGTTATGCTCTAAAGGAAAAAAGCGAACTAAATATTGATGTGAACCATTCTGTGTTTGATAAGGAGTGTCATTGCTATAACAAATCAAGAGAGTTGCAGCGTAGTAAGATCAATTATATTACTTAATTTATTACATATATATTTTTTTACACATTTTATATATTTTTCCTTTTCTCTGTCAAGTTAATCTTTTCTATTGGACGTAGAGCTGTCTGACTTCTAATATAATGACCTCCTTATCCGAGTACGATATTCTAGAAAATGATGCTCACAACCTCTTAGTTGCACATATAAATTGTAGATCTATTATAAACTCTTTTGATTGCCTGAAAGACTATGTGCTAATGCAGAGTTTTGATGTGATAGCGGTTACAGAGACGTGGCTTAAGCCTAATATATTAACAAGCGCAGTTGACATTCAGGGGTACACTTTTTTACGAAATGATAGAAGTGTAAAAAGAGGAGGAGGAGTTGGGATATATATAAAAAAAGGCATAAAATATGTTTCCCTTATGGAGAAAATTCCAGAAAGTCAAAGTGCTGAAACATTTGGACATACATGGGTGGAAATTATTTTTAATAGACAAAAATTCACACTTGGGGTAATTTATAAACCACCTAATGTAAGTTACAACAGCCTTAGCTATTTAGATGACACCTTATCAATTTTATATCCAATTTCCGAAAATCTAGTACTCGTAGGCGACCTGAATATTAATATGCTCAATACAGACACTCCGGAATGTAAATATTTAAACAACTTACTCGAAGGTTATGGTATTAAGCAAACTATCATCGATCCAACTCGTGTTTCCTCAACCTCTGCAACCCTCATTGACATAATCGCGGTCAGTAATAGTGAAAATGTATGTAAATCTGGAACGGTTAATTTACCTTCAATTAGCGATCATCTACTTACTTATTGTTGTCTGGTTTGTCCACCGAGTAAGTCAGTTGCCAAGAAAATAAGAATACGCGATTTTAAACACTTTAAGATTGAAGAACTCAAACATCTGGCTTCTCTAATTGATTGGGCAGAAGTTTCAATGATAGGAGATATAGACTCAAAAGTCCTATGGTTAAATAATACCTTAACTCTTTTACTAGATATATGCGCCCCTTATAAGAGCGTCACAATTACCAGACAATCACCTCCTTGGATAACTGAAAACATAAAACTTATGATCAAATTAAGAAATCGTGCTTTTTCAAAGTATAAATCATATGTCCGTAAACCAAATTGCGACAAAGAGGAGTCAAATAGTAAGTGGGTATATTATAATAATCAACTTCGTAACCTTGTTACATCATCAATTAGGCTAGAAAAAAAAGCATATATTGAGTATAAGTTAAGAATGCAAAGAAATTCTAGGGACTGATGGAAAACGATAAACTCATTAAATGTACACTCAAAAGCGAACTCAGTAATACCAGAACATTTAAACAATCCTGACGAATTTAGTAAATATTTTGTGGATTCAGTGCCCTCTATTGAAATAGACAATGAAGTTATTAATGCCTATAAAACTACTGCCCATCCCGATATTCATAGCAAATTAAAATTACACAGTGTTGAAGAAAAGGATGTATTAGAAGCTTTTTCGCAAATTAAATCTAACTCTGCTGATAGTGACCAATTATCCTTAAATACGTTAAAACTTTGTTTAGATTTCCTAGTGACACCGCTAACTCATATAATAAACTTTTCAATAGAAAATAATGTAGTTCCAACATCTTGGAAAGAAGCTGTCATTATACCCCTACCAAAGAAGTATCCATCAGAAAATTATGCTGATTTCAGACCTATAAGCCTTTTAAATATAATGTCAAAAGTTCTAGAAAGAGTCGTATTAAAGCAGTTATTAAATCATATCCGCTCCCATGACTTATTACCACAAAATCAGTCAGGTTTCCGAGCCCGCCACAGCCCTGTCACCACACTCGTAGACATGACCGATGACTTTTTAAAGGCTATTGATGATTCACAAGTTACAACTACTGTAATGTTAGATTACACAGAGGCCTTTGACTGTTTACATCACGAACTGCTATTGGGTAAACTTGCCTATTTAGGAATTGAGTCGGTAAATTGGTTCAGAAGTTATTTATCCGGAAGAACTCAACAGGTGAAATTATATTGCTCGGAAAAACCACTGATGTCCCAAAATAGCTTTGTCAAAACAGGGGTACCCCAAGGGTCAATCTTGGGCCCCATACTATTTGTGCTTTTTATGTTTGATCTACATGAGAAAATAAAATTCTGTAAATTCCATCAGTATGCCGACGACAGTCAAATGTACACTTCATATAATCCAGTTAACGTAGATCGGGCAATAGCCAACATAAATTCTGATTTAGATTCAATATATAAATACTCAAGTGATCATGGATTAAAGCTCAATGCTCAAAAATCCGTTGCTATTAATTTCAAATCCAAACGCTTAGCTTTTACTGACGATTCTTGTAAGTTAAATATAAATGGTACAGAATTACTATTCGTAGAATCTGCCAAGAGTCTGGGAATTATCTTTGATAAACACTTAAGGTTTGAAATTCATGTTACCAAATTACTGCAAAAATGTTATGCGAAGCATAATGGACCATGTCTTACTGCCGCAGAACAATATAGACTGCAAAAGTTGCAAAACTCATGCTTACGTTTCTCAGTAGTGATACCTAGGCGTGATCATATCACACCATTTTATAAAAAATTTAATTGGCTAAATCTTCAATCCAAATGGCAACTACATCTGGTATGTCTTGTGCACAACATATTAATATATCAGGAGCCTAAATACCTTAGTAAGAAATTAATATTCCGGGGTTCCCTGCATAGCTCTCGTCTACGTTTCGTAGACACTACATTAAATATTCCAAGTCATAGTTCCAAAAAATATGAATTGTCTTTCATTTATTTAGCTGCCTTCTTATACAACGCAATGCCGGATCACATCAAAGGTCTGTCTTCACAAGGATTTAAAAAAAATGCTAAACAATTATTTTTAAGTAACTAGTTAAAATTGTTTAAATTTGCACTTTTTGTTATATGTATATTTAAATAGTTGACAACATCTTCCTACCTTTTGTTTTTGTATCTTACTTTTTTATATACTACTGATTTTCTATTTTTACATTACTTCTTATTCCTTATTACTTTTATGTTTTTATGTTACTGATTTTGTGCTTATCCTTTACTTTCTATACTTAATGTAATTTTTTTTTATTTGAGTTTCTGGTTGGGATTAATACCAGCATTTGCTGACACCCCGCCAGGTTAAATAAAGTTTATTATTATTATTATTATTATTATTATTCCCGTGGTATTCGTGAAAATTTGTACACGTATTTCCAGCAGTGGTTGACCCCTCGGTTCCTATAACGAAGCACATTTATTCTTTAAATCATTCAAAGAGGTAGTCTCGACCAACACTATAAGGGATTCTGATTTCTGTAAATATGCTTAATAAGTTCTTTTTCCATGTAGATAGAGTACTTAATCGAGTAAACAGCTTTTCAACCATTGCAATAGCACTTAGATGCCTTTTATAAGTTACAAGTTCAGATCATGTTTTTTTTATTTGTTTATTAACCATTAAGTACATAACATATTAAAAACCCAAATATTAATAATGAAAAATTAATGAAAGTTGAACAATTCATATGTTCATTTTTTAACATTTAAACCTAAGCTAATAATAACAGGTATGAGGTATGGCAATAACTAATCCTACATGCTCAAAAGGGTAAAAAATATCAAAATAATGGAAAATATCAATTAAGAGATGTAAATCATGTTTGCAAAATCTCGTCAGCTGTTCGAAAGTAATATTAAAAATATTTATATCTTGGGATATATAATTAGGAGTTTGTGTAATTGAATTTTGCTCATAGCCCACAGCGAATAGCTAAATAGTCAAGGTCAAGATAAGCTCAGTAAAAAATCTCATTGTAAAATTCAGGCAAATACACATAGAAACTTCTAGTCTGTTGTACCATAAATATATAAAACGTATTAGCTGGACATAATACACTAATATAAAATAAAATAATTTACATCACAAAGATTGATTGGTACATACAATAATAGGTAGGTAGTAAACATTTAAGCAGAAACTCTGTTATGAAGAATTCTCGCACGTTTGCTGTACACCCTATCATCCACATAGGTATACTTAATAATTAAGATTTACATATTCCTAGTAGCAATGCTTTTGATTCATATCTTTCTTAACATCAACTTGTGTGTCACTCATTAAGTGTTTTTCTTTGCAAAAAATCGTTATAACGAAGTTATAACAAATAAAAATGATCGATGGAAGAAAATGGGATCCTGCTTGGAAAAAAATCATTGGTAATTCGTTTTTATAAGTATATTGAAAATATACTATTTGAACTATAAAATAAACTTGTAATAAAGTATTCCTGAAACTAATGCCTCTATTGTTAAAGTGATTTAAGATGCATAAAGCTCATATTAGCACTTAAGTTGCATTACATAAAGGTAACTCAACTGCTCAGCCTTTCATATACTTAATGCATTATTATTATTATATAATACATTAACAAATTAAATTATTCATCTATAAACAATAACTTGAAGTTCTTACTATTTATTCTTTGACAATAATTAATTGCTACGTGATAAATTTTGCCTTGTTGTGTATAACACTAAATACTTACTAACTACCTTTATCTTCATTTGTAGTTATGCTATATCTACTAGCTTACCAAATCTAACAGCTCTTGTATTTTTGGACTCCTTAAAACAGCCTCCTTATGAGAGGCAGGTGTAGGCCTGGGCGAAATTTGTGTATAAGCAACTTGCGGTTTTAACTGCCTTGAAACCCACAGAAAAGTGCTATGATCATGTTTTCTAAAATTTAGAAAGTTTTCATAACTTCTTGAATTAACACTCATCGTCCAGCACTAATATTTAAAATGCGAAATCGAAATCATAACAAAATTCCATAACCTTATCAGGTCAATAACAAAGATCACATGTCACATTATTATGAATGCACATATTTCAATTTTCTACTAATAAGTAATAACTATTAATTTTCACTTGTTACTAAATCCATTTTGCTGTTTTATTTATTTATTCTCTATTTTCTCTAGGAGTGGAACCGTGCACTTTGCACTTAGCATTTGGTAGAAATGTCAAACGTTTGTGCTCAAAATCCATATAATTTAAGATCCATATACCTACTCATAAGACTTCATTTCATACTACAGAGAATCTTCGCCACACAGAAATTGTGACCAGAATCGGTCTAGAAGCCACTGAAACCATGGACTGTAGGGTGAATGTTTGCAAGATACAAGACAAGCGTCTACACCACAGACTGTCTAGACCAAAGAGTTTAAGTCTAGACTGTCGACTCGGCCGCCGAATCGGCACTCGGCAGTCGCCTGTACAAAATAGTGATGGGCGATATATCGCGAACTGTGATTTAATCACTGATATTAAAAAATCACAAGTAACGACTGTGAATAAAGTTGGAAGAAAAGCGTGACGTGATCACGACTTTCCATATATCAATATATTCTTGACGATATAAATATCTTGTTTGCGACCATATGTATAACACGTAAAGCAAACGATTCCGTGACTTAACGATATTAGGTATAGGTACGCGTTTCACAAGATAGATTGATCTAGCGCGTCTCATACTATATAGATATTTATTTACTATTATCTTTTTATATTTTTTATTCACTGGCAATTAAAGGTAGGGTCGTGGGGGAACATTTCTGTTACAAGAACACCTACTAAAACCATGCGTTAAAATATTTTTTTGATTAAATATACTAGCAATTTTATTGCAAATATTGAACATCCACGTCTCGGCATGGCATATAAGAAAAATATGGAATTCGACAATTTTGTGTTCTTTTTGATTTTTAAAATTGTGAAATGCTTATAGCTCCAAAACATGTTTTAGATAATTGTGTTTTTGTTGGAGAGAAATAACCACAACTTCTACATCGAAAACACATCGACTAACCATAGTAGGTACCTAGAAATCATCTTTTCTCAATAAAGGGTTTGCAATTTTGTAATCAACTGCGAAGATGAGTATCCTATAGGTATATAGAATGTGCAACAATTAATAAAAAAGTACAGTAAGTTGGCGAAGAGTATAATGGTTATAGCTTGTATATATACGTTAGAAGTGCTGCCTTATGCCGTTGACCAAAATTGTAAGGAAGAAGTAGGTAACAAATTTTTGATAAATATTTGAATGGGAGAAATACTTGAACTTTATTAAATCAAATATGTTTCCCATTAAATAATAGCAAATAAGAATAACTATATAAATAAACATTATATTCATTATTTAATTTGTACATTTTTATTAAAATCCGAGGCTTTTATTAAAAAGGTTGCAACACTCTTATAAACAATAACCCAGCAAAAATAATTAAAATCCCTGATTGATAACTAGCAACCTAAAACCTAAATAGTTTATTGATGCTTCCGAAATGTTTACATATTTGTATAACTTTACAAACATATGCTATTACGAAGTTCAAACAGGCGTCCCATTTAAAACTTTAGTGTTTTGGCTTTATCACCAATCCATGTCAGGTTACTCAGGTTAGTTGGATAAGCAAATCATAATATCAACATGTATGTATATGTAAATATCATACGTATTATATATCTACGGCTGCACAGATTACCAAAGTAGCGAATTCACCAATTCACCAAAATTAACAATATTTCCTATTCGCCGTATTATGAAAAGTCGTGATCACATCACGGTTTAAATTCACTGATATCAGAAAATCACAGTCACGATTCACGTTGTGATTGAAAAATCACGATATCGCCCATCACTAGTACAAAACACACGAAGCGATTAACAACCGGCAACGTTGTCACTGTGTTCAGTAGTATTGATACTATTGATAGTATATACAGGGACAAAAATGGATTTGTCTGACTCAAAGGAAGAATTAATTTTCTTAGGTTTATTATACCTACTGTCCATCAAAAAAAAAAAGAAATAATAGGCGTATTCGGGAACATTCTATTGTTAAAGAACACGAAACAAAAAGTTTATTTAATACTATATTTAATGAAATTAAAAGCGATGATGCAAAATGTTTCAATTTCATGACAATGATTGAAAACATCATTTTACGAACTGCAATATATATTTCTTCCTAGCTGTTTTCTTTTATTTCTGTCACCATAATCATTGTTTCTCATATCCCATATATAGCAGGTCATTCTTGAATTACCTACATTTATTAATAATTCATTATCAATAATGGAAGCAATTTTAGCGGTGTAAATACAATATTTTTAAAAAACGTGCAATTTGGCTACAATGCAAGCCCAATAAGGCACACTGTCCACGAGTCGTCGCGGCATAGATGCGTCAGCGTAGCGTACATGAAGTGACGATACGCTTACGCTTGAGATCTGTCTAAGAATCGTAAGGAATGCGATGCGTTTATATTCGGTTAACAAGATGTCAAGCGACGAAGAGGATGTATATGTTTTGTATAACTATATTAGAAACCTACGAAGAAGAAAAAAATATTGGTTACACGCATATATTGAAAGGGAATATTAACTGTCGGCTTTTGATCGCTGCCAGAGCATTATCTGAAGATGATTATGTATTTCACATGTTGTACAGAATGAGTAAAAATATCTATCAAAACCTAATAAAAAAAAAACCGCTGCCCAAGGAATCACTACTTCCACATCCAGATTTTTCATCCAAGTCACTTTAAAGGAAACATTTTGACTATATGTGCACTCTAGTATGTGGAAATTATTGGTCATAGAATTTTAATGATATTTGGGGCAGATGTCATAGAAAAGTTTGAGGAGTTAAAAATGAAGTTTCTAATTTACCCTACTTATTTTCCACTATTCACAACCTACCACCTCCCGCTGCTTCAATGGAGTCATCTCAATCAGATGTCACACTATACAATACATACGTGTACTAACTTTCAAGTGAATATCTCAATTTTATGTTATCAATCCCATTAATAATGAAGCGGAGGTGGTGGAGTTTGGAAAATATTAGAAAGAAATCTGAGGACTTGGTTTCTAGTATATACACCGAATCCCAAATTTCTGTACTCTTACCAGCTTGATTTACTTATTTTCCCCTAGTTACTCTTATTAACCCCAACCCTCCTACGGAATCATCCCAAAATATAATCTAGTTCCAGATGTCGTTATAATACATACGTCTACCAAATTACAAGTGAATATCTCAATTTTATTTTATCAACCCCTTTAATAATGCAGTAAGGGTAGTGGAAGGGTTGAAAAATATTATTAAAAAATCTGAGGCCTTGGCTTCTAGGACATACACCGAGTTTCAAGTTGCAGTACTCTTATATACCAGCTTGCTTTACTTATTTTTCCCTATTCCCTCAACTTACCCCCACTCCTTCAACGCAATCATGTCAAAATATAATCTAGTTTCAGATATAGTTATAATACATAAATGTACCAAATTTCAAGTGAAAATTTAAATTTAATTTTATCAACTCTTTTAGTAATGGAGTGGGGGAGGTGGGGGGATGGACAATACTAATAAAAAACCTGAGACCTCCGCTTCTAGTATATAAACCAAATCCCAAATTTCTGTACTTTTACCAGCTTGCTTTACTTATTTTCCCCTATTTACCCCTATTTAACCCCCAACCCTTCAACGGAATCATCTCAAATTATAATCTAGTTCCAGATGTCGTTATAACCCACTAAACATGAAACATAACTAAAATATTAAAAAACATTTTTTTAAAGTTACTTTGTCAATGTTTTTTTGTAATATTGTTTTTATGTAATTATAATTTTATTTTAATACATCCAAAAAACATTATTTATTAAAACAGCTATGTTACAAGAAATCAATATTATTTATGTGTTTAAAATATAACATACATGCCATATTGTTCATAAACACTCTGATAATATTACTGGAATGTAACATAATGCAATATTATTCTATAATAGCTCCATAATGTTATTATGTAATATTTTTAAAATTATATTAACAACACTTGTCATTAACATTGTTGTTAAATTAAAGTTACATTTATAGGTTATGATTATAAATGTTATTAAACCAACATTCATCTATAGTCACGTGATACGCCTAAATGCTATTTATTGGCCATTCCAAACCGAACGTAAGGGACGCATCCGAGACGGCTAAACAAGAAGAAAAGGAGAATCGTACGTCAGTCACACGCCATTTTGCCTCGAATTTGTTTGCAAAGATAGCATTATAATACTTAATAGTTAATAGTGTTCAGTAAGTCCGAAATATGTTGAAGTCCTGTTCGCGAAGACGACTTTATATAATAGTTTAGTCAAAGATTATCTTTGGTTATATAGTGTTCAATATGTTCGAAAACAAAGGGTAAGTAGATAAGTGTTTATTGTACACGTAGGTACTTGATAGTTATTTATTTATGCAACGAATGCGATACTTCTTTTCGCAAGTGGGAATTTCCGATAATCCAAGTGAAAAAGGCTCATTACACTTATTAATATTAGATTTAAGAAAATATAATTTCATATATTCTGCTACAAAACTGTTGCCTTCATCCTAAAGATGTACTGATGTGCTGCACAGGGCTACTTTGTAATTAAGTTTCAGTAATATTTAACATTTTTGGAAAGTTCGGTTTCCTTAAAAATCAAGCTCACATTGACAAATTACATTGAGATGAGATGAAAAATACTTTGGTACTTACCTAGCTAACGGTTCACACTTATTGAAAATGTAAAAATGTGTTTTATGTATATTTGAAATTAATGAACTAATGTTTTAAATCCCTATTTTAGGAAGCAATTAATCTAGATCAAGCAACTCTTATATAAATTCCAACTCTTACTTGATCTTGGCAATTAAAGCTACGATGCAGCGGATCTTAGAAGCAGTACCTAAATGAAAGTGGTGAAACTACTAAAAAGGACTTGTTGAAAGACGACAAAATTCGATGAATTTCTGCTAGTAAAAGAACTAAAAACAGATAATAACATGGAGAATCGGTAAGTGAAACTAGGGTATTTAATGTTTAAAAATAAATTTTGATTTTATATATATATACATGGAACAATCATTTTAAGTTTTTATATTGGAAAATTGTCGGTCAAAATAATTTTTTCTTGATTTTCTGCTTTCCCATTAGTTCTACCCTGAAATTAGTTATTACCGCAATATTGTAGGAAATAAAGGTTGCAACTTTTATTGAAGCATTTTTTTCTCTATTAATAATTTGAAATTTACAACGACTACAAAGGTGAAAATATGTGCTTCACTGTAGTTTTTTTTTTGCTTCATTGCTCCTGCGTATAGTAATTAGTTTGGATCAACTGACAAATTGACTATTAATATTTACTAAAACAAATTAAATAAAAGTTTTTTGATTGCAAGAATGGTATTCCACATTTTTTTAATATACCTACCTACTCCATTAGTTTAGTATTATTATTGCATGGTTTAATTTTAAATATTCAATTTGTTAATAAGTATATGTCAAACTCATAGGTTGTGTTGTGATAAATTTGACTTTTAAGAGACTATCCAAACAAAAACATGTTTGGAAAAAGCAACCCCTTCTCCCTTGTAACATTTATGGACCCCCCCCCCCTAAACGAGCGTTCGTTTCTAAACTTCCTCCTTCCCATGACACCGAATTTAGAATGTTCCATCTACTATCAATAATTTTAACAATTTGCTCTGTTTTAATTTCAGATGCGGTTTAGAGTTGATTCCCGAATACCACCAAAGAATGTTTCGAAATTTCGAGTGTCTACGATTTTCAAAGCAAAGAATGTCTACACAAAATATTTTATGCTATTTTCACACAATTTATAAATCAATGTTTATTTTTTGTATATTAAATAATGCACATTATCTCAAAATACACAATAAAAGTCCATCAGAAAAAATTTTGTGTGGTGAATATTATATCATCCGTACTAATAATTTAACCGGGTTTGAATAATAAAGAACATTTATAAATTTCTGCTGGTTTTATTTATAAGCTGGTTCAGAACAGGTAATACACTATGTATAAACGCACAATTACACATAATTGTGCATTTTTAAATTTTTATTTTATTTTCAATACAAAAACCTCTAGATAATTCTGCTCAGTTGTCGCACAAGTGATCTCTAAGATGTTTCTAATACATGCACTTTAGTTGATTTTAAAATTCGAAATATAATTGTGATTATGTTTTACAATTTTATATTTTATAATTATTTACAGGGTGGTCTTTAAATGATAGGTACAAGGTTCTTTCACATAATGCGTTTCTTCTGCTTTTTCACTTTTGTTTGGAAGTGATTGAATGACATTTACACAATTCTAAAATGAAGGGATGAAAAGTGAAAATATAAGTCACATTTAAAAATCTAACAGCACAAAATGCAAGGAATATAATGGTGACTATACTGTACAGTAGCATATTATATTCCTTACATTTTGAGCTATTAGATTTTTAAATATGAGTCTACGTTTCCACTTTTTATCCATTCAATTTTAGAGTTGTGTAAATGTCATTCAGTCATCTCCAAACCAAAAGTAAGAACATAGAGGCAAAGCATCATTAAAGAATCTTGTAGCTATCATTTAGAGATCACCCTGTAAATATTTATAAAATATAAAATTGTATAAATGTACATCAAAAGAACATTATTTAAATATAATTTTCATAATTAAATTATGTTTCTTTTAATATTACTGAAATATTATTGTAGTAATCAAATTAAAACGTTTATTTTGTTACATTTAAAAAATGTAGTCATAATGTAGTATTTAAAATATAACATTAAAACATTAATGTAGATATGTTGAGAGGATATTGCTTTAATGTTGTGTTTTTAATAATATAACTTTGTAACATTGCTGACTGGGACATAATCTATAACATACTTGTTATATAAACATTAAAATTATTTATTGAATAATGTTACAAAGTAACGATGATACATTACTGTTTTATTTCGGTAATGTTTTCATGTTTAGTGGGAATACATACGTGTACCAAATTTCAAATGAATATCTCAATTTTATTTTATCAACCCTTTTCATATTGGAGTAGGGGTGGTGGGGGTTGAAAAATATTATAAAAAAATCTGACGCTTTGGCTTCTAGTACATACACCGAATTTCAAGTTTCTATACTTTTACCAACTTGTTTTACTTATATTCCCCTATTTACCCCAAATTAACCCCCAACCCTTCAACGGAATCATCTCAAAATATAACATAATTCCAGACGTCGTTATAAATACATACGTGTACTAAATTTCAAATGATTATCTCAACTTTATTTTATCAACCCCATTAATAATGGGGTAGGGGTGGTGGGGGGTTGAAAAATATTATAAAAAAATCTGAGGCCTTAACTTCTAGTACATAGCTACACCGAATTTCAAGTTTCTGTACTCTTACAAGCTTGCTTTATTTATTTTCCCCTATTTACCCCTATTTAACCCCCAACCCTTCACCGGATATCCTCAAAAAACAATCCAGTTCCAGACCTCGTTATAATATATACGTGTACAAAATTTCAAGTCAATATCTTAAACCGTTCCGGAGAAAACGTGCGGACAAAAAAAAAAGTTACAGACAGACAGACCGACAGACAGAAATTTTTTTTTCGCTCAAATTTAAAATCTCGACGTTTCATGACATTCTAAACCTATTTCACGAATAAAAATTTTTGAAAATTTTTTTGCGATTACTATACTTCCAATCCACTACGTGGATGTGGAAGTAATTGTAGGGTCACACATTCAATTTATGATTAAACAAACACGGGTGCTTTTCCACTTCTTGCACAAACTCTGATGCAGACATAATATCAACTATGCAGCATACGCTTATAACGACTGCAAATGAGTACGCAAGGAGACGAGACGATAACGTGCTTCAACGAAAACGCGCCGATGCCGCTTCATGGACAGATATCAATGCTTATACATTGCCTGCGACACGCAAGCGTACACCAATCGTATTTTTGCCGAGTACGCGACGATGACGCGACGATACATGGACAGTGGGCCTAAGCCGCTCGAAAAATAAGTGAATGTGTGAACAGATCCATTTGCCTAAAAACACACTAGGCGGTTTTCGCCGAGTCGGCCGCCGACTCGACAGATGCTGTAATAGGCCTTTTCATCATAAAGAATTTTTGTGCGCATGCGTTGAGTTCCACCATGTTTTTCGGACAGATTTTGCATGTCAACATTGAATTTTATATACAATTACGTTTTTTAAACAAATAGTGATGAACCTGTTGCTAATTTTCTGAATATAAGTAGTGTGATATCGTATAGTTTATTTGAAACATTTGAAAACAGGGAGCTATGGGCAAAGGAGCTAATAAACGGTGTTGTTTTGGCGTGTGTAACAGCAATTTTCGCTCCAAATATTTCAGAACCTCTTTTTATTATTTTCTGCCATTCCTTAAGCCGTGTGCTGAGTACATAAAATGTATTAAATGCTCAAGAAAAAAACATGCAAGACATTGCCAACAGTGTGGGAAACACGAGTCGTGAGTGAAAGCTCGCCGACGTGGTAATGGAAGATTTTCGTCGATAGACGATGTTATTAAAGATACATACATTTTTTCTCTTCATTTCGTAGGAAGAATATCGTCAACTCTTCAACATTCACATGTTGTTAACTTAACACTTAATGCTCTTGTACAAAAACTGATGTGTTGACAGTTGAATCCTAACCTTGCAACCAGTTATTTTCTTGCTTCCACTCACTTTACTGTCATGGCACTTGAGCCAGCGCCTTAATTGAGCGCAAGTGTGTTCTTCCACAACTTTGTGCACTAATTTTGCGCCGCTAATCACACTTTCGTTTAAATTAATGTTCAAAACTGATACCTGCCCAGCCATTTTGCTAAAGTGTCCGAAAGTTTCATATTTCCCGCAAAAAACATGGCACCAGAGCATGCGCGCGACAATGATGAAATGGCCTTGAAAAGGCCTATAGAAACAAATGGAGCTGTTCACACTATGACGCGCTGCGAGAAAGCTGCATCCACCACCGCGCGTACCGGCGTCGTTCGATTTCATATGCCGAATCGTTTTTATTGCTTCGAGCGGCGTATGTTTACCAGCGCAAAAATGTCCACTTATTTTAAGGAAAAAAAATTCACTTAAATCCGTTTAGTACTTTTGAAGATATCATGAGTTATATCTTAAAAAATAGTAAATTTTTGTCGACAGTTTTACTAATTTTTTTTTTTTTTTTTTTTCGCTATAAAAAGAGTCAGCCCCAGCTGATGATGTCGTAAATATCGTTTCCTAATGGCCCACAAAAGTTTTATTAACAAGACATACGTCTCACTTTGTTCTACCTTTTTTTTTTTGGAAGGAAGCATCTTTCGAGTGCGCATTTACTCCACTACAAACCGCGCTTGACATTGCTGCAGTTTTGTATCGAAATACGTTTTTTTTAACTATTTAATGAGTTTTTTTATTGTTTCTAAATATGTACATTCTAGAGTTAATGGTGGGTAAATAAGTGTGTTTATAAAAATATATAAAAAATAATACAATGTATTTAGTTTATGACACATAAAAACAAATACAAAGTTCGCCGATGGTCTGGCTGTGGCCTTGACAAGCCTATCTTTATCGATAAGCTGCTATCAAACATTTTTTATAATCTATGTCTATTATCCTTAACGTTTTTTCCGAAGAAATAAAAACGATGCTTAAGAGTAGGTATGCCTCGACAAGCTGCTAAAATTTGCAACAGGGGAGCTAAAACGGAAACTCCAGTGGGTGGTCCTTTAAAAACTATAAAATATTATTTTATGTCTTTATAGTACTATGTAGTAAAAATTATAAACAAAAATTAGTGGTATGCAAGATTGTAGCTACGAACACACGTTTCAGAGTTATTGCTCCTCATCAGCGTAGCATAGCATAAATAATATTGTTATATGAAAAGCAAGACCAACAAAGGTAGGAAAGCACAGGTACTCTATTTTGTACCTTCTTACCTCATGTGCCATATATGAAGAGCAATAACTCCGAAATACGTGTCCGTGGCTGCAGTCTTGTTTGCTATTGAGGGTATAGCACTAATTCTTGTTTATAACTAAATAGAGAACTTAACGTTTTAATGTTGTTTAGTTTTCGTATGTGTGCTGTCACATCATTCAACAAATCAAAATTTAAACTCTTGGATCCTCAGGGGATTCTTCAGGACTTCTTGAATTTTTATTTTGTAGTCTCCCTCAAATAATGGTAGTTTATCAATAAACAAAAATTAGCAATCATTGTTAAAATCAAAAATATACACCACGCAAGTTGTTTTATCCAATAAGTGTTATGCGTGTAGTATTAGTTACTTATTATTGGTATAATTTGTCTATACGCGATTTTTTAAAAACTGTTAAACTTAGAAAAAACGTTTTAAATAAAAAAGGTATCTCCATCTTTATTTCTGCTCGGCATAGACTTAAATGGTTTTCCGTTCGTTAACTGACCCCTGCAAAAGCTCACATTTTATCGACATGGTTTTTGAAAAAAAAATCATATTTTTCACAATTATTAAAATTTGACCTTCATATTACCACAGTTCATTAATAAATATGTAGTGATGACATAGTTTGAGATCCATTAAAGTTTTCCTTCTTTGAATTATGACAAGTTAAACAAAAAAATAATTGTTTTCTAATTTTAATCATTATTGTTATGTATCCAATAGACGCCGAGAATAAGAGAAATGGTTCGCAGAAAGTCAGTGACAAGTAATTATTTATAATCATTAAACTATTCAACGGATCATTATGAAATTCAGTAGTTGTCTATCGAGGGGTACACCACCGTCGGCACTCGTTCTCCGAAGTTTAGGCAGGCTGTCGGCAGCCATGGCAGTGGCGGTAATATAATTGAAAGCCCCGCAGTGGTTGACCTGTCAGGTAAAATACTGTTTTAATAGTAGGTATATGGTATAAAACAAGAATTTCTTTACAATCCTAAACGGAAATTTGCAGATATAAATGAAGCAAATTCAAAAATCCAAAGCCTCAATTATTTGTTTCAATGAAATTTAATAGTGCATTTTTTAAAAACACGAGTGTCAGAGCGATTCCAAAAATTTGTAAAATTTTCAAAGTAAAAAAACATGGCTAAAATTTATATTCAAAAATGTTTTCTCCACAAATTTTGAAAGAAGAGATAAAAACCTGCAACTTAATTGAGTTTAGAACGTCTACATTGGTGCGTGATCTCAAAAAGAAAATATTTTCAAAATCGGTCCACATCACCTTCTGAATAATACTTTTAGCTCTGATTTATTAAATTTTCACGAAAGTTGCTTTTTTCTCGAAAATATTTTCGGGTCTAAAGGAGTAAGTTGGTTTCTCTGTTTCTTTTTAAATTTTGAGCCTAGATTTCATTATTTTGCCAGATCGATAGATAACTTTACTGCCCACAGTTTTTATCCCAAACATTTCTTTCTATTTTTCCAAGAAATAAAAGTTATTACGAAAAATCCTGTTTTTTCAAAATTCTATTGGCTGTAGGTACCTACTTATTCAGAATCATGATATCTAGCGGCCTTCCACCTTAATTTGACGCAATTAGGTTTGTTTTCGTCTCTGGCGCTTGGTCTATTAATGCAACAAACTGATGCGTGTGACTTGAGAAAATGGGGAAAATGTGAGCTTTACTTTTGTGTTTCTAACTCCTTTCATTGCAAATCGCATTGCCCCTTATAATTCTATATTCATGTGTTTACGACAAGAAGACATCTTTAAAAATTAATATCAGTTGTATTGCCCAATAAATGTTTTCAAATATACCAGCATACCAGGGTTTTAAAAAGAAGATTTGAAATACAATTAAACATTATTGTTAGTGCATGGGTGACTACATATATATATATAAAACTAGTTACAATATTATTATAATTCGGTACTTATAGTATAGTCAAAGAGTAGAGTACCTGTTAGGTATAATAGTAAATTAATGAAATTTGGTCCCACTGGGCATTGAAAGTTCCAAAAGTTTCCTGCAATGTTGCATTTAGTTAATTTTAGTATTTTTTAATTGTTCAGTTGCTGGAAAGCTTCAGCAAATTTAAAAGAAATAAGTTTAAATTTGTAAGTTTATGTCAAGATACATTACAAGTGCAAATGTAAAATACTAATGAAAGTTTGTCTCAATATTAATTTTGCAAATATGCTGCAATTTATAGGTCTGTAAATCACTATATATTTGATTTTAATTAACAAGAGTAACATTGCAAGCACTACCACGCACTACTTTGTGGAACATTGAGTTAAACTAAATATTACAGGTTTGTTTTGGTTTTGAAAAATACCAGTCCTCGGATGTCAGGAACATGAGCAGTTAGTAAGTTCAGGACGCGTTTTACTAACTGCGCATGTGCCTGACGTCCTCGGACAGGCTATTTCTCAAAACCAGAACAAACCTTACCAGTAACATGAAAATTGACTGAAAAATCCAGTCCTTATTGTTTTTCAACTTGTTTTAATTTTTACAATTTAGTAGTTCCAAACGCACGCCATTTTCTAACGAATGTCAGTTCACTTCAGTGTTGGGAGTTTTGGCTTTGGTTGTTTATTTTATAAAGTTTTTTAGTGGAGTTTTCAATATGGAGAAGAAAAAAGTGAGTGATAAAACGGTAAGTTTGAGGTTAATAAAATTACGTCTCAATGAAACGTTTTAAATCGTCATTGTCTAATAGTTTAAATGCTACTATTATAAATATGTGCATCAATGAATGTCATTAAATATAAGTTAAAAGCCTTTTTTTAAGCTATGCTTAATTCTTAATTCGTTGTTTTAATTAAACAAGTGCTTACTAATTTCCAAAACTGAGTGCTTCGTCGAGAGACTTGTTTCTCATCGTAATTTTCTACGTTTGGTCACTAGAATTTTTTTTCTGCATGTGATTAATTTCAGTATATACTGAGATAGGATGTATGTGGCACATCCCAAAATATGCAAACCTATGTCACACAAAGTCCAGCTTATGGGGTAAAGGATTGTATATTACCTGTAATATTTAAAGTGTCCGATTACTTTAAAAAAAGTCATATTGTTTCGCACTGTACCTTGATTATAATGTTTTAAAATATTCACTGCAGTAGTTGATATTGTTATATTTTGCAGCTGCAGTACGGATATCATTCCCGAATTTAAGTGACGACCAGTTTGAAAGGTTTTCCATGGCGTGGTTCCAATATGCGAAAACAAGATATCAATACGAAGTAGTCATTAGTAGATAAAGATATAGACTCCACAGATTTGTTTTCTTGGCTTCTGTTATTGATAACATTTTCTTTCTATAAAATTCGTGTTAAATAATACAAAAACTACAAACTAATTTGTAATAAAATTAGAAATGTACTTAAGTTATTCATCACGTGACAGTAAATAAATATATGCATAACAAGATTTTGCATTTTATTTTGTATTTACTAAACAATTTGGGTGTATACTACTAATTTTGATATCTACACAAAATAAATATTTCCTTTAGATTCGGCGTATGATTTGTTACCTCGGCCAGTTTAAGTGCTTGGGAACATTATGAACTAATGTATTCTGTAAAAAAACAATCTCGTAGATCAAAAGTGGGAGTGCATGCCATACTATTTGAAAAAGAAAATTGCACTTTGTCAGTTACTTATGCAGACAAATGTATGGAGTAAAAAAGAAAAACATTTAACTTGTCCATATTTTGTTTATTTGATATAAACTTCATGGTTGGATGGCCAAAAATTAACATATGTCTTGAAAATGTAACTATATCAACGTCTCCTATGCTTATGCAGAAATTTGTGGAAATTGGACCTAAAAAGGAGATAAAAACAACTACCATGCGTAAAGTATTTTGTTTATTTTTCATAATCTTTGGGGCTTAATAGCGAATTAATAGCGAAAAAGTGGATATTACTTTTCCACAACGTAGTCTTGTATTACAAAAAAACTGGTTAAAAATATAAATTGTATAAATAGAATTTGTTCCATGACATTTATTTTTTGCTTATTAAGCCCCGAAAAAGATTATGCAAAATAAACAAAAATATAGGCAGGGTAGTTGTGTTTCTCTACTTTCAAGGTCCATTTTCCACAATTCTCTGCATAAGCGTAGGAAACGTTGATATAAAGTTACATTTTCAAGACAAATGTTCATTTCATTAGAACGTTTCAGTAAAAAATAATTGAAATGTACATGGAAATTAATGATTTAATCATATTGATATTTTTAGTTGCGGCTTTGTAAAGTTTCTACAACTTTACAATCAAAAGTCATAAACCTTGCCGGTACTTTGCAATATGTAACATTGCACTGCAATATTGCTGCATGGCCGTTAGGGCTGTTGCATTAATGTTGCAGGAACCTAAACGCTCATGTGTTACAACTTCCAAGATAAGATTTCTAGAACATTGCTGAAATATTAATTTGCCCAGTGGGGTATTTTATTGGGCGTCCCGTGTTATTAGAAATAGTTTGGTTTAATTTCTTATTTCATTCCCTCGTTATATTTTCTCATTCACAAAATAATTCTGGGTGAAGGGCGGAGCTTAAACTATAATAAATCCAGAGGGAGCTTGTATCAGTGAATCAGCTAGTGTAACATTTGTTGCAAAATGTGCATTTGTACGGTTCAGTGCTATACATGTTTTTGCAAAAAGTATCATGTTTTTTGGAAAAACAAAAATAGTAGGTACGATACACAGAAAACATGAATAAAGGTTTGTGTCGAGTACTGTTTCTCATATTTTGATTCTAAATACAGGGTGTAATTAGTTTCATGTCATTAAAAAAACTGGTAATAGGGACCGACTAGACAAACAGAAAACCTATATGACCTTTTCCTCTAGGGGCACTTTGAAAAAAACTGGGTTTACATTTTTAATGTTAAGGTAGGAAAGATTTGAGAATCACTGTTTTTCAGGGTCAATGGATGTTATAATTCCGAATATTAAAAATAATAAAAAAACTGTAATACCCGACTTATGTTCCCGTCGGTAGAAGTGCGGCACTTTGATGGGATTATTTGTATCAAACTTTTTATACCACTAATTATGAAAATGTAAATAATTCCTTCTCTTTCGGCACAGCGCAAGCATAGCATGGCCGCAGGGATTTAAATAGGATTTGTTTACATGGGTTTTTTAATTTGGAACAAAGCTATTGTAGCTTTTATTCTCGTTTATAAGAATTTACAAAATTTAAAAGTGGTTTATTAACATTTGTAACATTGTGTTAAAAGCTTAAAAAAATAATAATTGCTTTATGAAATTGGAAAACGAACAGTTAGACGTCCGAGATACGATAACAGAAAATAGTTGTGTATTTTAAGTTAGGAAAAAATCTGATTTTTTTAACGAATTGAGCGCATAATTTTTCCCAATCAGGTATCGAAAACTAAAAATCAAGTCTTTGGTCTCTATGAAAATCAATGTATACAATAATAAACAGATAAAAACAAGACAACGAGTACCTACTAATAATAATAATCATGCCTTTAATGCCCAATAGGTAACACCCAATAACTGAACAATTCTTTTGAATTTTTTACAAAAATTGTTCGAAATGAGCTCCATCTCCACGTATACACATTTCGGTACGTCGAACTAATAACATACTTACTCCGTTCAACACATTTGGTAAATTAGGATCATTTTTTATGGTTTCTATGCACATTAAAATACGTGTTCTAAAGCTCTTCCGCACCAGCTACAGGTCGACCATCCTAGAATGGCCAACGAGATTAGGATGCGCAGTAGTTGAAACCACCCCACCTTTACGGAGCTCACTTGTTTATGTTCCTTCCTCGTGTAAACATCGGTACAGTCTTGAGAAAAGTGCTCGTAGTGTATAACTTATATTTAACACATGGTACCTATTAGAAGTATCTACTTATAAACATTAATGTTACGTGTACAAAGAACTGTTGTTCAATCGAAAACATCAATTGGCCTGTGACATACCCGAATTGTTGGTAAATAAGAGAGCACCTTTTACTTGAACTTCTTCCCCCGACTGTACTACGTTCATAGTTACGAAACTTGTCTCTATTTAACAGCGACGATATTTCTTCTCTCTCTCTGCGCGGCTGCCGCGGCTGTTGGCCATCCTACAATGGTTTACTTGTACGTTTCCACCACTTTCTCCATGTACCAAGTCCATATCCGCGAGCTCTGGATAAGTGTAATCTTCCATAATGTCCAAAATCTGCCACACTAAACTGTGAATTAACGTTATCAAGAAAGAAAACAAATAGAAAAACTTGGTCCAAAATCCAAAAAGTAACACAAAAAGCACAAACGAGAAGTAGTGTCTTACGTAACCAAGTACTAACTACTTGAACGATAAGTCAATAAAATAAATCTTAACATAAGAGGCACAAAATTCAAAAAGAAAAGCAACAGACAAAACCAAGGAACGGGTACGTCGCGTCATGCGTACGTTCTTTACCAAGTAAGGACAAAACTGAAATGATTACTTGAGAATATTACAAGGGAGAGCATAGCACGCCTAATAGGATAATTGGCCGCGAAGAAGCAAAAAACATGACGATGTCCTCTGTCGGTCGCTTTTAACTGCTTTGTCGGCATACTTATGTCAGAGTATCTCGTGCGACAAGACGCGAGGTAATAAAACCTACCCCAATATGCCAGCAGTTTTCAAACTAGGTTAAGTATTTTGGAAATTTTTGTTTATTTTTTCTCTCCAAAACTATGAGCTTTAGACCCCATGTTATATGTATAAGGTTTTTTTGTTTGTCTTGTCGTTCCCTACCACCAGTTTTTTTTAATGACATGAAACTAATTACACCCTGTATTTAAAAAAATATATAAAATCTCGCTTACTGCTAATTAAAACAAATCTTATTAATTAATGCCAAATTTTTTCAAATTATTAAAACGATACAAACCTAGATTGATATGTTTTCTTCTGTTTCGTTTGTACAAATTTCGTAATTGCAATGGTCTAATTATATTCTGTCGAGGACGGCGCGGCGTTTTAGACTAATTTATTTCTGATTTTTAGACGGCATATCCACTCTTAAAGCTTCATAGGAAAGGCGCGGTCGCGACCATCAAACAGGTCTGTACAGCTTTTAAACAAGTCTGTACGATTCTAAACAGGGTCTGTAAAAATCAACGGGGGTAAAATTGGTCAATATCAGACAAAAATGTGCAGAATCAAGGAATCAACCTGCACAAGAAATAAAATGAGGATAAATGATGCTAAATAAAGAGTAACTTGCTCGTTAACCTCATATAGTAGACATCATGTATACATGTAACATTTGTAATTTTGTACCGAAATATTTTCTTGGCTCAGTGGTCTAAGTACACATTCTAATATTCATAATTTTCTCTTTGTGTAATAAAACATTTAAAAGATAATTTGAGGTACCATGTAGAGAGATGTACTCTCTGTACATGGTACCTTGACGACCTTGAAAAACTAGAGGGTTGCTGATCTGAGGTGAATTGGAGAAATATCTGATATATCCAGAGTAAAATATTGTTGCGTTTATTCACCTTTTGGAAACACCCTGTATGAATCCGTGGGTTCTTAATAATTTCAACAAGAGATAAACACCACTAACACTTTATTTAACAATTTACTGACTGTACAATACTTGTTTACTTAATATTTAACCTCACTTTACACTTTTCAACTTGTTCACTTTTATAAACTGTCTTCTTAATAAAACTTCCCCTTCCGCGCTGGTAATCGCGCCTTATATACTCTGAAATTACCTCTAGATTGAACCAGAATCTTCTTCCACCACACTCTGGAAAAGTCCTTGTCTCTTTCTAGACTCTTTCCAGTCACTGTCAGTAGGCATAGGCTGCCCCCTCCTTAAGCCTGATCGTCCCGATCAGGCAACTCAGAATCATCGATGTATTTCGCCAGCCTGTCCAAATGCATGATCTTCATCTTGGACTTTTTGCTTCGTTGAATCCGATAGACGACATCATTAATTCGGGTAATAATAGTATACGGTCCATCGCAAGGCGGTTGAAGTTTCGGTGACCTTCCTTTCTTCCGCTGAGGGTTGTACAGCCAAACTAGATCTCTCGCCTTGAAACCTTCTGAACTACCCTTACGGTCATATCGAGCCTTCATTCTGTCACTGGCTATGGTGATTTGGTCTCTAACTAACTCATGGACATTCCTTAGCCGTTCACTCACTTCATCTACATAGCTGTTCATAGGAAGCCGTTCTCCACCAGGTGTTCCAAACATCAAATCACACGGCAATCTGATCTCATGTCCAAATACTACACGAGCCGGAGTCTGTTTTGTAGTCTCGTGGATAGCAGCTCTATATGCCATGAGGAAAAATGGTATGTGGAGATCCCAGTCACGTTGATTTTTATGAACGACTTTAGAGAGATGTTCTTTCATAGTCTTATTATGTCGCTCCGCCATTCCATCTGATTGCGGGTGAAGGGCTGTTGTCCGTGTTTTGTGTATTCCCAATAACTTGCAGATTTGCTGAAATACCCCCGACTCAAAATTTCTCCCTTCATCTGAATACAGCTCCAGGGGTACACCAAACCGACATATCAAATTATCTACCAAGACTTTGGCGACAGTAACCGCTTCCTGGTTCGGAATTGCGTAGGCTTCAGGCCATTTACTAAAATAGTCCATGTACTTGTTACCGTCCTTGGTTACTGGGAATGGTCCGGCTATATCGATCGCAATCCTCTCAAAAGGAGCCCCGACATTATATTGCTTCATTGCACCCCTACTTCTAGTCTGTGGTCCCTTACTGGCTGCACAAATTTTACAATTACGACACCAAGCTTCAACATCTTGACGACTATTTACCCAGTAAAATCGTTCACGTACTTTATTCAGGGTCTTAACTCCGAAGTGTCCACCGGATGCTCCATTATGCACTTCCTGAAGCACCTTCGCTACTCGACACCTGGGAATCACTAGACGCTTAACCACCTTCTTTCCATCCGGGCTTTCCCATGCTCTCCGCAACAGCCCGTTGCTAACTTTCAGTGAGTCCCACTGCGCCCACAGTGCCTTCAGTCCAACTGCTTTGTCTGAAACATGCTTCCACTCTGGTCGAATTCCTTTTTCCTTTGCTCTCAATATAGCCCCAATCTCTGCATCGTTTAGTTGTTCTTGTCTCAGGGCTTCAGTTGTCCAATCATCTGGAACGTCTATTTTAATAGTGTTGACTACTCCCGTGCCCTGCTGTTTCTCCACACGGCGGCAGTGCTTGCAGTCGTCCTTGCATGGTCTTCTAGATAAAGCGTCTGCGTTCTTATGAGATCTTCCTGGTCGATGCTCGATTTTAAAGTCGTACTGTTGCAGCCGTTCTATCCAACGAGCCAGTTGACCTTCCGGGGTTTTCAACTGCAACAGCCATTTCAACGCAGCATGGTCGGTCCTGATTTTGAAATGTCGTCCGTAGAGATACTTATGAAAATGGTCCACTGATTTGACGATGGCCAATAACTCTTTCCTGGTTACACAATAGTTTCGTTCTGGTTTGGAGAGCACCTTGATGAAGTACTCGATCACTCTTTCCTCTCCGTTCTGAATTTGGGACAGCACACAACCAATCGAGGAATTGCTGGCATCTGTATCTAAAATAAAAAGTCCATTCTGTTGTGGGTATGCTAGCACAGGACCAGTGCATAGAGCTGCCTTCAATTTTCTCCATGCCGTTTCACACTCCGGTGTCCACTGGTACTGAACTTTCTCCTCTGTTAGCCGATGTAGTGGCTTCGCAATGTCTGCAAACCCTTCCACAAAGCGTCTATAATAAGTGCAAAGGCCAAGGAAGCTTCGTACTTCATGAACGTTAGATGGCCTTGGCCAATCTCGTACGGCAGAAATTTTGTTGGGATCCGTTTGTATTCCCTCCGAAGACACTACGTGACCAAGGAATTTAACTTCTTTCTGAAATAGTAAACACTTCTTCAGGCTGAACTTCAGGTGTGCATTCCTTACTCGTCCAAATACTTCTTGAAGAGTTTTCAAATGTTCTGTAAAGTCTCGTCCCATAACCAGCACGTCGTCAAGGTAAACCAGGCACGTCTTCCAGGTTAGCCCTCGTAGTGCAAATTCCAGCAATCGTTCAAATGTGGCTGGAGCATTGCAAAGTCCAAAAGGCATCACCGTAAATTGGTAAAGACCACTGCCTGCTGAAAACGCTGTCTTTACCTTATCATCAGGATGAAGCCCAACTTGCCAATAACCGCTTCTAAGGTCTAACGTCGAAAACCATCGTGAGTCTGCCAATGTACTTAACGTGTCGTCAATCCGGGGTAATGGGTAACTGTCTTTCTTCGTCACATCGTTCAATTTCCGATAATCGACACAAAATCTTAACGTTCCGTCCTTTTTGGCAACCAAAACTACTGGCGATGACCAGGGACTCGTTGACTCCTCAATGACTCCATTTTGTAGCATCTTATCTATCATTACCGATGCTTCTTCTTGTTTTGCTAGCGGAAGCCTCCCAGGTTGTTGTCAAATAGCGGGTGAGTCACCAGTATTTATCCGATGCTGGACTATATCTATTTTTGTAAGGGCTTCCGTACTTTTGGCAAATACCTATATAGGACCAATATTCATATATTGGTCCTATATGGATTATATATAGGACCAATTAATATATGTGGTCCTATATGGATTATATATTGGTCCAATAAGTTGTGCTACTAGGGAAGGTTATATTACTGCAATAAGAATGTATTAAACTAAGTGAATCAGAATGCAGCGTGGTTGTAACTTGGTTTATTAATATGTTAGAAACACTTGCTTATTACACAACGTAATACAAAAATTCTTGACAACAAAACTAAATTCAACTTTATAACTAGCTACACACTTTCAGTGTAACCATAAATATCAATTTATAAGCTTGCTTAATATTTCAATAGAATGTTAATGAATATGCCACAGATATTCACGAAACCAGACAATATTTCTATCACAAGAGAAGACTGGAATAATTTCATTACTTACCTTCAACAATTTATCGTAGATTACTTTGTTGCTGCTAATGAGGATTCAGAAGAAGAGGAGGAAGTTCAGTTCTCTAATTATGTACCTACTAATAAAATCAACATTATTATTATCGGTAATACTAGTAAGATGCTGAAAATGGCTAATGGTTCCTGTGCATTTTATTTATCTGGAAATAATATAAGCGAGTTTATAAATATATTAACAAACTTGCATGGGCGTAATTTCAGCCTTTTAACTGGGGTGGCAAGGCTTACCGGGTCCAAGGTCTGGGAGGTGTGGAATGCTACACGTGTAAGGGGGGGTCCTTCCCGGGAAATTTTAAAAAACTGGCCTTAAATTGTTACTTTTTTAAGCTTTTTCAGATTATTTTCACCACAAAATAATTGCCAACATTCTCTATTTACCCAAAAATATTCATTGTTAATTACTTTAATTAATAGCCAAACTATTTGTAGTTTGTAAAGTAGATATCATTTACACACAACTCAAGAGTAGGTAGGCCTACTTTTAATTGATTGGGAGTTCTGTCTGATCTTTTATCATATAAGTAAAAATGAGGCAAACATCGTACAAAAAACAAAGCATTATTCAACTTTTTCTCAATGTCATCATCAGAAGTTATTTTTCTACAACATGAAATTTTCTCTTTTGGTTAGAATTAAAGTCGTCAATTACTTTGGAAATGTCTCCCACATAACATCTCGTGGATATGTACATCCATAGCATATACATTAGATGCTGGAATTTGAATATATATTTTTAAATATACATACGATATGATATTCAGCTACTGACATCCACCAGTGTTATATACCATGTATATTGTTGAAGGTATATACATAATAATTTGTACATAACATGTCCATTAAGGTATAATTAAATTACACACTTGAATTTTATCTCATTTTCTGATGTGCATACGCTACTAATTTATGGCATGGTGCGTCGGCGCACCACGCATCATTCTTGTGCGGATTGTAGTTCGCAGCCGCAGCCATTAAAATCATAGTGTTGCGAGCATGGTGTTCATGTGTGATGGAAGTTAACTCTTTCTTATTCTCTGGATTTTATATTTGTTTATTGCAATATTATTCTGTTACATTTGCATAAAGCTCCCATAATGTAAGAGTATATTCATTAAAAATATTATAATGCAATTCTTTAGATTTGTAAATATGCATTTTTTTAAGGTTAGAAAATTTGCAAGTTTCATATTTAATTGATTGTGGCAGGTGTTTAGTTAAGATGGCGCAAAGTGACAGACCCAAAAATTTGCTGTTGTGTCAAATCATATTGGGTATGTATTTTATAAATATATAGTGAATAAAAATTACATATAAGTTCATATTATATAACTTACTGATGGTTGCGAATATTTTTAATACGTATATAGGACATGACTAACTATAGTATTATATGCCTATACAATTTGTTAAACTACCGGAAGGTATAAAATTATACGTAAATACTAAACATCTTAAATATTGCGCAATATTTAGGTTATTTTATAAATGTAAAGTTTGTGTATGTTTAAAATAGTTATATAAAATATATTTCTTGTTAAACGATCTGTGTTTTATTATATTATATGGACATCTCTGAAGTAGTTCCCACGAACATCAAAACACTTGAACACTTTCATTCGACGCGTATTGCACCAATCGTGTTGGTATCATCGAGAGATGATTAAAACTCTTCGTTTTAATCATCTCCCGATGATGCCAACATGACTGGCGCAACACGCGTCAAGTGTAGTGTTCAATAAGTGTTTTGATGTCCGTGGAAACTACTTTAGAGGTATGTAATGTATATTCATAAAATATGCGGTTGTGTATATGATGTATATCCAGTGAATGTACACTGCATGTTTATGTACATTCATGGGATATGAAATAGATATGGAAGTCGGCGACAAATGTGTATGCCAGGAATGTTAAATCCACATCCATTAGATGTACATTATATATAATATCTCCATCTCGTGGATATACATATCCAGAGTGAATATACAATGTACGTACATTGCATATCATTTTGTTATGCGGGTCTATATCAACACTCCTCCGCAAAGACTACAGTGTGGCCTACCCCACCCATGTTGCGGCAACAGTGTTGCCACTTCCGGGCGCGACGTCGCTCATTCTCGTTCTTTACGCATCCATTATATTACGTCACGCCTGCTACTCACTATTTCTATTTAACATTATAATATACAAGTTCCAATAAACATATTATTTTTCTGCGATAATAAGGGGCTGCTCAAAAAATACGTTCGCAAGTAGGGGGAAGGGAGGGGTATCGCTTAGCGTGACGAGATGTGACAAGGGGGTGAGGGGGGTCTAAGGAAATGTGACGTTCGCAGTTCATTAATTTTATTGAAATTACTTTCTTAATTTGGCAGGTTTTAAAATAAAAATTTATTTTTCCATTGGGATAGAAAGTCATTCTCAAGTACCAAAAGCTTTTTTAAAAGTGAATTATTTATTCCACTGTTTGCAAAATCCTATAAAGAAAATGTTTCATTACCAAAAGCTTCCTGTAAAGCGAGATAAATATTCAATTTCAAAGAATACCACCCCCCGCTTTGTAAATTTCGACCGAGGAAATATTTAATTTCAAGGAGCAAATCCCCCACCCCCCGTTCTTCAAAATTTCGGTTGAGGAAATATTCAATTTTAAGAGTATCACTCCCCCGCTCTTTAAAATTTCGGCCTAGGCAAATAGTCAATCTTCAATCTTAGGGAATATCACCCTTACCGCTTCTTCGAAATTTTTATAACAAAAAATCGTTTATGTGAGGGGGGAGGGCTAACTTTTGTGACGTAATATTTGTAGGGCGGTTGCTGAAAGTGTGACTTAGCGTGACGAAGGGGGAGGGAGGGGTCCAAAAAAGCAAAATTCGACGTGTTTTATGGACGGCCCCTAAGGCTTGATTAATAATGAATCAAGAAAGTGCCGTGCTTGTAAAATTTTATTTTACAATTGTTTGTAAATTATTGATATTCTTACCTCAAAAAATTCTGGAGTGGCAAAATACTGGGTAGGGCAATTCTGGGGTGGCAGCTGACCCCTTGCCACCCCCCGAATTACGCCACTGCAAACTTGTATCAGCACATAAGGATTTATTACCTAGCTTCAGTTTTGACTATTTTTATAATAACTTTTTGAATGTCACCAGCGTCTTTTGCATTGCATATATCAATTGTTTTAAGTTTAAAAAAATTTTTTTTTACATGTTCTATCTTATACACATTTTAATTCGCCGATCCCGCGAAAGGAGATAGTGATTATTATTTAAGTTTACTTTTAATCCAACCTAGCCTCGCTCTGTCCATCCCTTCAATTACCATGGCGATTAGTGCTGTGGATGTTTGGCTGGCTCCGGACGAGTGCTTAGGTAGGACAATTATGTATTATTAATTTAAAATAAATTTGTTTTGATTTGATTTGATTTGGTTAAGTGGTGGAATAGCTTTAGCTAAACTTCGCCAGGACGTTAAAAATAAATAAGACGTTAAAAAAAAAAAAATAAATAAGGTTCTAAATGGCTTGGATAAAATAATGTTAGTTGAATAAATGAAGTTCAGGAGACACTACTGATTATAAAAATTCATGTTACCTGACGATAACCTGGTCTAATATTGTTTAAAACAATTTTATCTACAATAAAAGGAAATATTAAAATTTTTCAGTCAAACAATTTTTTAAAATAATTTTTGAACGATTTCCAACAAGAAAGGTTCGATAACTTTTTTCGTCAAGTTGATATCCAATTTCTCGTTATTTGGCGGCCAAAAAGTATAATAAAAAATCGGTAAAGGTATTTACACAGAACTTCCCTCGTTATTTGCGCATGGCAGTCACTGTAAAAAATTATTAATTACGAAATGACATTGAGAATAATAATTGGAGTATAGTTACTGCTATTATTACAAAGAAAACCTGATAAATTTTGGTCAAAAAAATATACAGAGTGCTTATCCAACAGTAAGAGTTCAATACAAAATAACAGGTGCCAAATAAGGAAGGCTTGCGCAAATACCTTTATAAATGTCCACCATGACTGAATTATTTCTTGGGATAATCACTCTGTATATTTTTCAACAAAAGTATAATATGTGCCTATGCCAAATATTATTGCACCCTGTCACATTTTCAATCCCACATTCACGTAATGGAGTGGAAGTGTAGTGGCGGTTAAAAAATTTCATTTTTTTTTTATTTTTCAAAAATGTTGGTAAAAAAATTTAAAAAATTATTACCTTCTGAAATAGGTTTAGAATGTCATGAAACATAGAAATTTTAAATTTGAGCAAAAGGAAAGTTTCCTTCTATTCTATAGTAGTGGTAAAGAAAGTTTACAAATTTAAAAATTACATATTTTTTTAAATAGGTTTAGAATGCCTTGAAACGTGAAAATTTTAAATTTGAGCTAAAAAAATTTTTTTCCGTCTAATCTAGTGTTAATTTTTTTTCCAAAATAGTAAAAAAATGTAATTTTTTTTTCCGAAATAGGTTTGGAATGTCATGAAATGTGGAAATTTTAAATTTGAGCAAACAAAAATTTTTCGTCTATTCTATAGTAGTGATAAATAGACAAAATATTGAAACATATTCTTTATAGGATTTTTCAAACAGCAGAAAAAATAACTATCTATAACTAAAAGAAAAACTATGTGTAAAAATATTAATGAAATCTTTGCATTCTTTCGATAACCTGAATTCTGGTTATGCTGGCAAATTGAAATCCTAAAATGAATGTGTCTAATTTCTTATTTGACAATCCTCATTCTAATACTAGCGTAGGGGACTGTGTGGATACACAGTCCCCTACGGCCATGCAGATTTAAACTAGTATCTACATAACCCCCTACGATCATGAAGATTCAGTTAAAAATGAGAACAAAGGCCTAAAATAAATGTATTTATCTACCTTGTCTTAAAAATGTTTAAAATTTTTTTTTAAATTTTTCAAAAACATTTTTAAATTTGTTTGGATAGTTTTAGAATGCCATGGAAACGTGGAAATTTTAAATCTGAAAGAAAAAAAATATCCATCTATTTTAGTTTATTTTTTTCAAAAATGGTAAGAAAATTTTGCAATTTTTTTTTTATAGATTTAGAACGCTATGAAACTTGGAAGTTTTAAATCTGAAGAAAGAAAAAAAAATTTTCATCTATTTTAGTGGTAAAAAATTTTTCAAAAATGTTGGTGAAAAAAATTTTCAATTTTTTTTTTCTGAAATAGGTTTAGCGTGGCATGAATCGTGGAAATTTTAAATTTGAGGAAAAAACATGTTTTTCACTATTTATTCCGTTTAGATGGTTCACCCTGTATATTTTCCAGTGAAAGTTTAACCATTTCTTCGCTGACAGTAGGGTCAACTACTTACCAAATTTGACTGCTCTCCGTCAAGTAGTTTTTCAGTTAATGGACCAACAGAGAGACAGATAGAACGACAGACAGACAGACGGACGGACGGACGGGCAGACGGACAGACAGACGGACAGGCAGACAGACAGATAGACAGACTGACGAAATTGAAAAACCTATATTTTCGTAATCTACGTGATCTGAAACGACAGAATCCGAAAAAATCTCGGAAGGTGATTTTTTCTCGAATACAATACTTCCCTTCGGTATGCGAGGGAAGTAAAACATGTTTTTGTACAGTACATATTTTTACTTTCCTTGCATACCGAAGGGAAGTATTGTATTCGAGAAAAAATCACCCTCCGAGATTTTTTCGGATTTTGACGTTTCAGATCACGTAGATTACGAACATATAGGTTTTTCAACCCCGTTAGTTCTGTCTGTCTGTTGGTGCATTTACTAAAAAACTACTTGACGGAGAGCAGTCAAATTTGGTAGGTAGGTGACCCTACTGTCAGCGAAGAAATGATTAAACTTTCACTGGAAAATATACAGGGTGAACCCTTTAAAGGGAATAAATAATGAAAACAAAGTTTTTTACTCAAATTAATAAAAATGTTCACGTTTCATGACACGCTAAACTTATTTCGGAAAAAAAAAAATTTTTAAATTTTTTTTAAATTTTCCACGTTTCATGACATTCGAAATTTATTTCATAAAGAAAATTTTTCAAAAAGGATTTTGTACCAACATTTTTGAAAAATTTCAAAAATAATTAAATTTTTTAACCACCACTAATACTTTCACTCCACTACGTGAATGTGGAATTGACAGTGTGACAGATGACAATAATATTTGGCATATGCAACGATTATACTTTTATTGAAAAATGTACAGGGTGGTCATTCCAAGAAATAATTCAACCATGGTGGACATTTGTAAAGGTATTTGCGCAAACCTTCCATATTAGGCACCTGTTATTTAGTATTGAATTTTTGCTGTTGGATAAGCGGTTTTCTTTGTAATAATAGTGATAAGTATATTCCAATTATTCTCAATGTCATTTCGTAATTAATATTTTTTTAGAGTGACTGCCATGCACAAATAACGAAGGAAGTTCTGTGTAAATACCTTTACCGATTTTTTTGTAATATCTTTAAACCTTGCATATAAACATTCAAAAATATACCTCATAGCGAGGTATAAAATTATCGAACATTTTTTGCTGCAAATCGGCCCAAAATATTTTTTTAAATTATTTGACTGAATAAATGTAATATTTTTTTTTGTTATAAACAAAATTATTTTAAACAATGTTAGACCAGGTTACCGGCTGATAACATGGATTTTCATAATCGGTAGTGTCTCCTGAACTGAAATGTATTCGATACTCATATGCGCCCATACTGTCTGCTGCGTATGATTGCAGCTTACTCCTTGTAACTGACATGTAACTGATGGTTTTTTTAAAATTTATATAAAATAAAATGCACTGGTCTTAATTATGATCCATGTTAACCACATTTTCCTTTCTGAATTCAGACCTATATCGACATATATTACAAAAAAGCAATTTCATATCTAACAGATTTTAAAGACAATAGTAAAAAAACAGCATACTTTTATACTTTTATTACTTATCATACAACATAAAAAAGTAAACTTACTTAAATACTTAATTAATTCCCTATTTATCACCAGAGAAACGAATACAATTCCTCTATAAGAGTCTTAGCTATTATAATTTTGCTTACAGTTCTGGTTATAGAGGTACCTACTTTTAACATACACACAGTATAAAATACACATTGGTTTACGCAAAACAAACTAATCAACTTGCACATGTTAAATATTTTCCTAAAAAGCGGAATTCAAACCAAATGTAATATAATCATAGTTTTACCAAATATTAGAAAATTGACAAGATAAGATAGCCTGCCAAAAATCCTGAGCAAGATCAGCTGATTGTCAAAACCATTAACAGTTTCTGCTGGATGTCGTGTCCCTCTAATACTGTTCCATTAAGGTAGCCATTCCCTAGAAAGAGACGTCCGATAAGGAAATATTTATTGTTTTTGGCCATAACTTTTTTTTCTCAGTACGTATATTAAAAAAATATATAAGAGTACCTAAGTAGAACCATAACAAGACTATTACTATGAATTTTCACTCAATAATTTCAGTGGTTTGCAAAATAGCTAGATTTAAATTTAAAAATTATGTTAATCTTCGTATTTCGTAGTTTTAAATCTAGCTATTTTGCAAACCACTGAAATTATTGAGTAAAAATTCATAGCAATAATCTCGTTATGGTTCTGCTTAGGTAGGTACCTACTCTTATAGTTTTTTTTAATACATGTACTAAGAAAAAAAAGTTATTGTCAAAATAATAAATATTTCCCTATCGGATGTTTCCTTCTAGGGAATGGCCACCTTAAGTTGAAATTATTAAAATAAAGCAAAGAAAAGAGAGTAGATCTATTGTTTCAGTAAAATAAATTTAAAGTTATCTTCAATTTTTTCGTTGAGCGGGATCCGCGACACTGATTTTGGGGTTAACAACTATCTTCTTTTGTTAATTTTCTACTCTTTGGTTTTACCTTACAGTTTCATCTAGTTTTTAGTACAAAAAACTCATGGTCAACATTCGTTAATAGGTAAACTATGATTATTCTGATAGAACAGCATTATATAGCCTTGCCTTATGTATTTTACTTTTTTCTTTTGCTTTCAAAAATCTGATTATTAATACTTCGCAGAAAATAACACATGTATTGCCCACAGATATATAAGAATAGACCGGACAAGGCACGCAGTCGTAATTACAGCAAAGAGAGACAGAGAGAGGTCGAAATCAAAAGAGGAGTCAATTTTTTTTTCTAGCGGGACAGTGGAGGTTTACGGTTGAAACAAGAGTCACGCTATCATGGAACATAAGCTAGGAACGAACAGATAGGTAGTAAAACCCTCTTCTCGGTTTCCCTATTTCTCTTGTTTTTTCTCATTCGCACACGAGAAAAAGTACAAAACGCCATATCTATTCTTATATACCCATCAACGTTGTTATCACAAACTTGTCTTGTATAATTTTATAACTTAAATATTGACAAACTTAAGACTAACATAATCTTATTATGACTAAGATTGACTTGAATATAAATATGTAAAATTCATATTTGAACAACAAGACATCGTGATTCTTATACAAAGCTGTACAAATTCAACTTGAACAAAATAAATCATAAACTGCTGCATTTATGGATACCCCTAATATAAAAATCCTTATTTATGTGGTACCCATATTTCGCTTCACTTGAAGATCTGAAATTTTAAACAATACTTTACACAGAGAGAAATCGCTTTGGAACATTTTGCACAATGTTGTGGAACAACGTCTTGTTGTATTTTTTTTAAACAATTCAAAAATTTTAAGGTACAACGTTATATAGTTTTATACGTTTTAATTGTGCATAATTCTTGTGCGTTTTATTTATCCAATATAAAGATTTAGTTACAATGAATTTATTGGAAACTTCGACCAACAAATTGGCGAAATTTAGAGCTAAATTTATTTATTTTTGCTCAACAAGTCATAGCAAATTAAACGTAATTAATTGTTAATACTATCCCCAAACTATATATTTTGTTGCCATTCTATTTACAATTAGTGTTAAGTAACTGTTTAAAGGATTTGCACAACTTGTGTAACATAAAAGTATGATTTCATTTTATAAACGGTTGTTGACAAACTTGTGAAAGTAGGAGTCCCAACATATTTATTTCCGCTGAACAATAAGGGTCATCTATGCAGCCCGCACAAACTGCACAATTTAATGACGTACTATTCACAATCAGTTTGGTAATATTGTTTTAAAATTTTGTATAATTGTTTCATTTGTTTCGCATAAAGGTTATTGGTTAAACATTGTACTGACCGCGCCGGTCACGCTACACATATACGGGCAGGCAATTACGCATCAGATCCAGGTGATATTTCGCTAAAGTGAAGACGTACACTTCCGAATTATATAACTACTTACATTTGTGATGGAATTTGTTGAAAACTTATTAACTGAGTGGGGTTTCCTATAGATCTAATTTCAGCATTCAGAGGTAAGTACTTCACACAGAGTTACAGATTTGCATATATGTTCTCTTAAATTAACTGCATTTTCGTTAACATATAAAAAAGGTTTCTTGTTTCTCTATATGCAAAGAATGCATGATACCTATCTTTTAATACTTGATTTCTCTTACAGCTTGAGAGTAATTTCGTTTTCTTATGCGAAGCGAAAGAAAGCTGTTCCTAAACAACTAAACCCAAAAGGCAAACTTGTAAAAGAACTGCTTCAAAACGAAGATAACACTTCTGATGGTAAGCAATAAATTTGATTCTGGTGATGAACTGATAAATGTTATTTTTTTAACATATTTTTTTAAGAATATGGCGTGACTACTACATAAGCTACTGCCTTTATTATTACAAGCTGCGCTAATAGAAGCTAATAAGAAGAAGCACTGGAAGCCTTCCAAATTAGTATTATTAAATGGATTTATTTTAAGCATAAATGTAAGTCACCTACTTCTTTTCGACTAAAACTGTATGCATATAAAATTTATTTGTATTTAAAATTTACCATATGATAATATATAAATGCATGGTGCCGTATTATGTATTGCTGTTCTGTCAAAATAAAATATTTATTCTTTAATTTGTTTTATTGAAAATCCTTTAGGAATACCTCCAATTTTGGAAACAATATTTCACAATCTGTGTTACAGAATAATACAATTAGAATGAAGTGGATGCATATAGTGTGTGAAATGGGTGCACGGTGAACCAAAAAATATATACATAATTTGGAGATTATGGACTAATAAATTGTGCAAAACGAACCCCAGTTCATGCATTACTGAATAACAGCTTCTTTGAATTAAGTGCATTATATTGTGCAAAATGAATTACAAAGTTGACAAAATAAACATACAATTTGTGGATTTCTCATTTAGAAATTGTGGAAACTAAAAACATATTCTCTTAAAAAACTATAAACAATGTGTCACTTTAGAGTTAAGAGCACGATTTTTTGTAAATATGTTTTACAAGTGAAGAGGTTTCGATGTGAATGTTTGTTTAGAAAATCATCAGAATATATTTAAAAATTTCACACAAATTGTAGAAACTAACTTAATCTGTTCAGATATTTGTTCCACAAGTGGAATAAAATTATGTATTTTTATGCGACCATAATTCAAATTTGTAAAGAATTCAATTTATGTGATTTTTAAGGTTGTACAAAAATTTCAAACAATGTTAATGCATAAACTGTACAAAATCATTGCCTCAAAAATGTATTATTTATTTGCACAAATTGATCCTGTCACTATTTTAAGACCAATTTGGAGTACAATTTTCTACAATTGTGTGTATCACACACATTTTTCTCTGTGTAAGATCAAACTTATCTTATTTATACTTCGGCAGCCCGTACTTAGGTTACGTATTCTATAAATGATTTCCTATTATATTAATAAAATGGTATTTTGGGAAATTACATACAAAGTTAGATATTGCAGAATTACAATGAACCAGATTGTAAACAGTTCCTCGGTTAAACTTCAAGTTTCCCTAAATAGGGAAATACTAAATTCTTTATAATTTGAGAAATGATGTATTAGAAACAGTACATATACGAACATTCTAAAACATCGTCATGTAGGTTCACAAGCAAGAGGTCAAGTGCTATTTTTATTATATCTGTGTGTTCTTTATTAAACAAACCACTGGAATTTTTGCAATTAAAAAATGAATTTATTATTAATGAAAAATATCGTCACCGTCACTGCATTTTAAGGACAGCATAATCTTACAGATACAGTTATCCATTTAAACGATTTCATTTAATATATGTTCACAATCATATCGTCGTACCTTATTTTTTGTTTTTAAAATACTATCCACATTCAACTGAAAAAGTAAGTCCACCATGAGGAAGCCAGCTAGGCGGATAGGGTGAGGCATACCCATCTAGCTGTTGGCCATTGCACTTATTTTATTTAAGAAGCAAATGATTCCTTGTTCAAACCCAACGTCCTCAAATCTTACCCCTGTAAGTAGACAAAGAGTAGGAATAATATGATTTTGTAGTGGGTTGAGGTATTTCTGTACATTTAAGTTGCCATCAATAAAAAATGGACCAATAATGTTACCCAATATATCCGCCCAAACATTAAGTTTTTGCGAATATTCTGTTCGGTAGTGTAAAATTTGCGAGAATTTTGCTGAGACCGAATTCGAGAAACCCATGGATTGTGGCGGCGGTGTAATGAAAAAGTCTATTCATCTCTAAAAAGGATGTTTCTAATAAAATTTTCGTCGGCGTTTGCCTTTTCCATCATATTTCCGTAGAACGTCATTCTTCGAATTTGATCATCGGAAAATAATTCATGACATTTTTTAATTTATAAGAACGGTATCCATGTTTTTTTAAACAGTCTTTTTACCAATTTCCAACTGTTGGGGGCAATAACTAGACCAGATTAAGGTTAAGTTGAATAGCTTTGGCTAGACTTCGCCTTAGCGATTGGATGTATTGTATGTACATGCTTTCCTAATAAAGACTTTATTATTATTATTATTATCCAAAGTTCTCACACACTGAGGGTGGGGTTCGCTTATTATCGGCTCTTTAAAGCAAGATAATAAGTTTCTATTGTAGGTTTATTAAGTTGGTAGATTTAAAAACTTCCGGACTGTATTGCAAGTGCTGAGTATCGTAGCTTTCTGTATCAGACCAATAATATGCTGACTAAGGCCGAGTGTGTCCAGGCCCTTCTTCAAGTCATTAGGAATAACGCCAGTTGAGGACAGAACGATCGGGACAATGGATACCTTGTCTTGTTGCCACATCTTTTTAATTTCTTCTGCAAGTTCACTGTATTTATTAAGTTTTTCCGCATGTGCTTGTCGTAGTCTGTGAGTATTTGGTATGGCTATGTCAATCAGAAAAGTAAGTTTCTCTGATTTGTTCGTTAGGACGATGTCTGGTCTATTTGCAGAGATGGTTCTATCAGTAATGACAGAGCGGTCCCAGTAAAGCCGGTATAGTTGTTGTTCTCCAAGACTGCGTTAGGCGAGTACTCGTAGTATGGCTGATTCGTGCTGGTCAATTGATGATTAAGGGCCAATTGAGAGTGAATTATTTTGGCTACTTGGTTATGCCTGTGCGTATAGTCAGTCGCTGCCATATGGCGTTCCAGATATTCGGTTTTTGCTAGTATTGGGCAAGCACTGACTATATGGTGGATGGTTTCGTCATAAATCTTACAGTGCCTGCACTTTGGGTTGATATTATGCCCAAAGATTTTATTTTTTAGGTAGTTTGTTGAGATTGCTTGATCCTGTGAAGCAGTTATTAACGATTCTGTTTCCCCTTTGATTCTTCCGTTTTTCAGCCAAGCGAATGTTCGTGTCCGGTCTATATGGTCTTTTTTCATTTCTTTACCGTACTGCCCATGCATTTTCTTTTTATTATTATTATCGAATTAAGCGATTCACTTTCTCAGCCAAGGCTGGAAAAAATTTACCGATCCCTCGCGCGCGCCTTTGGGATTCGGCTCGGTTAATGGGGATGAAATTCATCATATCCCATTAGTCCAATGGATGGTTCAGATGCCTATCCTCCATCGTTCAAAAACTTTCTCGTGATGTGACATGTCTGGAGAATCACCGTCCTCTGAATAATCCTTATTATTATTATTATTATTATTATTATTATTATCATTATTATGGACACAATTTCTTGCTCTTGTCTTCTTTCCTATACTACAATTGGTTTTTTGTGATTTTGTGGGGAAACATCCAAATATTTCAAAATATCTAATAAATCGTCGAACTGTACTCTCGGAAGAAGTGGGCCGATTTTCATATGTTCTCTATCTATCTATTGTATCGTGCACTGAATGCCTACTGTAGTAATATTAATTATTTGCATTTTCTCCTTCTCCAATAGTCAAAATTATTTTGAAATCAACATTTAATATTATTTAAATTACCTGTGACCTGTGCCTCACCGGCTCTACATAGCAAACAGAAATAACGTCGACAATCGACACATCCTGCAACGCCAAGAATAACCCCAATAGGATTTCCCTAACCTCATAGCTGGCTCCCCTTACTGTATAGGTATTAGGTATATCAAATTATTCTCTAACCCATAAATTGGGTGATTGTGAATGACATTATTTACAAATAAGTATGTTAATTAATTATTGCATTACATTTTTCAAGTACTCATTTATATTAAAATATTTACTAAAACAACGCATGATTTTTTAAATTGGACCACCATCAAGAGAATCTAATAACTATGTCTATCCTAAATTATGGAAAATTAAAGGTATAACGTTAACTAAATATATTTAAAAACTTTAGGTATGCACTTACCAATGAACAGCAAGCATTTTCAGCAATATCCACATGTACTTTCTACCGGACGACTATTATTAATCTTAACCACATTTCTTCGATCATCAGAAATTGTTGGACTAACTCTTTTTTTAATTTCTGATATCATTGTCATAAAAGCCTGCTCCACATTTACAGAATTTTTAGCAGAAGTTTCAAGGAAGGTCATTCCCAACTGTGTCGCATATTTCTAATAAACAACATAAAATTAATTGAAAATATTTACAGATCTCTAAAACTAAAGTGCACCCTAACATACGTTTTTTACTTCCCTCGCATACCGAAGGGAAGTATTGTATTCGAGAAAAAATCACCCTCCGAGATTTTTTCGGATTCTGACGGAGATTACGAAAATATAGGTTTTTCAATTCCGTCTGTCTGTCTGTCTGTTGGTGCATTTACTTAAAAAAAACTACCTGACGGAGAACAGTCAAATTTGGTAGGTAGTTGACCCTACTGTCAGCGAAGAAATGGTAGAATTTTCACTGGAAAATATACAGGGTGGATCGTTTAAAGGGAATAAATGATGAAACAAATTTTTTTTTGCTCAAATTTAAAATTTCCACGTTTCATGACACGCCAAATCTATTTCAGAAACAAAAAAATTTGAAAATTTTTTACCACTAAAAAATTTTTTGTCTTCAAATTTAAAATTTCCACGTTTCATGGCATTCTAAACCTATTTAAAAAAAAAATTGAAATTTTTTTTACCATTTTTGAAAAAAAATTTACCACTAAAATAAATGGAAATTTTTTTTTCTTTGTTCAAATTTAAAATTTACACGTTTCATAGCGACATTTTTTTTACCATTTTGGAAAAAAAATTACCACTAGAATAGATGGAAATTTTTTTTTTCCTCGAATTTAAAATTTTCACGTTTGACATGACTAACATTATAAACCTATTTGAGAAAAAAAATTTGAATTTTTTTTTCACCAACATTTTTGAAAAAATTTTTAGCACTAAAATAGACGGAATTTTATTTTTCTTTGCTCAAATTTAAAATTTTCACGTTTCATGGCATTCTAAACCAACTTCAAAAAAAAATACTACTGTAGAATCGAAGGAAACTTTCCTTTTTGCTCAAATTTAAAATTTCCACGTGTCATGGCATTCTAAACCTATTTCGGAAGAAAAAATTTTGAATTTTTTTTTTAAAACATTTTTGAAATTTTTTTTAAAATGAAATTTTTTAACCACCACTATACTTCCACTCCACTACGTGTATGTGGAATTGAAAATGTGACAGATGGTAATAATATTAGGCATATGCACCTATTATACTATTATTGAAAAATGTACAGGGTGGTCATCCCAAGAAATAATTCAGTCATGGTGAACATTTATTAAGGTATTTGCCCAAGCCTTCCATATTTGGCACCTGTTATTTAGTACTGAACTTTTGCTGTTGGATGAGCACTCTGTATATTTTTTTGACCAAAACTTATCAGGTGTTCTTTGTAATAATAGTGATAACTATATTCCAATTATTATTTTCAATGTCACTTCGTAATTATTAATTTTTTAGAGTGACCGCCATGCACAAATAAAGAGGGAAGTTCTGTGTAAATACCTTTACCGATTTATTTAATTCTATATTAAACAGACAAAGAAAATAAATATTGAGTGTTTCGTAACTATACTATTCTCGGGACTTCTGCAAAAAAATAGAACAAAAAATAATGTAAGTATAGGTCAAATACAAGCCGAGTTAAAAAGTGTTTATTTTGCCACTGCAAGTTCAACACTTATCGGGCTCATTTCGAAAGTTTTTAATATTTATTAAACACAAACACTGAAATCCTAGTCAACTAATTAATGGGAGATTATAGATAATTGCTAATAAGAACAAACTTCACGGTATCAATACTTCTAAATAATAGCCAAAGTGTGAGGAAAGATCGGTGTAAATCTAGAAAAACTGAAGACCACAAAACCCAGCAATACGAACTTACTCCTCTATATCGTCTAAAAAGTACGTACCGATTACTATACTAAGAATTAATATAACTCTTTCACTCCTTACCTTGGCAGTGCTGTAGCCAATAACTTTATTTGCGACAAGATCACATTTATTTCCTAAAAGTAATTTATTGATCTTATTGTCACCTACATAGTGATCAATTTCATCGAGCCATCGTTTTACATTATCAAACGACGCTTGGGCTGTGCAGTCATATACAATGATCACCCCGTGAGCCCCTTTGTAATAACTAGGTGAAAGACAGCGGAATCTCTCACATCCTGCGGTGTCCCACTGCAATAAAATATAGTTGTCAGAAATAAAAGAAAATTAAAAAATATAGAATTTACTTATATGTTGGCATTAAAATCAAGTACACATCTTACATTATGCCTAATTTGCAGTAACTACAAAATTCTCGAATGTTTATAAGGTGAATTATTTTTCCTCTACACATTATACTTGGCTACCACAATGAGGAAAATCTCTCTCCCACAAATCGTACGACCATGACTACTTTCTCGAAAAATGATATATACAGGACAAATGAAACGAACAACTAGTTGTTAATAAAGGCTTTCAAGGGGTTGATAATCGGTCAAGGTCGTATTTGATATGTGCAACAGCTTTTATTGAAATTTCCAGACAATCCGTGAAAATTCCTGACTCTTTCAACTATCTTCAAAATTCCCAGACATCTCGCTGACTTTTAACAGACATTTTAGAATCCTTGACCCTCGGTTTTCCCGGTCGCCACGAACCCTATCGGTGCGCTGATGCGACAAGCTAAAGCATTAAACAATTATCAAAGCCAACGAGAAAATTATCGTACAAATAAGTAGGTATACGCTTAAACCAATAATTTGGTGAGAAATGTGGTTCAATAAGCCATTATTGCAAATTTCCTGATCTCCAGTATATTTACTAAACTCCATTATAGACTTGACTATGTATAATTATTCATATTTATTTAATGTTAATTATAATTTTTGAGAGGAACCTTATATCTCTTAACAGTTGACGAATGAGAAAAATATATAATTGATTTTTGCCTACAGGTTTCTTAGAAATCGGGAAACTCTTTACCGCTGCTAATAAATTAGTGGTAGGAGGGTGTATTGATTATGTAGGTATTGTAGGTCTGTGGTTGGTATACTATGTCTAGTTCTAAAGTATTTACCTATTATATTATGTATAATTGCAAGGTTGAAGTTGCAATTATGTATAACTGCAAGTTTAAAGTTGCAATTATGTATAATTGCAAGTTTAAAGAGGCAATTATGGATAATTGCAAGTTTAAAGTTGCAATTACAGATAATTGCACGTTTAAAGTTGCCGTTATGGATAATTGCAAGTTTAAAATTGCAATTGTAGATAATTGCAAGTTTAAACTAGCAATTATAAAAATATTTTCACTATGTTCTTTCCACGTCTTCGTATCTATCTGATATAGGTAGCCAAAGAAATATTATTTGTTCTAATATATTTATATATTTAGTTATAACCACATGAGCATTTAAAATGAATACTTACAATTTGTAATTTTATAACTTTCCCATCTAAATCCACAGTCCTGATTTTCTGTAAAATACAATAATTTTCGTTATACAAAATAACTACTTGCTGAGCAACGAGAGTGAATTTTTGTTAGTATGCAGGTATTGTTCTTTCAAAATATTAAACAGGTATGTAACTATTACAGTGTAATTCTAATCACGTTAAGGATTCAATTTAAAAGATATATAAAGGATTTAAAAAGTATATAAAATAATAAGAAACACTTACAAAATCCAAGATAGTAGTGACGTAATTATCCGCGTATACATCATCCTGTAACACATATATCTATACACTAATGCATCAATGAAATAAACAGTAAGTTAAAATTCCACACGGGTATGTCTTGACACTAATTTTGATTACTTCGTATTTAATGTATTTTTATATACTGCGTCACAACATTAACGTCTAAATTTGAGACGTCTTATTTTTTAAACTGGAAATATTTTTTATTGTACCCTGTATATTTTATTTTTGTCTGTTTTTTAAAATTCCCTTCTATAACAGATTGCCCTTCAGACTTATTTCTATACGAGTCTAAATGGACAATAGGTAAACGTACGGTCAGAAAATAATATTCATCTCCAACGAGGTGCAACTGGTCTCCTATTCTCTAAGCAATACTGTATATGACGCTTTCTGGTTGCACACAAGACCCAGTAAACTGAAATAATGGTGTGACTGGGGCAGAATACTTTTCAGCGATGGGTCCGGATTTTGTCTCTATAGTGGCGTGGATGTATATACAGATTCAGCAAATTTAGTTTTAGGTACGTAAACTTGTTTCTGCGCAGATAAACCACGCCTTGTCGTAGAACAATGCAGGGCATTAGTCCATCGCTTGACCGCGACGAGTTGAGAACAGCGCGAGCCAGCGATGCCGGCGATGGTAACCCTACGGATTTATCCGTAGATCTACGGATTCTTTGTGCCAGTTACGATTTTCCGATAAACCGTATTTATCTACGGATTTTTAAGGATCTCAACTATAGTAATATTAATAGTGAAATATGAAAGTCTGCCAGTTCGTGGCTGCTAAGCAAACGCCATCACGGTTTAGTAATGAAATGGCGGCAGAATGCATTCTATCTGGTCATGATGAATGGTTATGAGTTGGTATTAGTTAGTAGTCTTAAGAAGATGAGACCACATTTTGACATTTCATTATTTAGGAATTCCTATTTTTAAAATTCCCGCCTAATGTAGACTAAGAAAAACATGATAAAAGCTATCGTGGAAGTGAACGTATTTCAAAAACTCGGATAAAGTCAATTTTCGACTCTTCGCTTGCACTATTCAGTTACTATCATAGGTATATTATGTTTAAAAATTATCATTTTTGAAAGTAAAATGTAATAAAACAAAATAGTTCAAATTCATTATCTTATTACATCGTGTTAGAATTTTCACGAATTTCGTATCCATTTTTTTTAGGCTTGTCTACGGATATTCAAGTCAGAAAAGTTCTCAACGCTGCTGGCGCGAGCGCACCCATTCTGCTTTTAATAGCGTAGCTGTTTAGACGTGTGGAAATAAAATAAATTAATCTCAATTTCGTTATTAAAATGCCGTGTGTTGATACAACTGCAGAAAAAGTGCAAATTGTGAAGTGGTACTTCGGGGGCCATTCCACTGATGACACAATAAATTAATTTACTGTGGCATATCAAGACAGACCAATCCTCTCAGCTAGCATAATTTCATGCATTATTAAAAAAAATTGAGAATTTCGGGTGTGTCGTGAATTATTGTAAAAAATGAGCGAAGAACGTGAAATTCGCGAAACTAATGTTTGTGCATTTGTTGAAACTAGTGAACCTTGTTCTAGCAGAGAAATTGCTGATGAAGTTGACATGAAGGAAAGAACTGTAAGAAATATTTTGAAAAGAAATGGGTACAGTTGTTTTAAAGTTCAAACAACGCAAGAAATATTTCCCGAGGACAATTTCAAACGGATGGAATTTTGTGAAGTCATGATAAATAAAGTGAATGAGAATGAAAACTTCTTAAAGAATATATTGTTTACAGATGAATCATCCTTTTCATTACATAGGAAACACAATCCATCCGTAGTACGATATTGGTCTCGAAAAAATAAACATTTGAGTGTTGCTGTGCGTATCCTCAAAAGTTGAACGTTTGGACGGGAATTTTAGACAATCATATTATAGGCCCACTGCTAATCGATGACAATTTAAATGGAAATAAATATTTAGAACTTTTACAAAACCAAATACTTAATTCCTGCAGTTCAAAATCTTTCTGTCAACTTTGACGACATTTGGTTTCAACAAGACGGCTGCCCAAGTCACAATACCTTAACTGTTATTAATTTTCTGGAAAGAACATTTCCAAATCGTTTAATAGCTACGAGGAGAATGATAAAATGGCCCCCCAGGTTACCTGATCTAGCACCCCATGATTTCTTTATGTGGGGCTTTTTAAAGGAAACCGCGTACAAACATGCGTTTGAACGAGCCAATAATTTAGTTGAATTACGGGAAAAACTTATCCAACTTTGTTCAAGCAATACTCCAAATCAACTCAATGATATGAGAGGTTCATTGTATAATCGGTTTGGCTATTGTTTGGCACAAGAAGGTCGTTTGTTTGAATCCTTACTTCATTAATTTATTGTTTGATAATTACTAGTTGATTTTAGTGTCTGAGGGTTATTTAAATTTATTTTAATGTTCTATTTTTGTGATTTAATAAGAATATTTTATTTTTTGATAATTATTAGTTGATTTTAGTTTCCGAGTGATTTAATTTTATTTTAATGTTCTATTTTCATTTCGGTTTTAATAAGAATTATTATTCTATTCCCATAGCATTTACGGCTAAAAAAGAAACTGCAGAAATGCTTTCAATAGAAGAAATTATTTGTCAAAAATGTGATATTTTCTCGTTTCGTATAGAAATTATTACCTACGTCCGCATCCAACCTTAGTTCATGCCGTACTAAATTCAATTCATTGTGTGTCTCTGCTTTCACGATTTATTAAACTAGCGGGGCATGGTCAATTACATCGTTATTCCTATACCCTAAACTGCATTTTCCGAATCTGTATATACTATAGACATACACCCAATATTATATCGTTGGAACGTCAGCTTATGGTGGAGAGTCAGTTATATGTTGAAAAGCATATCATTAGAAGCGCGCACTGATTTAGTCATCGAGGGGTAAAATACAGGTACATTGTGATCATTTTAAGCTGATACAGAACAATGCTTAACCAAGGTGCTAGGATGGTTAGTCAAGTATATGTAACACGTCCAGATGGAAACAATGGATAGCTCCCAAGAAGTCCGGATTTAAATTCTATTGATATTCGTGAAATCTCATGCATAGACGAGATCGGATCTGTAATAGGACATATTCTTTATAGGACCTTACAACCCCCTCCTTCCTTTAACGGGATGTCTGAGAGGTTAGTTGCAGTTGGGAACAAACTGAGCTGTATCAAATCAAAAGCTTGATTATGAGCATGCGAATCAAATGTCCACCTGCAATCTTTGTTTGTTTTCTTAACCACTTCTCAAGTCACCGAAGTAATTCCTTGAAAATTCAGGATGATTTTGCATAAGGAGAAACGAAGAGTCCGAACTACTTCTTGAGGATAATTTTATATTCAAAATTATTTCCCAGTACGTCGAGGTTGACTCTGCTTCGCTAGCTACACCAATTTAAAAGCTAAACGCGGTAATCCACTGAGAACGTCCCACCATCCAATCGAAGCAATACACGTTATTAAATAAAAATTATTTTTGTAAATTTAGACACCAAAATAAACTTATAAATGAACAATTATACAAAATATCACTATAATAATGAAAATAATGGTTAAAATGGATTTATGAAAAAATCTCGCAGTCAAAATAATCTTTATTATTTTATTATACTACTTACCGCAAATCTTAACACTAAAGATGATTTTCCAACGCCTGCGTCTCCAATGAGAACCAATTTAAACAAGTAATCACTGAAAAAAAAAGTGAAATTACTTTTACAAAAACAACAATGATCATCTTCCTAGTCATATTTCATTTACTGAAAATAATATCTGAGATTTTCTGTATTTTATTTCCCTCGTTTGCCGAAGGGAATTATGTACTGTCGTCAGCAAAAAAAAAATAGGACAATTCTTATAACGTATGTTTTCTAAAACTAGTTGTGTACATCTAACTTTAAGTTTTGTGTCATTATGAGTTAGTTGTTAAAATTCATTGCAAGTGTGCCAAAACTAATATGCCCCATATAAGCGATTTAGTTAAAGCTGGAGTTATTACTCAAGCAGAAGATGGATGGTCAATGAGACAAATTACACTGCGTTATAATATCAACAAAAATTCTGTGTTTAACTTTTTTAAAAGTGGAGAATAAACGGTACGATTAGTAGAAATCCTGGATCAGGGCGACGAAGGATATTGTCAAGAGCAGAAAATTCTCATTCGTGTTTTAAATAACTTATATTAAAAATTCCAAATCTTTCATTCATATCTTAGAAATAATTTATATTAAAAGAAACAAATCTAAATTTCACTTTGTATGTATATTCAATCAGTATAAAATTATTTGCTTATTCTAAACATAAATTGAAATATAAAACACCAACTATTACAAATAACAAATAATTGCTGACTATTTAGAATAGTTCGAACAGTGAATAGGATTTTATAATTGAGGAAAGGCAATTCAGCAATATTGCAAAGACTGCACTATTGCTATGCCTATGAACTTTAGGTCATTCGATTTTTAGTCTTGGTGAAGTGCAGTAGTGAGATATCTCTTTCACAAATGGGTCCCAAACAATTAGGTATAATGTAAGTACAACTTTGTTAAATTTCATTCACCACCTTTATATTGTTACTAGTTAAAAATAAATGTTTTATTTTTCTAAATCACTTTTTTTCTACCCTCTGATGCTACACCCCTAGTTCGTATGTTGCACACACGGTTTGCCAAAACCACATACGAACTAGGGGTGTAGCATCAGAGGGTAGAAAAATAGTGATTTAGAAAAATAAAACATTTATTTTTAACTAGTAACAATATAAAGGTGGTGAATGAAATTTAACAAAGTTGTACTTACATTATACCTAATTTTTTGGGACCCATTTGTGAAAGAGATATCTCACTACTGCACTTCACCAAGACTAAAAATCGAATGAACTAAAGTTCATAGACATAGCAATAGTGCAGTCTTTGCAATATTGCTGAATTGCCTTTCCTCAATTATAAAATCCTATTCACTGTTCGAACTATTCTAAATAGTCAGCAATTATTTGTTATTTGTAATAGTTGGTGTTTTATATTTCAATTTATGTTTAGAATAAGCAAATAATTTTATACTGATTGAATATACATACAAAGTGAAATTTAGATTTGTTTCTTTTAATATAAATTATTTCTAAAATATGAATGAAAGATTTGGAATTTTTAATGTAAGTTATTTAAAACACGAATGAGAATTTTCTGCTCTTGACAATATCAACTCAACAGCCAGATTTTCAATTGGTTAGTAGAAAATCCATTTCACTCAGTAATTCAGGCTGCTGAAGAAACCAATCTGGATTGAGTAGTACTGGTCGCCGGCGAGTAAGAGAATCGAAGCTATGCTGTTATCCAGCAGTACACAAATGTCTACTTAAAGTTGAATATTAAGAAGCTCGACTGGGATTTGCGCTTGAATTTTTAGTGAATGATGCAAATTTTTGGAACAATGTAATCTTTAAAGATGAAAAAACTTTCCAGTCTACACAAAGCGGTCGTATTCGTGTTTACCGACCTCCGAATACTCGATTCGATAAGAAGTGTACATATATCTAACAATGACAAAAGTGGTAGATTTTCCGCTAACATGTGGGCTTGGATATCGGCACGTGGTCCTACTGTTTTATGGCATATTGAGGAACGATTTAATAGTGACACGTATATATTAGGATCTTAGACAATATTATGTTCCCTTCTGTGTCACAATTATTTCCTAATAATGAATTTATGTTTCAACAAGATAATTGTTCAGTTCATACTGCTCATACCGTGAGTAACTGGTGTCAAGATAACAACATTAATGTTCTTAACTGACCCTGTCATAGTACAAATCTTAACCCTGTGGAAGACGTATGGAGACTACGAAGTGCCCAAAAACGAAATGTGAGACCACTAGTCCAGTAAGTGAGGGATTTTATCTACAAAAATTATTAACAGCAAACCGAGGTATGCAAAAAATCGGAAATTTTCCGTAGAATTCAATGAACTATTTTTAAAACAAATGACGAACTTGCGTCCGCTTCAAAATGGCGGCCAAAGTTTGCGAAAAACAGTGTTTTGCGTTGAAAAAGAAAAGTTGGCGTCGCACAAAAAAAAGTTTAACAGTACAATTGTGTAACTTTTTAATACAGATCGAGCCCGCCTAGTCCGATCTCCGAAAATTGCAAAATTAATTAGTTATTGCAAAAAAGACGTTAAAAATCGCATTTTTTTGAAATAACTGTATCTCCGTGAAGAGAAAATATTCTTTAACGAAACTTGGTGAAAGCGTAGTCCAAGATATGTCGAATAAGAACATTTTTACAGATTTGCAAAATATTGCAAATTTCTTGCAAAAATCGATTTTTTCGAAAAAAACGCGATTTTTTCAATGTCCAATAGCTCATACAGGCCATCATATTTCTATACCGCACCGGTGCGAAAAGTTTCTCTAACAGTTGCGCTAACCTGTGCAATTATTGCGCATATCACGAAACGATCCGTAATATGCGAAAAATCGGTCAAAAATCGATAATTTTTTTTACCCCAAAAAAAAAAATTGAATATTTTTGAGATTTTAAATTATATTGCAATGTCGTTATTGCCAATAGATAGCTGGCATTTTTCTACAAATTTCCAAAAAAAATAATTGCTCTCCGGCCTTCTGAAGCCGAGATATTTTTTTTTAAGAAATTCTAGTGGAGCCATTTTTTTAAGTAAAGGGCTGAAAACGGATAAAAGAACACTTTACAAAAGAACAATCAGTTTGGAAAATAGAACAACAATAATTAATACTTAAATTAAAACAAAAGAAAATGCAACTTAAAAGATAAACAAATAAGGAAATTGGACCGTAGTCTCGAACTTAAGCAAGAAAAATTACTTTGTTAAAGGAAAAAATCATTTACACTCAAATTCGAACTGATTGCCAGAAGGGCCAAAAAATACAATAGCCTTAACTAGCATGAAGTTAATTATTTCTTTATAAACTGCAGAAACGCCAGTTGCCAGTGACAATATGAACGAGGTAGGTAACGTTTAATTTGAGAAATCTGATGACATGAAGTTAAATTTTATAACAGAAGCTCAAAAATGCAAATACCTATACTCGGGAATACTAAAATTATCACGATAAAAGTAGGCCGATGTCACACCACCAGTAGCTGATCAGAAAGTGTCTTTCTTTCCGGACGGGATTATCCTTGTCAATTTTTAGTTAGTGGTCCTTATCCACCCCAAAGCAATCTAGATCAATGAATGAAAGTCCGCCTCTTTTTAGAGGCATCAAGTCATCCGGAAGGTTGCGTCCTCTATAGTAGAAATTATGTACCGACATAGTACTCGCCTGGCAAGTGGCGTTCTCTTTAGTAACTGTGGCCAAATTGGCTTCCCTTCAGTATAACACGTCCATTTAAACAACTTAAAATATTCTACATCTAAGCTAGCTAATTATACCTATTATTAAAAAACCTATTTGTTTTATGAGTGGACTTAGAAAAGGAAAAAGCAACTAGTTCCTATCTAATGTGCAGTTTGGGGAATTCTTGTAATCAATTACCCCTTTTATGATTTGATTATTTTACACATTCACCTCATTTAATTACCCGCGCGTTTGTTACATTTCTAATAAAAAGCAATTTGACGATGACATCGATCGTAACGGATTTTTATCAGTTTATGAGGGGTATTTTACTGGTAATAAAATATTTCCGACTTAGCAAATTTACTACAGATTACTTCATAGCTATGGCTGAAAAAATCTAATAGTATATCGCCCGCCTCGATAACATTTTGGGGTTTGTCAAATATCGTCCCAAACTATCTAGGAAATCGTGCTATTGTATGGCAAGTAATTTTAATTCCTTTACGCTTTATTACATTTGTTACATTACCAAAGAAACATCAAAATTTTATTATGTCTCATTTATGTATTCGAATTGTTTTTGTAGAATACGTTGCATTAATATTTTTTTTTCTTTTGCTTTTTAATAGGAGACTCGTCTTCATTACCACTACTACTGTCACGGTAAACGTCATGTAATATTATTTCCTTATCGTCATCACAATCATCATTATCGTTATCATCATATGAAAATTCATCTCTTTCTAACTCAGTCTCTGTGATATTTGGCTCGTCTATTTCTTCGTCGATATCATCAGCGATGACTCTGTTCTCCTCAATATTTGAGCAAATTTCATCGTTACACGTTGAACACACATTTGAACATTTTATGCCGTGTTTTCGGCAGCTGCAGGCGTACGCCACAGCATCGAGCTCCGAGTTTCATTGAATTTGCAATGTTCAGCAACGGCCGATCAAGTTGCGAAGATTTTTTATTGAAAATATAAGTATTGTACAATAACCACTGCAAATTTCAGCCCTTTACCTTAAAAAATGGCGCCACAAGAATTTCTTAAAAAAAAAAAATTATCTCGGCTCCAGAGTCCGAGGGCAATTTTTTTTTTTTTTTGTAAATTTGTAGAAAAATGCCAGCTATCCATTGGCAATAATGGTGTGCCAATATAATTTAAAATGTCAAAAATATTCAAAGTTTTTTGGGGTAAAAAAAATTATCAATTTTTTGACCGATTTTTCGCATATTAGGGATCGCTTCGTTATATGCGCAATAACTACACAGGTTAGCGCAACTGTTGAAGAAACTTTTCGGACTGGTCCGATATAAAAATATGAAGACCTGTATGAGCTATTGGACATTGAAAAAATCGATTTCTGCAAGAAATTTGTAATATTTTGCAAATCTGTAAAAATGTTTGTATTCGATATATCTTGGACTATGCTTTAACTGAGTTTCGTTAAAGAATATCTTTTCTTCACGGAGATACAGGTATTTCAAAAAAATGCGATTTTTAACGTCTTTTTTGCAATAACTAAATAATTTTGCAATTTTCTAAGATCGGACTGGGCCGGCTCGATCCGCATTAAAAAGTTACACAACTCTGCTATTAAACTTTTTTTTGTGCAGCGCCAACTTTTTTTTTTAACGCAAAAAAACTGTTTTTCGCAAACTTTGGCCGCCATTTTGAAGAGGACGCAAGGTCGTCATTTGTTTTAAAAATGGTTCATTGAATTCTACGGAAAATTTCCGATATTTTACATACCTTGGTTTGCTGTTAATAATTTTTGCAAAAAAAGCGATATTTTCGACAGATTTATTGGACTACACAGAGTAGCCAAGAATTTCTGGAAGTAGTAAATAATGCATGGGAAAATATTATTACTAATGATTATTGTATAAGTTTATTTAATTCTTTGCCAAACAGACTTATAGAGGTTATAAATAGAAATGGTGCAATAACAAAATATTAATAGTTAGTTTTTTGTTAAGTTGGATATCCTTTGTTGCCCTGATCCAGTATTTCTACTAATCGTACCGTTTATTCTCCTCTTGTTTAAAATGTGAAACACAGAATTTTTGTTAACGTTATAACGCAGTACAATATGTCTCATTGACAATCCATCTTCTGCTTTAGCAATAACTACAGCATTACAATAAAAAATACAGTAAAAGTGCTAACTGTTTTATTTCGGCTACTCATTACATATTCAAACAGAGAGACTTACATTAGAAAAAAACAGTTGTCCTATTTTTTTTGCTCACTACAGTACCTACCTATTGTGAAAAAATTACTTTCCGAGATTACTTCGGATTTCCTTGTTTCAGACCATGCAGGTTACGAAAATGAAGTAAGGTCTTCAATTCCGTCTGTCTGCGTCTGTCGGTTCAGTGACAGAGCAAGGAGCCGTAGGACCCTTGTGCAGAAAATTAATTTGGGCCCCACTTAAAAAATATTTGTTTGCAAAAATATAATACACAAACATAATAGTGCAGTAAAAAAAGGCCAAAAAAATGGAGAGATAGGTATAGTCTGGATACAGCAAGATTATGATTTTATCCTGTTTGGGGTATCACTGGGAGTATATTACTAAGTTTTGGACCTCGAAGACCTTGTGCTACTTTTTTTATAAACAATTAATTTTTTTTTACTGCGTTTTTCAAGCTTAAAATGTGAATAACTCCGGCTCTATAAGTCGAATCGGGGCAAATAAAAAACCAGTCTCTTTGTAATAAAATTGCCAATAAATTGTCGTTAGTTTCAATTCTCTGAAGTACGTACATAACCTACAAAACTGAAAAAACGAGAAAAAAACAGTATTTTTTTCATTTTGGTGCCCAAGACCGTCAACTTTAACAATTTGCATCAAACTTTCAGAAAATATACTTTTTGATGTAATAAAAAGACTCTGAAAAGTTGTTGTCAAAATATTGAACCCATTGGCCAAAATTGCATTTGTTATCTAAAATTTGAAATGCCCGCCATTTTATGCCATTAAGTTCAAAATTAATTTTTTTTTTTACAAAATGTAGATCTCTACGCCATATTTCTAATGCAATTAAAAATATTTTTTTTTAATGTAATTTTGGTTACTTTTTTACATTTGTTTATAACTCAAATAACAACAATTACTTTTTTTCGGCCATTTTGAAAAACAAATTAAAGTTTTTTATCAGATCTGGTAGAAAATTTTGGGTCCTTTAATTTAAAAAAAAGAAAGTTCATTTTTGTTAACGTGAACTCGAGATATTTAACTTTTTGTATTTTGGTCAATTGTTAATTAACAAATGCATATTTTGAGCTAAAATTTGGAATGTGTCATTTTGAAACCTATTGATTTCATACGATAAATTCAAAAAAAATTTAAGTTTTATAGAAACTTATTTCCAAGCATTATAATGCAAGTATTGTTAATTGAGCTAAAAAGTGATTTTTTAAATTTTTTCATAAAGCTCAGTTGCAAAATGCAATAACTTCCTTGTTTCTTAAAATTCGGAGGACTTTTTTTAAATACGTTATTTTTCCCCTCGCAGTGCGACCGTCAACTTAGCTTTTTGTTAATAATAATAAATATTTTATATTTTTAAATTTATATAGAACCAACGTTTGCTAATGTACAAACCTATTTTACCTGCGGAGCGAATAGTTGCTTATAAATGAGGAGAAATGTTTACACCAGTTCCATTCCTTACAGCTTAGATCGGTTGCCGTGCAGTATTGTCTGTTTACATTTTTATATTTGAGAAGCCGTAAATTAATTTAATACATGTGTGATACCAAGGGGGCACGTTTAGTGTTAGACCGCTTGGACATGTTAACAAGTACGACACTGATATTTCACTTAATACAAAATTTAATGACAGAGTCTAATTGTCCACGAATAATGCAAGTAAATAATAATATCTTAAAATCTTAATATCACCGAATAAATTTAGTAAAATAAAAGAACTAACGATCCGCTACCCGCTAGCCCGCAATAATCAAATCTTAACTCTATCACAGGTAATCATAGAATGCATTTTTGCCCCGGGCTAGCTGATTTCGTTTCGTTCGCCCTAAGCGTGTTCCTATGCCCATATAAGGAAATACATAGAATCTTAAACCGTTATTGGTTGGGATAAGTCAACCTGAATGTTTACATTAACAAAAATAATAAACAGTCATAAGTACTAATGAAGGGTTCCTAAGAATCATAGGCGTGGAGAAATTATTTTCGGCGCCGCCGACATACAAATTAAAAATGTCTTCGAGTGAAAGTGAGATTATTAGGTGTTTAAAATATCATGAAAGTTTTGTATGGGTGTAATCAAATAAAACCTATGGATTTAGGTGATTTAAGATTTCATTGTTTCCAAAAACTTACATTGAAAACCGGTTGTAATTTGAAAAACCTTCCTCCGATCGAAGAAGCTACAAATGAACATTTATTGAGAGTGTATCTTCAAATACACAAATGGCTATAATATGAAGAAATAGATCCACGCCTTTAAAACTTTTTCTAACAAGTATTTAGGTATATTACAATATTTACTATTTCCTTTTTTAAATAAAACTTAAAACATTATATTTAGAAGACAATATAAATTTAATCTAAGTATTCATATTTATATAGAAAGATTAATAAAAATATATACAGGTTTATACGTTAGCAATCGTTGGTACATGTGTACATATGAATTTGGAAATAAAAAATACTCATTTGCATTATTAACAAAAAGCTAAGTTGATTATCGCATTGCGAGGGAAAATATAACGTATTTAAAAAAATAAAGTCAGCCGAATTTTAAGAAACAAGGAAGTTATTGCATTTTACAACTGAGCTTTATGAAAAAATCAAAAAAATCACTTTTTAGCTCAATTAACAATACTTACATTATAATGTTTGTAAATAAGTTTCTATAAAACTTAATTTTTCTTTTTAATTTATCGTATGAAATGAATACGTTTCAGAATGATACAGTCCAAATTTTAGCTAAAAATATGCATTTGGTAATTAACAATTGGCCAAAATGCAAAATGTTAAATATCTCAAGCTCACGTTAACAAAAATGAACTTTCTTTTTTTTTAATTAAAGGACACAAAATTCTCTATCAGATCTGATAAAAAACTTTCATTTGTTTTTCAAAATGGCCGAAAAAATGTAATTGTTGCTATTTGAGTTATAAACAAATGTAAAAAAAGTAGCCAAAATTACATTAAAAAAAAAAAATTTTAATTGCATTCGAAAGCTGACGTCGTGATCTACATTTTGAAATAAAAAAATTTCATTTTGGACTTAATGGCACAAAATGGCGGGAATGTCAAATTTTAGATAACAAATGCAATTTTGGCCAATGGGTTCAGTATCTTGACACCAACTTTTCAGTGTCTTTTTATTACATCAAAAAGTATATTTTCTGAAAGTTTGATGCAAATTGGTCTAGTTGCCGGTCTTGGGTACTAAAATGAAAAAAATACTGTTCTTTTCCCGTTTTTTCAGTTTTGTAGGTTATGTACGTATTTCAGAGAATTGAAGCCAACGACAATTTATTGGCAATTTTATTACGAAGAGATTGGTTTTCAGTTTGCCCCGATCCGACTTATAGAACCGGAGTTATTCATATTTTAAGCTCGAAATACGCAGTAAAAAAAATTCAATTGTTTATAAAAAAAGTAGCACAAGGTTTTCGAGGTCCAAAACTTAGGAATATACTCCCAGTGATACCCCAAACAGGATAAAATCATAATCTTGCTGTATCCAGACCGTGCAAATTAAAATGCTTTTTTTACTGCACTATAAAGAAAAAATAACTTAATATAATTTACAACAAACTATGACAAAAAAGTAGGCACTTAAAAGACATTAAGAATTATGGTACATAGGAACTAAGTAAGGAACCATTTATTTAGTGGAGTGCATTTAGATTTTGAATTGACTGAAACTTTATTCTAAAATAACTGTTATCTGGGGTCTTATAAGTATGTAAAACAAGTCAATCAAAATTCGTTGCCGGATTTTGTAAAGGTATTTACGCAAACCTTTCATATTTGGCACGTTTCATTTAAAGAAAAAAGTTCAGAGCCAGAAACTAGACCTAGGAATCCTTATTAACCCCCTGAATTCGATGCCGCCATCAGAATTTCATTTTTTCGTTCGTTTTTATTTATTTTTTTTTAATTTAGATTTCAAAATATAAAAATGCTATTTTTTCAAAAGCAAAACCCAAGATAAAAAAATCCAACGATAAAATGAAATTCTGATGGCGGCACAGAATTCAAGAGGTCAAAATACATAAAGATAGTTTCTCGGGCTGAACTTTTTTTCTGTGCGGCTGTGTAATTATTTTCTTCGCAGCAATTCTGATTTTTATTCTCCTATATCAGTTCTTAATTAATATTTTTTTTTAGTGTGATCACCCTGCATAAATAAAGAAGGAAGTTCTTTGTAAATATTTTTATCGATTTTTTAAAGTACCTATTACCTATATATTCACGTAGCAGAGTGGAAGTATAGTAATCGTAAAAAAATTTTCAAACATTTTTTTTGTTGAAATGGGTTTAGAATGTCCTGAAACGTGAATATTTTAAATTTGAGCGAAAACAAATTCCTCTGTCTGTAACTTTTTTGTACGCACGCTTTCTCTGGAATGGTTTTTTGGAAACCACCTTTTACAAAATCCGTGGGTTCAAAAATTACAACAAGAGATAAACACTAACACTGTATTAATTTACTGAAAACTTCACAATACTTTTAATAACTAAAATACACTTTCTACTGACCAAGGGCCGGTTTTTAAATATCCAGTTAAATAGCTTAACTGTCAAATTTTATCTGGAAATAACTGAACTCATGGATATATAGCTGGCAGTTAAATTACTGTTGATAAACACTACCATAGATATATCTACCAGCTAAGCGTAACTAGCAGCTACCTACTAGGCACTCTTAACTGGATATTGAAAAATCGGCCCAAAGACAATGTTTAATACTTTGTATTTATACTTTGTATTCACTTCAGATTTCCCAACCTTCAATTAATTAAGAACTTCCCGTTCCGCCTGTTTATATTCGTTTATATACTCAAAAAATGCCTCTAGAGTCATCTAGAACAAAATCGAGAATCTTCTCCCACCAGAATCCAGAACAAAGTAGAAATCTTCAT